>CM066035.1:667885654-668022628 GCA_033557465.1 Ichthyophis bannanicus
TTGCCATATAAGGAGTGGGAGGGCCAGGCCAGAAAAGGGAAAAATAAAAAAAACGGGAGATATAATGCGATTCGCACATATGCGTGGGGCGCAAGGTGTGCGGGGTCCACATTATGCGTGTCAGAAGGCCAAGTGGCGCGCTGCTGGCCACACAAAAAGAAAACAGCTGCTACGTACAATGGTTTTGAAGAAACTGAGCAGCAATGGTGACACGGGCCCATGGGGTTCGAACCCCACTGCGCGCAATGAACAAGGCTGTCTCAGGCAGGTATCTATTTATGGGGAGGAATATATATTTTAGGAGGCAGTCCAAAATCTGGGAGGCAGAAATGCGGGTGCGCCGCCCCAGTGCAAGGACAAGAACAGAGCCACAGCACAAAGGTGAAGACACTGACTGAACCAATGAAGTAGGGAGCAGGGGTTCAATCCCCCCCAGTGCACACTGAAAGCAGTTGTCTGTGTCATTATTTTCACAGCACAACAAAATCATGGCCGACAGAAGGGCTTGCGCTGCTGTGCGTTAAAGCGTCGCAAGAATGGGTTTGGAGGGCTCCGAATACTGGGAGGAATAAAGTCGAGCACTGATGGGAAAGCAGAAGAACTGAGCCACAGCATGATGTTAGAACGTGACCAATGATGTAGGGAGCAGGGGTTCAATCACCCCAATGCACACTGAAAGCAGTTATCTGTGTCATGTTTTCGCAGCCACACAAATCATGGCCGACAGAAGTGCTTGCGCTGCTGTGCGTAAAGCGTTCACATGAATGGTTTTGGAGGGCTCGAATACTGGGAGGCTAAGTCGCGCACTGATGGGAAAGCAGAAGAAACAGAGCCACAGCACCATGGTGACTACTCTGACCAATGAAGTAGGGAGCAGGGGTTCAATCCCCCCCAATGCACACTGAAAGCAGTTGTCTGTGTCATATTTTCACAGCCACACAAATCATGGCCGACAGAAGTGGCTCCGCTGCTGTGCGTAAAGGCGTCGCACGAATGGTTTTGGAGGGCTCCGAATACTGGGAGGCATAAGTCGCGCATTGATGGGAAAGCAGAAGAACTGAGCCACAGCATGATGGTAAGAACAATGACCAATTCTGCAGGGAGCAGGGGTTTGTACACTGAAGACAGCTGGCTGAGGCATAGGAAAACTTGGTGGCATAAGGGGTTGTGGTGCTGGTCATAAGGGTGTGTGGCAATGGTTGTGGAGGCATAATAATGTTGGACAGGCATATGGTGGTGTGCTGATTTGCAAGCACACAAACACAATCGCTGTGCAATGGTGCAGGGATCAGGGGTGCAATCCCCCACAATGGCAAATGAACATGTCTGGCAGAGGCAGTACCTGTAAGGGGTAAGATTGCTCAGGAGGGTGTTATTGCATAGTGTGCAATAATCGTTTTCTAGAAAATGAACTCTCAGAGCACTGAAACATAACTTGCCCCTGAATTCACCCCATAGGACACATCTCTAAATGCAGTGTCTGCCACGACACCCTACAATGTTGCTGAAAGAGTGGCCGAGGGTGCGGCATATAGGGTGACCTATGAGGCAGGGAAAGGTCACAGCACTGTTTCTGCTGGCAGCACTGTGCATTGTAACGTATGGAAAAAATAAGTAGGTGTGCAGAAACAGGTCAGGCATACGTTATTTAGCAGTGATGGACTGCAGACAGCCCCAGGTTACTGAAAACAAAAGGGTGTCAGAGTTAATCTCAAATTGCAATCCTTTGCCTGGGACTGCCTGCAGCCCGTCGCTGTGAAATCAGCAATGGCAGACCTGGGTCAGGCCTTATTTATATACCAAGGTGGGGCTGTAGACAGGACCTGGTGACTCATATCAACATGGAATCAGAGTCAATATCATCGATTAAACTGCCCTATTACCTCTGGAGTCTGAAATACCCGGACTAAAAAAGCTCCATGGCATCCATGGTCTGTTGAAAATACACACAACCCTATGTCATGAATGCTTGAAAATGGTGAATACACCAATGATGTTGCAGGGGTCTTGGTTTGCTCTTTCCAGTGAATAAGGGTGGCTGAGGTATGTCCCCTCTCTGTGAGCAAGGGCCCAGCAAGCATTCCTGGCATAGTAAAGACAACTACACCCTTGTGCCATATATCATTGCACCTTTCATGGTGCAGCACACGTAACATCACAAACATACGCTATCAGCAAAACGGGAAATGTAAGTGTTCCCCAGAGGCCCTGTTGAAAGGCTGTCCACTCCCAGGCCACTATCGTAGGCACCCCATAAGCTGTCTGAATCAAAGGTGTGCCAGAAGATGCGCTAAGGATGTATAGGTGAAATCAAAAGGCTTAGCTGATAACAGTTACATCACCCAATTTGAATGCAAACAGAGGTATGTGCCAAACACACACATAACACAAAACACTGCACAGAGCAGAGACCACAGGACAATACCAAAGTAAATGAAGGACTGACATAAGTTGATGGGCTGCAGTAAGTAGCTGCAGGCCATGTGACACCCCTAAAATGTGAAAAACATATCGTCGGCAGCTAAATCCATGCACAGATTGATGGTAATGTAACATGCTATACTGACAGTGTGCGACAGAGGATGGGAAGATGTGTGTAGCAGGGGAGGCAGAAAGAAACAGAGGAATATGTGAAATATCAGGATGATGGTGTGAGTACAAGTGCTAGGCAGAGCACACCCACGAGAGGCAAGCAGGTTGAGATGCAATGCACGAATTTGTGGTAGTCCACGACGTGGTCAGCAGCATGCACATCAGGGTAGGATGGCACATAGCTGGCAGAGAAAGGATGGACGGAAGGGTTGTCTCACAACTAAGGTTATGGTACAATGTGGTCATGCCACCGATGTGCACACATATGACTGTCACACGAATGAAAAGAAAATACTGCAGGACAAGCATTACAAACCCAACAGAGTAGACAGTAAGCACAACGAACGACCAATAGCCACAAATGGCAATGGCTAAACCGGTAAGCAACACTCCGCCCATGTGAGGTCATCAGCAAAGGCTGCTTAACCAAAAACTGCATGCCAGTACACAAAACGCCTGCTGGCTGTCAAGTCAAACAACCACAGAAAAAACAAATCTGGAGCAAATGCACATGCTGATCCCCCATGTACAGATCTAATTGCTCTCTGTATTTTGCAACACCGACACCTGCACAAACACAATGAAATGTCCTGCACTGACTACAGCATGCAAAACAAGGAAATAATTACGCACAAGGGTATCAGAGGATGCTCCCTGGATCAGGTGAATAATCTGGATAAGAACATGAGACAGCTCAACATGCAATCAGGTGTAGCACACAAACCACCTGAATCACAGCAAAAATGAAGGCCCACATGCAATGGGATTGTAAAGACTAAAGTGTGAGGCGGCTATAACAAAACAAAATGTCATGGCTAGGCAGCACACCGGATGCACCGTTTTCTACAGTGAAGAAAGGGAAGGGTGTGTGTAGAGGTGAGGAACCTGGTGGTACCTCATGGTCCACTTAGCCCAGTGGAATAAAAAAAAAAAAGATGACATGTGTGGAAAAGACATTCATACAACAGAGTTCAAACACAGGACTGTAGCCAATACCAAAAAACACGGACAATGAGCACATTCTAGCACAAATATCGCAAAAGGGATGGTGTGTATGTCAAAGCGTTCATACACAGTGATGTGCCATGTGGCTGTCACATACAGAGCTGGCACTGTACAAGGATGTGAGCACATGTGCCCCATGTACATGAACAGCACAGGAACACATAAAGGGGATGTATGCTCAAATAACGGAGGACTAACATAGTGAAGTGAAACATGGCTTGCACCACAAACAACCAGTGAACCAAGTCACACCAGCACCCCATGTGGCCTACGACAGGTTATGTAACCCTCCATCACCTAGCAACAACAACAACATCATCTACATGCTGTGACATTGCCAGGAGGAAAATGGATTCCCGGCCTCACAAGGAGCCATGACAGATACAAAGGCACACATTGATCATGGTGACAGACCTGAACTGCAATCAGCAAACGAGACAAATGTTGGTTAAATACATAACTTTATTTGGTTTGCACATCACAAATAGTGTATACAGTGCCATCATAATATGAGGGCTGATGGCATCCCTTTGGAAAGCGCTCAAAACCATTAGCATGTCACAAAGCCACCTCCTACACAAAGGTCACTTGCTTGACACCAAATTAGTGACAACAGATAGAATGGGCATCAGGTGCATGCTCTGCACCTCACACCAGACCCCCAGCCCCCCCTTGCTGCTGAATGTCGCAAATGTGTCACCCACATATGAGTGCATGTACAGAGTAGATGCTGCATGCTGAGGACCCAACACACCTCATCTGTCACTCAGAAAATAACCATATGTCCAAAATCGTGTAAGACTAACTCCTAAAAGGATATTTTGGTCAAAGTTTGTGAATGTCAAAAAAACATGCAATAAAAGTATTGGTGACGCTCACATCCCAATGCCTTGATATTGCATTACACGCTACACCACTGTGGACACAAACAATCATGGAAAGCACAATAAGCATCTGCTAACCAATACCACATGCACATGAACACAGACATAATACCAACCCAACAAACCAGAAGAAAAATGCACATATAACACCATCAAGAAGGTCAACATGCACTGTTGTATTGGGGAAAACAGTGCTCTGTCACATATACCAGGATACATGGAATTCTCAAGTTACGAAGTCCTATGTTCAGGCACACAGCCCACACTCCAAACATAATGTGGCAATGTGAGTGTCGCTACCACAAGCCATAATTATGACCGTGAGGATGGGAAATGCAAGGTGTGTACAGACATGCTGACTGTCATTTATGCACAGTAACCAACACACGAAGCCAGCATATGAATAAGGAAATAATGGACAAACATATTACAGGGATCCACACAGAAGCCATATGTCCACATGTTGTGTCTCAGAAACATAGTCAGTCAGTTGCAACAAGCACAAGCCACATTGCAAACATGATATAGTGATGACACACATGCATGTAAGCACCCTTGGGTCACTGAACACATCATTCCAAGATGTTGTTGTGCGTGAAAGCATTGTGGAGTAAAAATAGGGATCATGTCCAGGTGGAAAATAGGTGGACGTAGACAATAGGAGCATCCCATCGTTGGCTACATTACAAATACATGGCCTGTATGCTTGTGTTGTAAGAAAAACATGCGAATATCGTTGGTGCCTTTTTAAAGCCATGGTCAAAAAACACAGCGAAAAAACAACTGTGGCAAAATGTACCACCTACAATGTCCATGTCAGTTGCTGGTGCACAAGGGGGGATCATTGTAAAACGTCAGAATTGTATCTGCAATCCAACAACTCATGTTAAATTTGTTTTTGCAGCTCTGGCCATGCATAGTCAAGTGTCTGTGTTCAATATACCACAGTCCTTCAAAGTGCATGTGTGTCCCCTACAATGAGGAGCACTTCCTGCCAAACAATTGCATCAGCAGTGCCATCGACACCTCTGTCATGGGGAAATCAGTAGTCAAAGATCAATAATGTCCATCCCAGTCATGTGTTGCACTCTCAGAGGTAAAACATCCAATGGCAAAATGTCATAGCAAAGACTTGCATGGTGGTCTGTCCTCAAACAGGTGGGTGGTGCTGACAACGGTTTCAGTGTAAGACATGTGTCTGGTCTGTCGTCTGGCCTGTGTCAGGAGAGGGGAAGTATGTTATCGTCAGACACCCTGGAAAATAAACAAAAATGTCATAACGTCACAGCTTTGGATATGCTGAAGAAAGGGATACAAAGTCAAACATGACCTGATAGCAACATTAAACATAACCTTGTGGCCAACATCATTATTCCACAACACAGACATGGGTGTCACATGGATATGTTAATGTCCATGCTCCAGTCACACAGGTGTGTTGCAGCTACACACCATATGCAGCTGTCCATGTGAGCATAGAGGAAATGTTACATGACCATCACAACAACATCAAATCATCACCAGGTAAAGACAGATGTAATGATCCCAAAAGAAAACACATAGACATACCGTGTGTGTGCATCAGGTGTATCGCACCAATCGCTTGAGTCACTACACAACAAGATCAGGTACACCTGAAGGGAGACAATGTCAACAAAGGTGGAGAATCAGCATGTCAAGCCACTGTTGATGACTGGCCAGATTATGTGCATATCTGGAAAAAGAAATAAAAACACACCAGTGCTAATCACAACACAATACACATGTCCTCTCAATGCACACAACACATCACCCTAATGTTGACAACGTAAACGCCACTATGTAAGAGGTAGCATAGTCACAACAGACACCCAGGGGCACAGGACCCATAACAGCACATGATAATGTATGATGTATGAGCAATGCGTCATCACACAGGCAACCGAGAAACAGCCACACAAACAGTATGCAAATGTAAAATTGCCATCTGTAACACATGGCCTGTATGTGCACAGGTGTATATCTGTACATATAACGGCCCAGTGAACATGCAAAGATACCCTGTTGTTGTCTGATAGTACATTGCTTGGGGACAGAGAAAGTGTAGGCAAACTACAGGAAACAACATCCTACACACACATGCACGGCTGCTGTACATGTAACATTGAGAGTGTGGCAGTGGACATGCAGAACCAAAACACAAGGGAATATGAGTGACAACATCAAGAGATGGGTTACCGAGGCTAAACCTAACAAATAGGAAACCAAATCATCTGTGCAATATGACAGATCAGTAAACACAATTACTGCAGGCACACACAATGTCTATGTACATCCACCTACCAAAACCAAATGCATATTTGCTGATGTACAGACACATGAAATGCACCAGCCCAACAGCATCCGAAAAAAGTATGTCCTCTGCATTTGGAGACATAAGAGAAGCAAACAAATGTAATGTTATAGCTGTGAATCACACATTGCACCGTCATGTCATCAGCTGTCACACCCCACAACAGCCCACAATTACAGACTGCTCCCTATCACAATGTACATATCTCATACATGTCAAAGGCATCATGGAGGTGTTGCAGGCGATCTACAGGTGTGTGTAGTGTCCCTGTCCCCTCCCTTACCTCTCTGTCCTTGTACGCACAGAGCAATAGAGGTGGATGCGTACACCAGGCTTTTGTCTCATTCCCAGATTGCAATATACCCCTTGTAGCACCAGTTTGGCAGAAAGGACCCCTCTACCTGTTGAATGTTCTCCCAAAGTTGTATGTTAACCCACTGGCAATTGGCAAAACGCACTGGAAATATGCACTTCCACCTCATGTATCCACGTATCAAAAACATATCCTGGTTTGTACATCTCATATCTTCTGTAATATTGGCAGCTATGTGCTGATGATATGCACAAATAGCATTCAAAATGTGCTACATGTTGTAAAAAACACCACCCACTGTCTGCATGTGACAAACCCCTGAGGGCTGCATGCCATCCCAATGTGTGTTAGTCAGCACGTCAAAACATGCATACCCTACATGTGCAACTCTGATAAATAGCTGGCACCTAAGTCTGTGTATGTAAGCCAATATAATCCTCGCTTGCTTGTGTCTGCAATAAATTTGTTCCTATGGTCTGTGTTCTCGTGACCTACACACATACACAGCCTGTATCAGACGCATGATGGCAGATGTTGTCACAGCATCAGCGAGATATGCCATTTAATCCATGAAATACCTGCTATACCACAAGACATACCCCCATTCTGTGCACCACCTGGCTACTGTAAACCACCCCTTGATGTTTCTGCCTAATACATCTCACGATGTGTGTAGATATCCATCACTGCAGTGAAGGTAGACTCACCAAGGTACAAATGTTGTAGTAAAACCCCCTTGCTGGACAGTGCACAGGTCCCCCCCCCTAGACATATCCATGTCATGGCTACCTGCTCACCTACACATTTTGACACACGTCACGGTTGACATCCACAAACCACACACATTGTTGATACAATCCTCACATACTAGCACTAACTATGTCTATTGTGCTTTGTGTGACATGTTGCCACACACATGAGGAGCACTCAAACATAGGCATCGCACAGGAGCTTAATACCAACAAAAGCATCACAAATGTGTCTGATGTAAATGCAACACAATGGACAAATGTCCACAAACAGGGAGTAAACGCCCAACGTGAACATCGCAACATATGTCTGACACTGTGCGGCAGCCATATAATGTAAAAAAGCACCTTGTGGTCTGACAACAGCTGCTGCTATCACAGACCGACACTAACTGGGAATGTCACCCGCCAAACATCCCACAGAGATACCAACAAACCCACACATCATCTGCAACCAACTGTTGTTGTGCACTCCCCACATTATTTGTGCCACACCCAGGCACTTATGTGATGTTCGCATTGAGAGTCAACTGTTAATGCAGTGTTGCATACACATGCAATATGTACATAAAACATAACCCAATAACCATTACACACATTGTATAGCACATTCGTGTGGTAAGATAATTAATACGTACATGAGAACAGCTCTGCAATCAGCCTCCGCCTGACCGCTGAGCCCTCCCGTGTGTCACCACTGGCACGTACAGGGGGGCACATTGGATCTTCCTCAAGATCCGCATTAATCTCTGCAGGGATATCGTGCCTGAGAGCAATGTTGTGCAGGATGCAACAGGCTATGATAATCTCTGCAACAGTGCGTGGCTTATATTGTAAGGCCCCACCTGTCCTATCCAGACACCTGAAGCAACTCTTCAAAACGCCAAAGGTGCGCTCTATGACTGAGCGGCTGGAGGCATGGGCCTCATTGTACCTCTGCTCTGCACGTGTCCGTGGCTGACGAACAGGAGTCAGCCGCCAGGGGCGACAACCATATCCTGCATCACCTGCAGAAAGAAATGTTGCATGTAAATGCAGGGGTCCATGTGAAACATTCCTCACAGCTGTGTAGACATGAGATACAAACCCACAAAACATGATGACACTAATATACACCACAACAACTGTGCAGCTCTAACAGATATACATATGATGACATAAAATTAACACATGGCCTATGCAGCCTGTAAACACCTAGCAAATATTAAAAAGGTTCCAGAGACACCCTTAGCTTGTGTGTGTGTGTGTGTGTGTGTGTGTGTGTGTGTGTGTGTGTGTGTGTGTGTGCAACATGCGTATGGTAATGCAGTTACTGTCCACATCTGCAACACCACAACTGTGAGACCACAACAGCAATCCAATGCTCACATAATCAAAGGGTATGTCTCATCACTAACCGAGAAAAAACACACAGCCATTTGCGAGAGCCACACATATACACCATGTATGCCATGGAGGTATGTAAGAATGAAAAACATATCACCTATATACATCCTGTTGATGAAGGTCAGCATATCAAGATTTGTTAGTCAGCCAACATATGCTGTGTAGTGCTGTTTGCTAATCCCTGTAATTGCCATCCTCTGCACATTCCCCATCCTGTACACATCCCTTTGAAGGTACAATCGTCCAACATGCACACTGTACCCCTCATTAGTATGCCCACAAAACACATGCATAGCCACATTACCGTCCTGTGTAGCTGGTTCCAATACCTCCCTGTATGTACCCACGTAGTCCCCCTGCTATAACTGTAATCTCTCCACAATGTGAGGCTAAGTGAGGATGGGCAGACAAGTTGACAGTAACTTACGCTCATCTACAGTGGCAAAAGGTACTGTAAACCCTATATAGTGTTCCAAGCCTGCTGTGACATAGCCAATATGTATGGCCAGAGATATGCACACGTCTCATTCCCTGCTGGAAAGCTCAACATCATCCATGAGATATTAATATACACCTACTCATGTTAGCTATTGACTCCTGGGTGACAACTCCATCACAGAGTGCGTGTGTGAAACTAAAACACACATGACACGTGTGTAGTTATACGGATTGCCCAAAAAATAAATGTTAAATGACCTCGAAACATTATGCAACAATTAACCATCATCACATTAGTATGTGATGGACAAAACCCCCCACCCCCCATCCCATGTGTGCATATGCTCACAACATGCACTCTGAGGGAAGCATCAACAACATTGACATATCCACTGTGGTGTATGCACATGTACAACATGTGCATGTTAAGATCATATACTGTTAAGAGCATTATGATCTGCGGTTAATGTCTGTGGTCTTAGTAGACGTACAGACACCTGTCATCATGTATACTGACACCAGTCCTGTGGATAACATCTATCATATGTGAAGTGCATGTGTTCCAAAATAATACATCAGCATCTGTGATTACACATAGAGACATGTAGAAAGACATACATAGATAACACATTCTGACATACTCACCCAGCAATATATATTCGGCATATCGCCCCTCCTCAAATTGTGTGAATAGTGCCGAGTGATGCAGGATATAGGAGTCATGGGTGGACCCTGCAAACCTAGGGACCACATTCAGAATATGCAGATCTGCATCACATTCAACCTGAACATTCAGGGAATGGTAGTGTTTGCGGTTGCGGTACGCTACCTCCCTGTCTCTAGGCGGGACCAGGGCAACATGTGTGCAATCAATAGCTCCCATCACGTGTGGTATCCCGGCTAATGCCTCAAAGGCCTGGTTCAGGGTCCACCATTGTTGCCTAGTGTGGGGCATGGCTATGTAATTCCCCACCCGGCTGACCATGGCACGCAGTACTTGGTGGAGACATCGTGAGAAGGTGGGGCGGCTCATGCCACCCACTGCGGCCACAGATGACTGGAAACAGCCGGAGGCAAAGAAATGTAAGGCAGCAAGGAGCTTGACTAAACCTGGTATTGCATGGGACCGATCAGTCAGGGGCTCGAGGTCAGGTCTTAGATCCTCATAGAGACCCCTAATAGCCCTTGTGCTCAGTCGGTAAAGGGAGATGACCTGGTCCTCTCGCATGTCATGGAGCTGGGTCGGGGCCTGTAGAGGCGTGGCTGCCGAGCCTGCACCTCGGCATGCCTTCTGCGCCGTGCACGCACAGCACCTGGCCGGACCACCCCCACAGCTGCAGGTCTGAGTTGCTGCGGGACTATACCCATGCCCTGTTCCACAGCCCCATCGACACCATCTCCCCTGTCCGGCAACCCCAGCATCTGCCCACTACACAGGACACATGCAGAAACATATATATGCGCCATAAACTCCTCCCGGCAAACTAAACCAAACAAAGCTGTCACACACAAAAACCTATCTAAGCTATGTACAAACTACACACCACAGAGGACTATACACACACAAGACAATACAATCCCCAGTACAAACAACACCAAAACAATCTACACATACACCTGTGTAGACTCCCTTCCTGTCTCTCAGCAAACACACTCCTACTCTTCTCCGCCTAGAACCCTCAACGTGGACAAGCTGTTCTCCTTCACTTACATATGTTGTTTCATTGCCTTGACGGGCAATGCGCATGCGCAATTGCTCGCAGACGACAATCTTGTGTCGCGCGCATGCACGACTCTACGCATGGGTGTCGGCATGTGCGTGGTGACACCTACATGCACATTGCCTCGCACATGCGCAAAACGGACACAGACGCCCATGCGGCACTCACCGTAATGCGCATGCGTTGTCCTACAATGTCTCTCAGCGCATGTGGGTGTTCACGTGTACAGACACCCATGCGTAAGCCGGCACGCGCACGCCGCAGGAGCGCGATGCACGAGCGCGACGCACGCACGAGCGCGACGCAAGAGCGCCACGCCTGCACAAATGCGCATGTGCCAAAACAAACGGGGAAAAAAAGTATAAATAGGCCTGAACACGTGGCACAAGTTGAGGGTTGTTAGAGGAGTTTCACCTACAGACAGAGAGATAGAGAGACATCCAGAGACAGAGCCTAGGTTAGAGGTAGTCCACAGGAAGGAGTGAGACAGACAGGTACAGAGTGCAATAGGGATTGAGGCTGTGGTGGGAGTAAGTCAGAGGAAGGAGAGATAGAGAGAGTTAGACAGAGTCTGAGGGAGAGAGGCTGTGTTAGGGGTACGGCACAGGAGAGAGGGAGAGGATAACAACATACGGTCAGTGTATTATCCCTGTCCCCTTGCTTATTTACGTGACAGGTCACCTGTGTTAGAGTGTACTGTATTGTGTCCTGTAGTGTAGTGTCCCTGTTATTTGTTTTGTGTGCTCTGTCCTGCTGTGTGTAGGTGAGTGTGCGTGTGGTGAGAGGAGCCTGTGCCCAAGAAGGAGATGGAGAGGGACAGTGACAGAGAGGGTCAGGTGAGGTGGTGGAGGATGTGGGCCAGCCAGTTGGTGCTGAGTCACCCATGGCACAGACTGCACAGGCTAGGCAGGAACAGGCAGGGCCATCTGCTGTGCCACAGCAGTCACATTACAGCCAAACGGCCAAAAGAAAAAGGATCCCTCTGCCTGCAACACAGAGGAAGAGAGCAGTAAAGTTCAGTGACAGGGAAAACCATATACTACTGTCATATGTCATAGACAACTATGATGTATTATTTGGCAGAATGAGCACACGCACAACTGTGGCAAACAGAATGGCCGTGTGGGAGGATGCGCGTGCTGCAATGTCTGAGGTAGGGGGCCCTGCACGTGATATTGAAAGCCTCAATTAAGGTTTTCAGACATCAAGAGAGGTGTCCGTCAGCACATGGTTGCTGAAAAACAACATGCTATGGGCACAGGTGGCGGAGGCCCCTTCATACCCACACTCACGCCCCTCGAACAAGAACTCGCAACACGATTGGGAGACATCTACCTTCGTGGACTGCCTGAGGCCGTTGATACCGCACATCCACATGCAGGTATGTACACTAACTGCTCTTTTGTGTGTCCTGTATAATCGCAACATTTCATACAGAACAGTCATATGCACATATACTCCCATATGTGTCACCCAATCCTCATCATGTCCCTATCCTGGTGGAACATGTGTGTGATATATCCGTACATCACCTCTTATGTTGACATGTCTGTGGTCAACATCCTAACGTAGCTCCTCAACCCATCCTCAAAATAATCTGGGATTGTGAAGCACACACACACACAGACACGAGTCGCTAGCCTACAAACACACCTGTGATTGCCATACACTCTATTACTGTGCTGGTCATTTCCAAGGCATGTTCCTATGACATTACATCAATAAAGTGCTGCATGTGCAGCTTAGTGGGCCAAAGGTGCTGTCTAGTTGCCATCCGCTACACAATGGGTCACTGCGAGTCACATGGAGCAATGATAAGATAAGCTGACATACAAATATGAACCATACTCTGAATCGCACACACACATGTAGTGTTTTGCAAAACCAGGTTTGATGGTGGGGGCAGGAACACGCATGTGCGGACATTTGTTGCACAGCTGAGGAACGGGATGCTATGGGCAAACATGTGCAATGTGACCATGAACATGAACAAGGGCAACCTGCCATCTGTGCATGGGCACAGCACACACATGTGATCCAGACTCAGCTACATGGTGCGGACAAACACGTCTGGGAGGGTGTCCTGTGTCCGGCATGCCGCACACATGGATGGAGGCAACCCATCCTGTCTGTGTGTTTGTGGTAGGCGATGGCCTATGCCCCATGCTAATTGAACTAAGCTGACAGGCCTAACAAGCTTGCCCTGTAAATGATGTCTGTGAAGAGGCCTATAGGAATTGCACATCCCCCTATATGCTGCTGTAGACGTTTAAATCATTATAAGCAATGCATTAACCTAGACAAGTACAATTTCAATAATGGGAGAAATATGTTTAAATGCCGACTGATAAGACAATGCAGCTGTAAGGGATCTAATTGAAACTGCTGACACAAAGGCTGCTGAGCCCTGCTACCCTACACACACAAATTGGCTCAATGGCCTTGGAAGTATTAAAGTAACAAGTTGAATAACTGCCCATTGTACTTGTGACTAGGAGGGGGACAAAGCAGGTGCTGAGCCCATTCCAAAGAAATATTTGGATAATCATATCAGTAACGGGACCAATAGAAGGGGTACGGGAGGTATGGTAGGTTAGCGGGACCAATGAAATGTTTTTCTATACCTGGAATGGAGGAAATGTCAAGAAACGTATTTTCTTTTGCCAGAGTACGGGGCTCAGCCATATTGAAATGTATTAGTGTCTGAGCATGTGCACAGTAAACTGGCTTGGATCCCTGAAAACACTACTGGTGTAATTTAGTGCATGTTTATCTGCTGCTCCATTTTCTGTATCACACACGTATACATATGTGGATTCCTGAAACATATGTGTCTCTCTCTTTGATTGTTCCCAATGCAGGTGACTACAGAGAAATGGGTGCTGAGGAGGAGGAGGAGGAGGAGGAGGAGGAGGAGGCGGTGGTGGAGGAGGTGGAGGTCAACATCACAGCCCCAATGAGCCTGGTGGAGGCAGAGGCTGCTGTCTCAGGGGGGAGCACAATTGCTGATGATGAGTCCCTGGAGCCACACATGCACACCAGGACACCACTGGTGGAAGCAGAAATAGAAGGCAGCCAACAACCAATGCCAGCCGAAGACGCACATACACCTCTCCCGCAGATGATGATGGGGGAGTTGAGGGCCTATGGTGCATCATCACATCGCAATGCTGAAGGTGGGTGACAAAAGACTGTCACAACCACAACACAGACACCAGTAGTCTATAGTTGGTGTATGTGTGGTGGCTGTCCCAACATTACCTACACACATGTTACATGTTACGCTCACAATTATGAGATGTGTGAGAAAAAAAGGTTGCGGGGTACATTAAATGATGTTATTGTGTCCCACAGTAGAATAGTGTAAGGTCAGGTTGATACACACAGATGCAGACATAAGAGGAATGTTTATGACGGGCCAGCACGTTCTGACATCATAAATTTATTTATTTATTTATTTATTTATTTACATTCTCTTATATACCGCGCTATTCTGCATCAGTGCGGTTTACATTGAACAAACTGAAATTACATTGAACAGGGCATTATAACTTATAAATAGAACTTATATATAACTTATACATTGAACAGGGCATTATAACTTATAAATAGAACTTATATATAACTTATAAATAGAACTTATAAATATATATAACTTATAAATAGAACTTATATATAACTTATACATTGAACAGGGCATTATAACTTATAAATAGATACTGAAATTGGCAAACCAACATCCTGCCTCTCTGCAGACACCCAAATGTCTTGTGAACAGCAGGATGACAACTAACCCATAGTCTGCCAAAGTAATGAGCATATATACAGCTATGTAACCCTCCTCTGTGTAACAGTGAAGGTGCATATGTATCACTCAGGTTGTCACATATGTGCAGCAGAGGGGCACATGCAGGTAAGGTGTGTTATCTCTGCGCTTACCTAACATCCCATTGCTTCATTTACAAACAAATGTTCCTTGGCAGTAATTGTGTTTATCCCTCCACATGTGTCCCCAATTGTGATGGATTAGGTCAACCGTCCTGTGTTAATCACTGTTGGTGTCCAGCTGATTTATTTGTGTCTAGTGCATGCTGCACCTCACCAACACGATGGATATGTGATAGCTCTCATTGGCCAATCCTGTTGCCACAACAGTAGTATGTGGGTGTGTCTGCACAGCCTGTATATCGTTGTGATGGCATCCCACATCTACGTCGTGAGATGTGTCCTCTGGGTTAGTCTGACATCTACTACTGTGGTCATGATGTATATTGCCCCTATCCATCTGTGTGATGTTGTCTGCCGTATCACATCACCAATCGTGTGGGATGTGCATGACATGTTTGTGCATGGCGCTCGAGTAGTGGAGACGTATCTAATAGACCAACCTGTATCCCATGCACAGGCACTAGACGCAGTCTGGACCGTATACGCCATGCAGTGGAGCAGAAGACAAGGGAGGTGTGTGCTGAGCAGCGGCAATTACGTGACGTTGTACAAAACATGCCCGTCCCTCGTATATGTGAGGCCCTTGAGGGCATACTTGAGGTTCTGCGACGATGTGCACCTGCACCACCACCAGCACTGGTTCCAGATGAGGTCATGGCCGGGGGAGAAGGGGGGTGGGGGGCCGACGTGTCAGGCGTGGGCGACCACGTCGCCAATAACGGTAGAGTAATATATGCATAATCCTGATACTATCCTATATTTCTCTATGTTGCTATGCTCAGTTGGAGAACGTATGTATCCAGTTAAACATATTTCAGAGTGTTTGTTATGTGTCAAATGTGAAAAGATGACATATGCTAATCATATGTTGTGTGTCTGTCAGCTAAACCTTTTCTTTGTAACACAACAACATGTAACTATACATGTTTATATGGTAACCTAAATCTGAGGGTAAAGCTGCAACAATAAACAGCTGTCTTACCATACATACAGTGTGTGTGTACAATGAGTGTCCATTTTGTCCCATGTGTATCTCGGTGTTTGGGGGTGGGAACCCTATATGAGCCGCACCCAGGTCATATAGTGCTGGGTGCACTATATGACCCACACACAGGTTCCCTGTGACAAATACTTTGCCAGAGGCAGCTACAATTGTCATGCTACACACATATGTAATGTGTCATGTGCACCCTGTTTCGCCACAGCCTTGGGGCTGCAGCGGCACAGTGTGCACAGACATCCATGTGGTCACAGGGGGACTATGTTGTCAATGGCTGGTTTACTTGACATACCCATCACCGTGTGCAATCCATCATATACTACACATCGGTGGCATATGTGTGACCCTTGCCCTTGACCACATCAATAATCACATGCCTCCCACCCCACCATAGGGATGCCTGTGTCAGAGGCATAAATGGTTGTCATGCCTATGTTGGAGACTCAAATATGTGCAGATCTTTGTTTCACATAGGACCATCCCTGTGCCATGTACATCAGTGGGAAAGCTGCTACGTTGCAACAGTTAATGCAGAACCCTAGTTGAATACACCTACACACATGGGCTTGTAGAACACCTTAATGTGTTGACAATGTCATTTTCAGACCCATGTTTACCCAACAGGAACATATGTGCCCCCACACATATCCCATGCTGACATCCTCACACTTAGCCTAGGTGAGACACATGAGCATTACAAGTTCCTTTCCAAATGATATTTACTATTTATAAAAAAAACATTGGGAAACTATGTACAAATGTGGGAAGGGGGAAAATACCATCACCCTCCCCCCCCATCCTCCCCTCCCCTCAAACGCCCACCCGCACATAATACACACACACAACAAAAACAACCCACACGTGAGCCCCACCCTACCCCAGCATGCCCAGTGATGGAAGACAGGGCATCACAGGGCACATGTAGTGACATCACTGGCGCAATTACTGATGCCAGTGACGCCATTGAGGGGGTGGTTGCCGACATGGAAGATGTACCACCTCGGCAACCACCCTCTCAATCACTGTGGCCAGCCACTGCTGTGAGTGAGACAGCTGGTGTATACGTTGCTCCATGCCATCCACGGCCACAGACAGGTGCTCCACGCATCTGCCACCACACACACACATTGTAAATGTTGTCTGTGTGGTGGCATCTGCGTAGGGCCTGTGTGTGGCCCTGGATGGTGGAGGCAACTGTTGTGGCTGGGGGGAAGCCACAGTGGCCTGTGATGCCCTGTCCTCCACATCACTTTCCCACAACCCTTCTGGGAAACCCTCCCCCCCTGAGCCCTCCACAACATCCCCCCCCTCCACATCACCTGCACCCTCTCCCAACGCTGGCTCCCCCCCAATCAACCCTTCACAATGTCCATTCTGGCCCTCCGGTGTCCTTTCTGCCGGGGATCCAGGTGTTTGCGCCTCCACCACCTCCTCATGCACCTCATCCACCTCCTCCTCCTCCACCTCCTCGTCTGTCGTGTCCAGGACCACCACCTCTGCATCATGTGGTGTTGGTGTCCGCCTGAACAGATTTGCAGAGGTGGTGGCCTCATCCTCAGTGACATCACCATCTGTGGAACATAACAGTCATCAGCACGTTTGTCTGTCACACATATAGCACTTGTACATAGGCAGGCACCACACAGGCATCTGGGATAATGGAACATTGGTTACAGATACGTGACTTCCTGATTATTCTACATCACCCTATTGTGAGGTCTCACCCTGGAGGCGCTGGAGGTAGGCACCATGGTGGAGGCGCAGCTCCCTGCCCTTCTTCCGGAGATCCTCAATCTGTGGATATGCAAGGAAAAGGTGAGGGCATTAGTGACTGGTCACCTTCTGCTACTTTGGCCCCCCCCCATCAGTGTGCACAGTGTCTTACTGCTCCTGGCACACTGCTGTGTGTGTGTGTGTCATGTACAGCATAGTTAATCACCTGTCAGTAGGCATTCCCATGGGCAACAGGCATATGTCATGACATGTGTATAATGTTGGTGGCAAGGGAGCATGTGTGTCACAGCTGACCCGCATCCCTTGTGACGGTGTGTGGCAGCATCCCACGGTGTGAATGCGCTGCCCTCCCCCCTGTTGAACATGTCTCTCTCCAGTGACGTATACAGCTTACACAGGGACTAACTATGAGAAACATAGTGGGAGCGTGACACGGACAGAGAGAGACACCCCCCCCCCCACAAGGGGGGATGGGTGGGTTGGGACTTCCTGATGCTGCTGTTCCGGCAGAACACCTCTGACAGGGGTTTAGCTATGCTGTCTCCAGATACACACAACTCATGGTCAAACATCTGGCAGCACCGTATATGTAAATGCTAGTGTGTTTTTACACGTGTGCTGATGGACTGTGGCTGGCCTCCTGTTCCCCACATGTTTCTATAGCATCCTGTGTGAGTGCCAGATAGGAGTGGGTGACATATTTTGGGTGTGGGGCAAACCAGCCGGACCAAACGGGGCATGCCTGGAAGGGCCTTTGAGCAAGCTTACATGGAGCGTGAGGGGAAGACTAGGAATGTGTCTTGCGTATTCATATCTAATTATGGCCTATTGGCAACCAGGGGGAGTCCTACAATGTGACATGCACCTTTTGTGGTCATGGTTCACGTGTGTGGGTGTTTGTGAAACGTCCATTTGTGTACATTGTGGCATATAGGTGATAAGACACACATCACGACAGACAATGCCACACGTGTGTCACTACAATAGCTGATTTCATGCCAGAACAGCCACAGTGACATGCTCGATGTGTGCCACTGCTTGACCTTGGAGGAGACATTCTGCACAGGCAACATCACCACACACATACACATCAGTTTGCTTCTGATGTGATCAAAACTCTACACTGGGGAGTGTTTTCATGCATCCTGTGTTGTCATCAATTTAGACACACATGGCAGGCCTACATCCTTTTTTCTACAGCACAGTTTTGTGGTCACAGTACCACCTGCATTTGTTGCTTTGTCTGTGCACATGTGTGCACTGACACCTGTACCCGGTGTATTTGGCACCCTCAGCACATCCTTGAACTACCCTGTCGCCCCCTTGCATGACCTTGACACAACATGCCACAGTTTGTTGGAACATGATGGTGTCCATGCTAGTCACAGTTACACAGCATGTGCTGTGTTCCACACATTTATGTTCAGATGCTCTGTAGACATCCTGTTACTCACCCCCAATGGCAACCTGATATGCCACCAATCATGGGCGGTGTGTAGTTAGATGAAACATTGTGTGGGAGGCCCTAGTGACCTTGGCAGGGGCCAATAACATTACCTTTCACCTTTGACAGGGCCCACGATATCTATGATTGCACCACTAGCTCCATTGTGTGAGGTGTGTCTTATGGGGATCCTGGTTGCTATGTCCAACCTACGTTGGACACAGTTGCTGACAGCATAATGTGTGTGGGGGGGTAGGTATTGTCCCTCTATGGGCTATGTTATGTTGTTATGTTCATTTGACCTGGCTCAGCTAGGCTGACAGCAGGTGTTTTCCGACAGCAATATCGACAGGGGCCAAACCAACATAACGGCTCTTCGCAACAGTGCTAATTTGAGGGTTTATGTATGTGTTCTCCAGCCACAACAGTTGCATGTATCATTGATACACCATCAGTGATGTGCATGTGTCTGATGGTGTTGGATTTATATTAGGTGGCAAAGTGTTGAACCTGAATCTTCATGACGGTATGGGGACATGGATCCGCTACAGGGTTTTGCTAACACATGTAATGGCTCATGGGGATGGGGTGCTGTTACACACATTAACCTCTGCAGCTAGCATATCATCCGGAGACATCACACACATGTGTGCTGAGATGTTCACCGCACAGACTATGGTGTAGGTGCAAACTACCTGCCATGAACAACCACATTATCTTACTGACATACCCACCATAGCAATTGTTGATCTGGCCCCCTGTGGGTTGGGTGTCCTACCACAGATCATCAGCTGCATACACCTTAGCAAAGGGGTGACTAACAGGACCCATTGCGCAGCTCACAGGACTCCTGGGGATAGGGAGAATGCATATTACCTGTTAGGCACACACAACCATATCCCCATGGTGGCAGATGGGCCACAGGGATGGCCCTCCTGGACTCCAGGGGATAGGGAGCAAAACGCAAACTGTTAGGTAACACACAACCATATCCCCATGGTGCCAGATGGGCCACAGGGATGGCCCTCCTGGACTCCAGGGGATAGGGAGCAAAACGCATACTGTTAGGTAACACACAACCATATCCCCATGGTGCCAGATGGGCCACAGGGATGGCCCTCCTGGACTCCAGGGGATAGGGAGCAAAACGCAAACTGTTAGGTAACACACAACCATATCCCCATGGTGCCAGATGGGCCACAGGGATGGCCCTCCTGGACGCCAGGGGATAGGGAGCAAAACGCAAACTGTTAGGTAACACACAACCATATCCCCAAGGTGCCAGATGGGCCACAGGGATGGCCCTCCTGGACTCCAGGGGATAGGGAGCAAAACGCAAACTGTTAGGTAACACACAACCATATCCCCATGGTGCCAGATGGGCCACAGGGATGGCCCTCCTGGACTCCAGGGGATAGGGAGCAAAACGCAAACTGTTAGGTAACACACAACCATATCCCCATGGTGCCAGATGGGCCACAGGGATGGCCCACCTGGACTCCAGGGGATAGGGAGCAAAACGCAAACTGTTAGGTAACACACAACCATATCCCCATGGTGCCAGATGGGCCACAGGGATGGCCCTCCTGGACTCCAGGGGATAGGGTGTATGTCTTAACCTGCCCAAGCACACACAAGCAGTTCCCCAGGGTGGGTTCTGGCCTACTGGGATGATCTGTCTGGACCCCTGCAGACTGTGAGAATGTTTGCAACTCTGACAGCACACTGACCAATATCACAGGGATGACAGCAGGCCCACTGTGATGGGCTCTCTGTCCTCCTGGTGATAGGGTGGATGTGTGGAACTGGGTGGGCACCCACAAGCATTTCCCCAGGGTGGGTTCTGGCCTACTGGGATGATCTGTCTGGACCCCTGCAGACTGTGAGAATGTTTGCAACTCTGACAGCACACTGACCAATATCACAGGGATGACAGCAGGCCCACTGTGATGGGCTCTCTGTCCTCCTGGTGATAGGGTGGATGTGTGGAACTGGGTGGGCACACACAAGCATTTCCCCAGGGTGGGTTCTGGCCTACTGGGATGATCTGTCTGGACCCCTGCAGACTGTGAGAATGTTTGCAACTCTGACAGCACACTGACCAATATCACAGGGATGACAGCAAGCCCACTGTGATGGGCTCTCTGTCCTCCTGGTGATAGGGTGGATGTGTGAAACTGGGTGGGCACACACAAGCATTTCCCCAGGGTGGGTTCTGGCCTACCGGGATGATCTGTCTGGACCCCTGCAGACTGTGAGAATGTTTGCAACTCTGACAGCACACTGACCAATATCACAGGGATGACAGCAAGCCCACTGTGATGGTCTCTCTGTCCTCCTGGTGATAGGGTGGATGTGTGAAACTGGGTGGGCACACACAAGCATTTCCCCAGGGTGGGTTCTGGCCTACTGGGATGATCTGTCTGGACTCCTGCAGACTGTGAGAATGTTTGCAACTCTGACAGCACACTGACCAATATCACAGGGATGACAGCAAGCCCACTGTGATGGGCTCTCTGTCCTCCTGGTGATAGGGTGGATGTGTGGAACTGGGTGGGCACACACAAGCATTTCCCCAGGGTGGGTTCTGGCCTACTGGGATGATCTGTCTGGACCCCTGCAGACTGTGAGAATGTTTGCAACTCTGACAGCACACTGACCAATATCACAGGGATGACAGCAAGCCCACTGTGATGGGCTCTCTGTCCTCCTGGTGATAGGGTGGATGTGTGAAACTGGGTGGGCACACACAAGCATTTCCCCAGGGTGGGTTCTGGCCTACTGGGATGATCTGTCTGGACCCCTGCAGACTGGGAGAATGTTTGCAACTCTGACAGCACACTGACCAATATCACAGGGATGACAGCAAGCCCACTGTGATGGGCTCTCTGTCCTCCTGGTGATAGGGTGGATGTGTGAAACTGGGTGGGCACACACAAGCATTTCCCCAGGGTGGGTTCTGGCCTACTGGGATGATCTGTCTGGACCCCTGCAGACTGGGAGAATGTTTGCAACTCTGACAGCACACTGACCAATATCACAGGGATGACAGCAAGCCCACTGTGATGGACTCTGAGAACCCATGCAGATAGGCGTGTGTATTGGAAATCATGGCCAACACAGCCCATATCACCTGGGTGGGTGACATACCATTAATGTTATGTTGCACATTTCCTTGTGCTGGACCCACGGTGTTTTGTTCAAGGTACAATTCACACCATATCCATATGTTGTTGTATATATTTACATCTGCTGATCTAAGGTCTTACTTAATTACAGTATGTTGAGGCACAGCCACAGCAGCAGCTGACATGCCACAAGGGAAGCATCGTGACCTCTCTGACCATGTCCATCAACACCTGGGTGCAGGACAACAAAGTCACAAATGATACAGATACATTATGGTATGTCTTCTCATCTTCTGCACATTATTGACTCACAGTACCTCAACACAACAGCATGGACATTTGCAATGAGTACAGGCTACATATATGATTTTTAGGACCTGGCCCTATACACTTACCTCCCTTGGGTAGTCTGCTTCTCTATTGAAACGTCTTTGTAGACGTTGCCATGCCCTAAGGACCTTGGCGCTGTCCCTGTGGCCGGTCTTCCCAGTGAAGAGCTTATGCTGGCGTGGTGCGATGAGCCGGGACAGGTACCTGAGCTCACGGAGGGTGAAGGAGGGCTTCCTTGTTCTGGGCGCCATTTTCAGAGATTATCACCTGATTGCACGCAGCGCGCTTCACGCGCATGCGCAGTGCAACTTGCGCGATGATTTACGTGCAACAGTGGCGCAGGTCAGAAACGTATTGCGTCCATGTACCTCAGCACCAGGATGGATAACAGGGCTCTGCAATGAGGCCTGGGGCATCCTGGGCCAGGGCAGCCCTGTGAAACTAAACCAGAGGCTGGAACCTCAGCACCAGGATGGATAACAGGGCTCTGCAATAAGGCCTGGGGAATCCTGGGGCTAGGACAGCCCTGTAAAACTAAACCAGGGGCAGGTACCTCAGCACCAGGATGGATAACAGGGCTCTGCAATGATGCCTGGGGCATCCTGGGGTAGGGCAGCCCTGTGAAACTGAACCAGGGCAGGTACCTCAGCACCAGGATGGATAACAGATCTCTGCAATGAGGCATGGGGCATCCTGGGGCTGAGGCAGCCCTGTGAAACTGTAACAGGAGCAACCACCTTACAACAGGATGGATAACAGGGCTCTTTGATGAGGCCTGGGGCATCCTGGGGCCGAGTCAGCCCTGATAAACTAAACCACGGGCAGGTACCTCAGCACCAGGATGGATAACAGGGCTCTGCAATGAGGCCTGGGGCGTCCTGGGGCTAAGGCTGCCCTTTGGAACTGTAACAGATGCAAATACCATACAACCAGGATGATTAACAGGGCTCTGTGGTGAGGCCTGGGGCATCCTGCGGCAGAGGCAGCCCTGTGAAACTGTAACAGGAGCAACCACCATACAACCAGGATGGATAATAGGGCTCTGCAATGAGGCCTGGGGCATCCTGGGCCATGGCCAGCCCTGTGAAACTAAACCAGGGACAGGTATCTTGGCACCAGGATGACTATGTGGGCTCTGTAATGAGGCCTGTGACATCCTGAGGCTGGTTGGTCCTGTGAAACTGTAAGAGGAGCACCGTACAACCAGGATGGATAACAGGGCTCTGTGATGAGGCCTGGGGCATCCTAGGGCCGAGTCAGCCCTGAAAAACTAAACCAGGGGCAGGTAGCTCAGCACCAGGATGGATAACAGGGCTATGAAATGAGCCCTGGGGCATCCTCAGGCTAGGGCAGCCCTGTGAAACTGAACCAGGGGCAGGTACCTCAGCACCAGGATGGATAACAGGGCTCTGCAATGAGGCCTGGGGCATCCTGGGGCTGAGTCAGCCCTGTGAAACTTTAACAGGCGCAACCACCATATAACCAGGATGGATAACAGGGCTCTGTGATGAGGCCTGGGGCATCCTGGGGCTGAGGCAGCCCTGTGAAACTGTAACAGGAGCAATCACCATATAACCAGGATGGATAAAAGGGCTCTTTGATGAGACCTGGGGCATCCTGGGGCCAAGTCAGGCCTGTAAAACTAAACCAGGGACAGGTACCTCTGCACCAGGATGGATAACAGGGCTCTTCAATGAGACCTGGGGCATCCTGGGGCTAGGGCAGCCCTGTGAAACTAAACCAGGGACAGGTACCTCAGCACCAGGACGGATAACAGGGCTCTGCAATGAGGCATGGGGCATCCTGGGGCCGAGTCAGCCCTATAAAACTAAACCAGGGGCAGGTACCTCAGCACCAGGATGGATAACAGGGCTCTGCAAAGAGTCCTGGGGCATCCTGGGGCTGAGGCAGCCCTGTGAAACTGTAACAGGAGCAACCACCATACAACCAGGATGGATAACAGGGCTCTTTGATGAGGCCTGGGGCATCCTGGGGCCGAGTCAGCCCTGATAAACTAAACCACGGGCAGGTACCTGAGCACCAGGATGGATAACAGGGCTCTGCAATGAGGCCTAGGGCGTCCTGGGGCTGAGGCTGCCCTGTGAAACTGTAACAGGAACACCATACAACCAGGGTAGATAACAGGGCTCTGCGATGAGTCCTGGGGTATCCTGGGGCTGAGGCAGCCCTGTGAAACTGTAACAGGAACACCATACAACCAGGATAGATAACAGGGCTCTGTGATGAGTCCTGGGGCATCCTGCGGCTGAGGCAGCCCTATGAAAATGTAACAGGAGCAACCACCATACAACCAGGATGGATAATAGGGCTCTGTGATGAGGCCTGGGGCATCCTGGGGCCGAGTCAGCCCTGCAAAACTAAACCAGGTGCAGGTACCTTAGCACCAGGATGGATAACAGTGCTCTGGTATGTGGCCTGGGGCATCCTGGGGCTAAGGCAGCCCTGTAAAACAAAACCAGGGGCTGGTACCTTGGCACCAGGATGGATAACAGGGATCTGTAATGTGGCCTGAGGCATCCTGGTGATGGTGCATATCTGTGAGCCTGCAGAAGGGGCAACTACCTCAGCACCTGGGTGATTCAGCCACCTATCCTGGCCAGTCGCACATCTCTTGGGAGCCAATATTCTGATGAGATATTCCTATCATATGGTATATCATACATGACCAAAGCAGGCGGAAGATCACTGTTAGCTGATATTGCATATGGTGGGTACAGTTTCCTGATATATGCCACATCGTAGTCCAGATGCAGGATGTGGATTAATTACTTCAAGTAAGCCTTCAAAGGGCTGACAGACCTGTGTGATGCTGGCTGGTGCATCCTGCAGATAGGGAAGACCTGCTCACATCAGTCGTGAGGCCTACATTGATCCCTGTTTATCCCACAGACACATCCTTTTCCATTGCTGTGCATGTCTGATGTCTGTTGGTTGCTGGCTATTGGTTTGCACTGCTAGGTTTGTGTGCCTGTCCCCATGCCCTTACCTCACATGGGTAGTTTGCAGCATGATTGTAGCGTCTGGTGAGGTGCACCCATAACCTCCTCACCCTGTTGAGGTTCTGCTTGCGGGATGAGCCAGGGAACAGGCGCACCTGGCGCAGACAGATGAGCTCCGCCAGCAGGTACAGGTCTGCATCTGAGAACGCAGGCTTCCTGGACCTGGCAGCCATCTTGTCTGCTGTGTGTGGTCAACACTCCGATGATGCAGTGATGGCGCAGCTGCGCATTGCGTGCGTACCCCTGCGCGTACTGCCGTGCGTGTACTGTCGCGCGTGCCCACTTTTGACACACTTTTGGTATTTGTTGATGTTTTAGGCATTCTGTAATGTATCTCATCATGGCTGTTATTTGTGGGTGGAACGTGCCATATTCCCATCCTTTTGGCATTGTTGTATCCTCTTCCGTAGTTTGAGGTTGACAGTACACCCTTTTCAGACATATTGCAGAACTGCGGCCTGATTATGGCGCTTTAGCACACTCCTTTGACAACAGGTGATGGGGGTGGGGGCTTGGCAATGTTGGACTTGCCAGGGTGTTTTATTTATATATAATATATATATATTCCTGTATCTCACATATCTTCTATGCTGCCTCGGTTTACATTTCACAAACTGATGTTACATTGCACAGGGCATTGTCACTTGGGGAAAACTATTTTTACAGGGAACATAGGCAATGTTGGGTTAGGTGGCTTGCACATGACCACGGGGAGAACCTGTGGGACTAGGGACCCTGGGCCTTCTGGCACATGGTTGCTGTCCTTTGGTGGGATTTGACCCTGCAACCTTCTGGCTTGGGAGGTAACTTGCCCCAACCACTAGGCCACCTCTCCAATGTCACATACTGATGAAACATTGGGCTGCAGATGGAGCGGATACATGCCCCCCAGTGGGGGCTGTGGTGGCAGGATATTTACAATGCTGGGTCAACAGCACAGTGGTGGTACCATGCACATCAGTTACAGGTAAGGCACACACACAGATGAGCAAAGCGGGACAGGGTACCAGCGCAGGACATAGGCTGACAACCTGTACAGCCAGACAGGACTCTACACAGCTGCCAGATGCAGATAGATGGACAGGGGGGAGGTTGGCACCTGTCATGTGGTTATTATGGCCTGGCAGAATTGCTCTGCATGGATACGTCTGTTTCAGCATGCAAAACATCTGAGTTGGGCAGCCATGAGGGGGGAAACAACGTGGGGTCACCACATAGTCACTGTTTGCAATGTCAGTGTACTAAAGAGTGGTCTATACCTCCATTGTCTGTTCTACAGCAGTGGCTGGTTACTGAGTGAGTGCAGGTCACTTCAAAAACCATCGGCTCTGTGCACCAGGATAGGTTTACAGCACCAGCACCCATGATGCATTGCACATGTGGAACAGCGGTCTACGGCTGTTCACCAATTGGGGTCTGCGCCTCTCCATTACCACAGTTTGTTTGGATGGCCTGCCATGCGTGATACTGACACAGACTGGCTACAGACCCTGCCATTGTGCAGGTTCTGTGTTCACCCTGAGGGTAATGATGTGTGCACAGAACTAGGTCCACAGTACATGTGATTCAAGGGATAGGTCTTGCTGCACATTGCTGTCAGTGGCAGTGTGTGACAGGTGTTCGTTGCAGTGTAACCGACTGTACTTATGTGGCCATGTGGATTCTGTAGTCACATGTAGCATTCTGGAACCAGACACTGCTCACATCTGTGCATACCCAGTGTTAAGGTCAAGCTGCCATGGACACCTGTTAGCAGGGTGGGGAGTTGTCTGGACATGCATGGGGGTTTATGTCACACTGACCTCCTACTGCTCAGGGTGGTATACACTATATGCCCCTCATCCGGGGGGGGGGGGGGGGAAGCTGGTGCCTGAACACAGGGGACTGCCTGTCAGCGTAGCAACCCCAGACACCATGAGGGAGGGTAGCTCTCCTGCACTGGTATGCATGACCCATACCTGTGACTTGGCCATTGACAGATGGGCAATACTGTGTCTCTTGGCCTATAGGTCCTCACTTGCCACATACCACAGCCTGCCATGCATCAGTGGACAACACTGTCATTCTGCACCTGCAGCAGCGACCCCAGACACGATGAGGGAGGGCAGCCCTCCTGCGCTGGTGCACATGACCCATACCTGTGACTTGGCCATTGGCAGAAGGGCAATACTGTGTCACTTGCCACATACCACAGCCTGCCATGCACCAGCACACAACACTGTCATTCTGCACCTGCAGCAGCATACAGAGTATTGTAACCATGCACTGACTACCTGCAGACAGTCTACTGGCCACTCCCTGAAACATGCTCACATGCACCCAAACGTAGGGTGTGCATCACACACACATTGCACAGGTATGTCAGTGATTGGGCCCCAGGACAGGGATCACACAGGTGTCACTGATAAGAGCTAGCATAAAGCACTATGGGGTACCCTGGACATGCCATGGTCACTGCTGGGTCAGGGCGAGACTGACCTTACAGCATGACATGCTGTGGCCACCCTGTACATGCAGGTGGTGTTCACACACTGGTGTGTGCCAGCCATTGGCCTACTCCTTGTGCAGCTGCAGCCTGCCCACCTCTCCCTCTCTGGGACATACCCACAATACCTTGCTCCTCATTTATGCACATTTGCAGGGTAACGCTTGCAAGAGTTGGACAATGTGGGCCTAGAGTGGTGTGGCCAGCCACAGAGGCCAATGGTTCGACATACACACACATACACACACACACTCCTACTGCAGCACTGTGCAGTTTTCATGGTGTTTGGCAGGCCTGCCCACCACACCGCTGACATTTTTGAACTGTGCAGGGGGTGGTGGTAGTGCGGTGATGGTACCTGCAGCTCCGGCCTGGACCCAACAGCCTTACTCTACCTGCGGGTTTGGATGGTGGTGCCTGTGTGAGTGGGTTTTGTACCAGTGTTGTCTGCTGCTGTGGGGATTGCATTGTTGGATGTTGAATGTACCTCATAGGGTAAAATGTTGTGATGTGCTCTTCAGGGTCTGCAGCTGTGACCTGACTCTCTGCCCCTCTGCTCTGGGACACACTCACTGTGTGAACTACATCTCAGTGCTGCCACTGAGGCACAGCAGTCCATGGGGCTACCTTTACTTCTCCTCAGCCAGACCTTTGCTGTTTTTCTGTTGTATGTCCATAGTTGGATAAAATGTGGTGATGTGCTCTGTGGGGTCCGCAGCTGGGACCAGACCCTGTGACCTTCTGCTGTAGATTACATTGGCTGTGTGAACTGCACCACAGTGTTGCCACAGGGGCACAGAGGTCCATAGGCTACCTTTACATTTCCTCACCCATACCCTTGCTGTTTTTCTGTTGGGTCTACATAGTCAGGTAAAATAGTGGGTTGTGCTCTGTTAGGTCCACAGCTGGGAACTAAACCTGTGACCTTCTGCTCTAGGTTATATTGGCTGTGTGTACTGCACCACAGTGTTGCCACAGAGACACAGAGGTCCATAGGCTACCTTTACATTTCCTCAGTCAGACCTTTGCTGTTTTTCTGTTGTATGTACATAGTCGGGTAAAATAGTGGGGTGTGCTCTGTAGGATCCACAGCTCAGACATGAACCTGTGACCTTCTGCTCTGGGTTACTCTGGTGTGTGTACTGCACCACTGTCTTGTCACAGAGACACAGCAGTCTCTGGGCCTACTTTCACGTCTCCTCAGCCAGGCCTTTTCTGTTGCACTGCAAACCACATACTGGTACAGGGCATGGCCTGGGTCCACTGCAGGTGGGTGGCACTGCTTCCTCCAGCACAGACACCCCATCCTGGCCTGCTGCCATGCCCATATGCTGTTGGTGCCGGTGGTGTGCTGTCCCAGGCCATCCAGGGTGCCGGTAGGCGGCTGCCTATGTGTGGTTTCTGGGGTAGGGATGCCTACATCAACATCCGTGCCTCCCCCCGGCACTGTCTGTCAATGTTATGTGCCCTGTGGGGTACCTGCTGGGTGATGTCCCCTGGATGGGGCACTGTGGGACACAGACACATGGGCATGTTTGACCTTGGTCAGTTGCTGTCTTGCTGATTTCCATTTTCTGCATTCATATGTGCCACCTAGGCGACAGCCTAGTCCGCCCTATGCCCCAGCCGATCCCACTGCACATCCCGCCTGTGGACCCCTATGCCCCAGTTGCACCTTCGCCATAGTGGCCTTTCATACCTGAGCACTATGCTATTGCTGCACAGGTAGCACTACTCTCACCTTTAAATAGTCTTTCTGCCTTTGCTACACATTGCTGACCTAAATGGTTTCTCCTCCTGAAAATGTGCCTCTAACGGCAGGTTTTCATTCACGGTAGGATTCAGCCCTTCAGTTCAACACATTAGTGTGCAGGGAGCCTCTCCCCGCCCACTTCCCGCCCATTGACCCCCTTCTCTCCGCCCTCTTTCCATCCTCTGCAGTGTTTACCACGGATGGGAACGCTAACGCTCGTTAGGTACCTTTAACGCACGTTAACGTTACATACCGCACATTAACGTTACCTAACGTGTGGTCTGTAACATTACCGCGGTTTAGTAAACATACCCCTAAGACTCCTACAACACCTTAGACCACTACTATCCAATTTTGATTTTCGCTCAGTTTTACAAGCCGTGATCCTCCCACATTTTGATTTCTCCAATAGTACCTTACAAGACCTCCCCAAACAGACGCTAAAACCTTTGCAATTAGCCCAAAATATTGCTGCCCATCTGATAGATAGGACAAATAGGGCTAAAAATATCACACCTGTATTATATGATCTACATTGACTTCCTATTATAAGCCAAATAACATATAAAGTACTAATGACTACTTTTAAAACACTAAAGAACATTTCACCAACCTATCTGAACACCTTCATAAATATCTCCCCTGTTGAGCAAATGAGAAGAGTATGTACCCCAAATAATACTACAGTCCCCACCCAATACAGATACACAAACTGATCTATGAGCAATAGAGCATTTTCATACTTCACCCCAATCTTATGGAAAGCCCTCCCGGATAAACTAAGAGCTATTAATGACCTCCAACTGTTCCGTAAAGAAATTAAGACATTCTTTCTTATTCATTGAACATTTTGGAGACAATCACAACCCTGATCAGCTCTACCCAACATAGTTTCTGCTTCGCACTTCCTAGCCCCAGTTCCTAACCCCTCCTAGAACTATAACATCCCACATTTATTTACAGATGCATAAAGAACAGCCTTCTCTTCTCCCACCTAATAATTACTATAGGTATGTAATTAATGTAAAATAGTTTTATGTAAATATGTTGATTGTAAACATGTTATATGATTTGAATAATTAATTTGTTATATATATGAGGTGTGACAAATAAAACAAGACTGTCCCATAAATGTTTTATTACAAAATCTACAGAGAAATTACACATTGTGTAATACATAATACTATAGGTATGTAATTAATGTAAAATAGTTTTATGTAAATATGTTGATTGTAAATATGCTATATGATTTGAATAATTAATTTGTTATATATATGAGGTGTGACAAATAAAACAAGACTGTCCCATAAATGTTTTATTACAAAATCTACAGAGAAATTACGCATTGTCCCCTTCAAAGTAATCCCCCCCCCCCCCTCCAGTTAATGCACTTCTGCATTCGTTCTGCCACGTACGGAAGCATTCGGTAAAGTTCTCCTCCTTGAGGTCCCTCAGCTCCCTCGTAACAGTGGTCATGATCTCTTCTACAGAAGCGAAATGAGTTCCTTTGAGCACAGTCTTCAGTCTGGGGAAGAGCCAGAATTCGCAGGGTGTGAGATCTGGGAATAAAGAGGGTGGTCGAGAGCTGTGATCTGTTTGTTGGCCAAGAACTGCCTCACACTGAGCGCAGTGTGTGTGGGCGCGTTGTCATGGTGGAGCAGCCATGACCTGTCTCTCCACAGAGCCTGCCTGCTGCGCTGAACCCGGTCATGGAGGCAATTGAGGACCTGCTGGTAGAAGCGCTGGTTGACTGTCTGACCCTCAGGCACAAACTCATGGTCGAAGAATGCGATCAGCATGACCTTGATCCTTGATTTGGACATGCGCGCCTTCTTGGGTCTAGGTGACAGTCGAGTCTTCCACTGCAGGTTCTGTCTCTTGCTTTCAAGGTCATACTGGAAGACCCAAGTCTTGTCTCCTGTGATGACTCGGCCAACAAACTCTGGATCTTTTCCGATCTTCTCTAGCAAGTCACGACAAACATTGACCAGGTGCTCCTCTTGGTCGTCCAGTAATAGCTTGGGCACCATCTTGGTGCACACCTTCTGCATCCCCAGCTCCTGCACCAAGATGGTCCGCACTGACTCCCTGTTCAAGCTGAGCTCCTCAGCTATCATCCGCACCATCAATCTGCAATCACTCCACACCAGCTGGTTCACTCTGTCAATGTTCTCAGCCGTCTTTGTCATGGAAGGCCATCCTGATTTGGGGTCATCCTCCACCTCCTCGCGGCCAGTCTTGAAGTGTTTGTGCCACTCAAAGACACGCGGCCTTGACATTGCATCTTCTCCATAAGCCTTTTTGAGAAGTTGGAGACACTCAGTTGGGCCCTTCTCCAACTTAACCAGAAATTTTAAGTTGATTCTTTGCTCCATATTTCTGCCACCTCCATTGCATGACAAAGTGATGGAGCAGTGTGCTACAAAAAAACCTGAAAAAGAAAAACAGAGTGAGAGAGATGAAAAATATTATAGCAGAATAGTGGCGAAATGTTGCACAATACAGTGAAATAAGCGGTTAGCCAATTGGCATTGAGTCATGGGCGTGGCTGCCACAGTCTCATTACTTTTTGTTACACCTGGTATGTTCTAAAAAAGTTCAATGTACTTGTTCTGTTCCTTGTAAACCGCCCATGATCGCTGGAAGGCTCCGTATAAAAAAAGCACTTAAATAAATAATAAATATCAACTTTCCTACCTATATTGAAGGACATACACTTGATCTTCTACTTACCTCTTCAGATTCCAAGGCAGTTATTACAGATCTTTATAGGGGTATGTTTACTAAACCATCTTAACGTCGCAGCAGTGATATTATCGCGCGATAAGTGATGTTATCACACGGTAATGTAACATTATCACACGATAACATCACTTATCACGCGATAAAGCAGTGGCCGCGTTAAGGCACACTAACGCTGTGAAATCCGGGTCTGAAGGGTGGAGTAAGGCTTTCCAGAGGGCGGAGAGAAGGGGGTCAGTGGGTGGAGAGTGGGAGAGGAGAGGCTCCAGGCACACTAATGCTGTGAAATCCGGGTCTGAACACTAAAACCAGTGAAACCCTCGTGTTAAGGCACATTTGCAGGAAAGAGAAACCATTTCAGTCAGCAATGTGCAGCAAAGGCAGGGAAACCCAGAGAAGTAATAGTTGTGATACATGTGCAGGGAACAAAGAGGCAAATAAACATATAAAAGGACCACAACCACATCTAAAATCCCATTAGCCAAGCTGGCCAATAGTGATATTAATGATAAACATAAAGCAACACTACTGACAAAGCGTATAAATTAAGATATCATGTTTGGAAGGGTCTATGCTCTGTCCCCCTACAAAGTGAATGATCCCACATTGAAATAGCGCTAATCAGGGTTTCTGTCATTTAGATTGGGCAGGTTTGTTAAGGGGTGCAACAGCAGAGTGGTCATGTAGGCAAGGGAAACTGTACTAAAGCTGTAAATGGGATACAGGGGGCTGCAGGCGGCACATGCTGTGGTCCAGCTGGGGCACAGTGCGGGCTAGGCAGATGCCTAGGTGGCACATAGGAATTCCAAAACTGTAAAGCAGCAAGACAGCAACTGACGAGGGTCCAACATGGGCACGAGTGTGTGTCCCACAATGTCATAGGGGAGCTTACCCAGCAGGTACCCCCAAGAGCACATAACATTGGCAGGCGGTGCGGGGGGGGGGGGGGGGAGTGCACATGTCCATGTAGGCACCCCTACCTGAGAACCCACACCATAGGCAGCTGCCTACCAGCATACTGGATGGCCTGGGACTGCGCACTACCAGCACCACCGGCATAATGGCATGGCAGCATGGTGGCAAAGGGGTGCTGGTGGCGGAGGGGGCAGTGGCATCTGCCCACAGCAGACCATGGCCTAGCCACGTATAGGTGGGTGCCATGCAATGCAACAGACAGGGTCTGTCTGACGAACAGTCATGGTATCCCCAGGGAATGAACTGTCCTTGTGGCAACAGTGTGGTGCAGTACACACAGCCAATGTGTTCAGAGCCAGAAGGACACAAGTTCAAGTCCCAGCTGTGGCTCCTGCCAGCCCTTTCCCCATATTGCAGATAAAATAAACATGCCTGAACGCCTATATTTTACCCTACAGAGCACAGACACCATAAACATGTGCAATCCCTAGAGCAGAGTTTCCCAACTGCAGTCCTGGAGGGCCAAACACCATTCAGGTTTCATGCTGTCCCTAATAAATATGCCTGTACTGCATTAGTATGTGCCGCCCCCATTGTATGCAAATGTATCTCATGCAAGTTCATTAGGGACAGCATGAAAACCTGAACAGTGTTTGGCCCACCAGGACCGGAGTTGGGAACCTCTGCCCTAGAGCAGCGGCCAACAGGGGCATAAACACCCACACCCAGAGGCTCCATAATCCAAAGCCTCATGCAGAGTCAGGCTGTTGGGCCCTGCGCGGAGCAGGATCTCCCAATACTAGCACTTGCATACCTTAGCAATGCCGCCCTACACATATATCAAAAGGTTGCTATGATTAATGGCAGATATCAATTCCTAAGTTAAGCACAATTTGCTGATAGAGCTGCATCATAGAAACCTTTCTGATATCTGTGGAGTGTGTTTCAGTTTTGGTTTCTGACAGTGTTTACCACCCCAGGGAGTGACCCCAACAGTATTGCGTACCATAGCCATGCCTGCACTGTGCCCAGGACTGGTGTGGTGGCCAGGGCTGTCAAAAGCCTCTATATTTGCACAATGTTGGCATAGGTGTGGGAGTGAGTGTCTCTCTATCCAGTGTGTTGTGGCTGCCTACACCTTACTCAGCCCACTCTGCTTGCACTGTTTCCAGTGTTAGCCTGCCAATGTGCATAATGAGGAGCAAGGTACTGTGGGTATGGCCTGGACAGGGTGGCCTGGGCAGGTTGCATCTGCACAAGGCATAGGGCAATGGCTGGAACATTGTAGTGCCCGCCCACCACCTGCATGGACAGGGTGGCCACAGCATGTCCTGCTGGAAGGTCACTCTCACCCTGACTGAGCAGTGACCACGGCATGGCTAGGTCCACCCATAGTGCTATGTAGTATTTTCCTTAAGTGGTATTTATGGGTTATTTTTTCTGGGGCCCAATCACTGACTTATCTGCTTGGTGTGTGTGCTCACATCCCAGTTTGGGTGCGTGCATCTCCTCCAGGAACATGCACTATGGATTAGCTAGCAGACTGTCTACAGTTAGTATGTGTATGGCTGGAACACCTTGCAGGGTGCAGCGGCTGGAGAATGTCAGATAGTGGTGGGGGGCAGCTGAGCATTTCCAGGCCTACTGTCTGTCTGCATTGACTGCCCTGTAGGGTGCCTGTTCCCCAGCAGGAGTGGGGTTGATGGTTCCCCCTCTACTGCCACCATTGCAGGGATGTAGAATGTGGATCTGTTGGTGGGAGATCCTATTCCCCTACCCTCAACCCTAGAGGGCAGGTTGGGTGGTGCTACATAATCCACCTATGGGTCCAAACGCCCCCCTTTACTTGAATCATGTGTCCAGGGCACCCACACAGAATATGCACTATTCTGGGTGCATCATAGTCCACAAGGGTAGATGTGACTGAGAAATACAGATGGACACAGGTATATCCTAGGTGTGTCTGTAAGGACTACCTATCACACACTGGCACTGATGGCAACCTGCAGCATAGCCTATCTCAGCTAAGCCAGGTGCTGAGGACCTGGTGCTGGGCGCCCCACCTCACCCTCAGGGTGAGCACAGTACCCGCACAATGTGTCGGTCTGTAGCTACTTTGTGCCAGTAACACACACGGTCAGTTCACCCTACCAGGCTGAGGTGCTGTGGGGGTGCATACCCCATCTTGTGATCATCTGTAGACTGCTGTTATGCATGTGCAGTGCATCATGGGTACAGGTGGGTTAACCCTATCCTGGTAACCACAACAGACAGTTTGTGTGGTGACCAGCAGTCCTTCTGTAGCCAGCCAGGATTTGGTTAGTGGTTGTAGAGAGGTAGCTCACTGGTTACTTCACTGACTGTAGAGGCAGAGGTCATGGGTTTGATCCCACAGTGGTGTTATTTGATAGGGCTGTCTGAGGCATTTTTTTTTTTAATTTAAATTAGTGCTGCCAACAAAAACACCCTCACAGTGCTGTAACCTTAAGGTGGCTCATAAAGTTCCCTATAGGGAACATTATAAGGTGCCTTGGCGGACAGTGCACTTTATAATGTGCCCTCTGGTGTGCCTTATAGGGCGCTTGATGCGGCACCTTAGGTTACCGCACTGTGAGGGTGTGTTTGCTGGCAGCACTAATTTACATTAAAAAAGAAAATGCCTCAGACAGTACTGATTTAAAGTAAAGGGTAATGACTCAGACAGCCTTGGTTTCACTCTTTTCTTTCCCTTCACTCGTTTATGTTTCGTTCCATTCTGCTACTTCTTCTACCTTCCCTCTCTCTCGTGATATCCTGCAGGGATTGGTCCTTGCTCCCTTGCTGTTTAATGTGTTTCTAGCCCCACTGGCCATGTTGATTCAGCAGCAGAGTGCATCTGCCTATTTTTATGCAGATAACATCTTGTTGCTGTTTCATACTCACTCTACATTGTCTGATCTTTCTTCTATTAACTTGTGCCTCAGTTTAGTTGCCTCTTAGCTGAAAACAAATAGCCTACATATTAATGCAGGAAAAACTTCAACACTCTGGTTGTCTGGTTCACTTACACCTATACATCTATATCTCCCTCCATGGAAGGTACATGTACAGTAGAAACCCTTAAGTATTTAGAGGTTACACTCGAGTCCTCCCTCAACTTCCAATCACACATTAACTCTGCAGTTCATCACTGTCTCTTTTCTCTTCACCAGATCCGTAGTATTCATTCTTATCTTCCTCCATCTGCTATTTCCACACTCCTGCTTTCATTAGTTATTTCAAAACTGGATTATTGCAACACCATCTATTTTGGACTTTCTCAGTATCAACTAAAGCGACTACAATCAGTACAGAATACCGCTATTCACCTCCTCCATTATGCCTCCCAATCAGATCATGTTTCCCTGCTGTTCATAAAATCACATTGGCTACCGTTTCTCTACCAGCACCAGTATAAACTTCTAACCATAATTCACAAGATCCTCAGTTTAGGTATCCCAGCATATCTTTCTTCTCACATAATTCCCTATGCCCCCACTCGTTCACTTCTTTCAATATATGCACACTGTCTATATCTACCATCCCCGTCAAATGCACATCTGGAAGGCACTCAAAACTCAGCTTTCTTATTCTTAGGGCCCTCACTTTGGAATTCACTCCCTGCATCCTTATGTATTCAATCCTCCTTCCCTAGTTTTAAAAAGGCTTTTGTAACTTACCTTTTTGAACAAGTTTTTAATTTACCCTCCACTGCAATGTAGTATATAACGATCACAGCCATGTAGTACCTGCGGAACCCCCGATACAATGCATCCACTTCCCTCTCCTCTCCTCCCTTCCTATTCTAACATATCTTTATACTTTCACTTAATTTTAATGGAGTTCTTTTCTTTTTTTCTAATGATTTTATTATTGTAAACCTCCCTGATACTATGTTTGAAGAGCGGTATATCAAAATTTTAATAAACCATAATTCCAAAGGAAGGGTGCAGAGAGAGATAAGAGAAGAAAGGTAGTGAGGAGCAGTCGAATGAAGGCACTTATAGGTCAGTAGTTGTTGTCATAGTAATTTTTCTATTATTTTTGATAAGAAAATTAGACTACATATGTCTGTATGAAGCTGCATTTTTCTTGTCGGTGGTGAGGTTCTTTAGTGTTAATTTTAGTGTTCGGTTTACAGAAGCCATCTTTAAACCTATGGGCATATAGCCTTATGTAAGTAGTATTAGTCTGAGTAGTATGGGACGTAGTTCAGATCTTGCTATTTTGATCCAGTTTACTGGGCACGATGTGGCTGTGCTGACATTGATGATAATGTTTTTGATGCTTTCTGTGGTGAATGATTTGAAGGATTGCCAAGATGCGTTGGTGGCGATGTTTCTTATCATTGATATTTTGGAATTATTATTGTTGCCATGGAAATACGGTCAAGGGTCTGTGCCATGACAGAAAGTGACTACCTTGTGGTCTAGTGGCCTCTGTATCCCACCCCAAATTAAAATCAAATAACCTGGTTGTCTGTCCCTAAATCCACTGTCCTCACCTAGTACCTTAAAATAAGCGGGAGCGCTGCCTATGAGCTCCTGCTCTGTGTTCACCATCTTGAAAAATGGTGATGCCTGGCCCCGTGCAGTGCACCAAGTGGCGTTAGACTGCCATATCAAGCATAGTCTACCTTATATGGCAGTCTGACCTCACCCGGTGCATCCCAGCATGTATTTCATGAAGGCCTCCCTCTTTTTCTTCACTTTTTCAGCTACTTCTTTCGAAAGCCATAGCGGTCTCCTTTTCCTTTTACCTTTATTTACCATTTTAACAAAAAGGTTGGTTGCCCTTAAAATATCCCCTTTCAGTTTTGCCCACTGTTTTTCTATGTCCCCCAGCTGTTCCCATCCCACTAACAACTCCATGAGGTATTGGCCCATCTTGGCAAAGTTAGTCTTCCTAAAGTCTAAGATCCTCACCTTTGAATGGATTCTAACAGCCCTAGTCCTAATACTGAACCACACCATCTGGTGATCACTGGATGCAAAATGATCTCCCACTACAACATCAGAAACACTTTCACCATTGGTAAGCACCAAGTCCAGTATGGTCCCTTCACGTGAGGGGTTTGTTACCAATTGCCTGAATAGTTTTCCCTGTAGAGAATCCAGGATCTCCTTATTTCTAGATGATACTGCAGCAGGAATGTGCCAATCTAAACACTAAAAGGGTGTACAAATGATGAGCAGATTCTGGGTATTGTCTAAAACAGAGCAGTTTGCACGGGATGCATATGAGTCAGAGGTTAGGTAAACAGCTGAGCTATCTTAACACGGGTCTGGCACAAGCATGGCCTGAGTGCACACATCTGTTTATGCTGAGGGGCCACTCTCATTCTGACCGATCTGGTATCTACATAGTATTAGCTCAGATCAAGTTACAGTGACATGGGTTCTGTTATTCTTATGGCAATCCAGTCACTAGGCAGACTATTGACTGTCTATGCTGTTTGTACAGCATAGACAGCCTTCATTATGGTTTTGTATACATGTAGTGGGTGGTAGCTAATAGACCTGGCACAGATGGTATGTGAGTGACTGACACAGTCTAGTGTTGTACAACAGCTACAGGATAACTGTGATTGGTCTAGCTGAATTGATGTCTCTGAAAAATAGGAGAGCTGCTTTTCCAAACTGCCTGTAACCTGCTGGTAACTATAGTTTTGGTAGGCAGTACGTGTTGGCTTTAGCACCCTCCTTCCTGCCTAGGCACCACTCACTTCATTCAGGTTCCTTGGAAACAGCTGCCCAGGCCTGAGACCATGACATAAGATGTCACACGAGAGTCCTGGCCAATGGGTGCAGGACACAAGGGCCAGACAGTACTTGCCACTCCAACATGCTGCAGTTGCACAACATACAAAATGTCTAACATAATATGTCTCATTCAACACCAGCAGCATTCTGGCAGTAGAATAGATCTCTGGAATCTGGAGAAATGATTTATTGCAGTGCTTGGCCTGTGGACCAGGTGATATGTGCCGTTCCTCACATTCTGTTATGTCCATGAAGCACACAACGTGCTTACACATTCCAGAGCTGATGTGATGGATCGTTGCATTCTCCGTAGGGTAAAAAGTAGCGTATGGGTGCTCAAGTTGAGAGATGCATCCTGGAAAATAAAGGGGCTAACCACTATCAGCATATATAGATCTAACTGCATCTAGTGATGACCCTGATCACTGGAGCAATGCCCAGTACCTGCATGTCTTGTATGACAAAGGAGCAAATGTGCATGCCCCCTCCACCCCCCCCCCCCCCCGGAGAGGGCAGGATGGTCTGGGATGACCTCATGGGTCATGAATGAGGTCTGAGTTTGGTGTATGTGAAAAAGTACTTATCTTTTAGTGTACAGCAGGTCACAAGGGAATGCACACCCTGCTCATGTGCTGCCTCAGGGATTAGTGCAGCATTGCAGCCAGGTGAAGCTCTGTGTGTGAATGTTGTTTGGCTTAGATGGTACAGTGGAGGGAAGGACCTTTTGCCCTCATATGTGGTTTGATCTTTGGACAGATGATTCATATTGCTGCTGTGTGTCTGTTATGCAGATGCAGTATTGAGTATCCACTGCAGTCCGTACTGCATGTGTACTGCTGCAGGCAGGCCCTAGGTGTGGTTTACTACTGTCTCAGAATGTGCCTGCGGGGTTGTTTGCAATCTGGGATTTAGGTGATTGCAGGCAGGGACCTGTAGTCTGCTGTTTTCTTGAGAGTGGTAGGGAGAAAAGCATGGAGCTGTAGCTGAATGGTTAGAGCACTGGTGCAAAAAGGAACAGACCAGGGTTCAAATCCTATCTGTGGCCTTGGGCAAGTTATTTCACCCTCTGTTGCCTATGAAGAAAGGCCTGACAACATATTTCTGGTCATACTGCCAAGAAAACCCAGGAGCTGCTGGGTTGCCAGGAGTCAGCAGCAACGTGAGGGCACTTATTGCTATTTTTATGTGTTATGCACATTGGTTCTGCAAGCATGCACATTGCAATCATAGCCATCTGACAGCATGACTTTATTGCCACTGCTGCAGTGCATTGCAAAGGGTTATACAACGTCACCCTGTAGATGCATGACACATGAGTTGTACATTATTGGAAACTTTCGTGATAACTGTAAATGACCATCTTTTGATCCATCATATATATGCAGTACATGCCGGCATATCACACTCCTGGGATGCCTACCTGCACAGATCATCCAACGTCCATACTTGCTCTATATGGCCAATATGAGAGACACATCAGGTCAGAAACATGAGTGGATGCCAGGTGTGTAATATCATGCAAGTGACCTTGTTCCGCCAGAGAGTATGAGTATACATCTTATCTGTCCAAGAGCACTATGCGTTTGCATGCAACTTGTACAGATGTGTGACTGTTATGTCTTTGGATCATAGCCACCTTTTTTGTGCGGTTATTATATGCAAATGTGTCAGGAAGATGTATGGTGGTGACAGTAGCTGGAAAACCCCAAAAGATAGTATTAGACCTTCCCTGTAGCAAAGTAACTATTTTCCAAACACACTACAACTGAGGTTAGCTGCATTTGTGAGGTCACATCAGGTACATTGGGGCAGCAATGCCATATAGCACTCTTATCTACCACCATCCATCCTTCAGCCCATCCATCATTTTCAGTCTTATATTCTCCTGCCAGCTGCTACACCCTGGCCCACACTGTGGCATTTTACTCATTGGGGCATATAATTTATGTTTATGTTTTTTTGCTTTTGATATAGCACCCTTTATTACATAAGGACGGTTTACAAAGTAAAAAAAAAAAGTATACAATCAAGGTAGGCACTAGGCCCTAGGAAAAGGAAAAGAACTACAATTCTGGCAGGAAAGATAAATAACAAGCAATCACACAGGCCAAAGAGAAGAGCTTGACAAACATAGATAAGACACCAGGTCATTGAGATGGGTCTGGGAGATTGTAAGCTGAAGTAAACAGATGTGTTTTCAAGGAGGCTTTGAAGGTTGAGAAGGTCTGTTCCAGGTGAAGGGGCATGGGCAGGGAATTCCAAAGGGCAGGACCGAGGAAAAAGAAAGCTGAGTGACATGTGGACTGCAGGTGTGCACGTGATGTGGCAGAAAGACAGAGGCGATTTATATGAAGTGAACGGAGGTTATGTGAGGGGACATAGAAGCGGAGGAGGTCAACTAAGTACTGCGGTGTGTGAGTATAGAGAACATGATGCACCAAAGTGAGAATCTTGTATCGGACACGTTATTCAATTGGGAGCCAGTGTAAGTGGATTAGGAGGAGAGTGGCGTGATCCCTACGTGACGAGTGAGTTAGAATTCTGGCAACAGTGTTCTGAATTAGTTGGAGATGCTGAAGTTGTGTGTGTGTGTGTGTGATACCCACAAGGACAGAATTGCAGAAGTCAAGGTGGGAAATTACAGTGGACAGCGTGAGGGTGGTCGAAGCAGAGGAAGAGATTGTATTTGTCGGAGATAAAAGTAGGATTTCTTAGCAAGCTGGGAGATGTCTCTAAGTGCAAGGTCAGAGTCAAGTACAACCCCTAGATAACAGAAGGATGAAACCATAGGGAAAGAGGTGTTTCCAAGAAAAGATGCAACAGAAGGAGAGGGGCCCCCAAATGTAAACCAAATGTAGGATGTTTTAGTCAGATTTAAGTGAAGGCAGTTTGCAGATAGCCAGTCTGCCACCCAAGTGAGGCAGGAGTTAAGTGGTCCACCTCTCCTGCAACTGATGTGCAGGTCACCACCACTGCTCAGGCATTCTTTTTATGCCTACATTGTGGCCATAGTTGCTACTCCATGGCACACTTCTACCCAATCCTATGTCACCCACTGACATCGCAGTGGATTACAGGTGCACCCCTCACTGCTACAGTCCAACTGCTTCCCACCTTATCCACACTCTCACTGTCTCCCATGTATGTGAGATATGGATCTGACTTGTCCATCACCACTTCCCTTTGTTCCCATCCCACACCTCACTTCTGAGCTCTCCAAATTGGCTCCCTTATCCTGCATTAAGGCATCTGGCCTTAGTAAGCATTAACCTACACTCTTACCACCCAATGTCCTATTAACAGCTGCTAACTGGCCACTAGCACCCTTACTGCCAGAACACCTACTCCCCTCCCTTTCACACACTGGGGCCCTTAACAAGGCTGTTTTGAACTCACAGATGGTGTGCCCTTAACGATCCTTAGTAAACAAACATGTGTGTGTGTCAGTCACTGCTGGTGACTGGAAATAGATTTCCAGGCCTTTCTTCCAAGGTAATGGAGGGTTAAGTGACTTGCCCAAGGCCACAAGGAGTGCTAGTGGGAAGTGAACCCTGGTCTCTTAACTGCCAGGCTGCTGCTCTAACCAATAGACTCCTCCTCCTCAAGGACTATAGTATATGAAATTAAAAAAAAAAAAACAGTAGCAGGACAACCCCAAGCTACTAAGAGAAAAGTAAAGCAGCACTAATGTTGGTAGGGAGACCCAGGGCCAGCCTAACCATTAGACAAACAAGGCAGTCACCTAGGGTGGAAGCTTCTAGATGTGGCAAAGAGCAGAACATGCAAAGCTAAACCCTTGATTCTGATAGCCGTGGGGCATTAGGCTTAAGGTTTGCCTAGGATGCCAACACCTTGAAACAACTCTGGGGCTGGTCCCATGGAGACCCCAAGGCACTGGCACAGGCACCAACATTGGCTGGAAAACCCCAAGAAAATGAGGAGGAAATCTTTATCACTGGAATTCAATGGGTGGTTTGGGGAATTATCCTCAAAAGATTTGGCCAATGGGGTTAATTTGAGAGATCTGCAGGAGAAGTGGGATCAATAGTCAAGGCATTCTGAAGTATCTGTGTGTATGACATTTGTTCTTCGGGAACAAGCAGGAAATCAGTCCTCACATATGGGTGACGTTGGCGGGGGGGGGGGGGCGGCATGCGGGCCAGGTGGCATCACAGTCCTCAAGGGGCAGCATGGAGGGTGGCAGAAACCTTCAGGCCAACTTTGGGAAGAAGGGAAGAAGACTAAGGGGCATGTTTACTAAACTGCGGTAAGGTCATTCACGGTAGGTTCCGCGGTAAAGGTAGAGATGCCCATATAAAGGCATGGGCGGTGCATCGTTACAGCAAGCTGACAGCTAACACGCGTTACAAGGCGCCTTAGAATAATGAGCGTTACAAGGCACCTTGTAAAGCGCCTTACAAGGCACCTTGTAAGGCGTCTTGTAAGGTGCCTTATAAGGTGCCTAGTAAGGTGCCTTATAAGGTGCCTAGTAAGGTGCCCTGTAAGGTGCCATGTAAGGTGCCTTATAAGGTGCCTTATAAGGTGCCCTGTAAGGTGCCTTATAAGGTGCCTAGTAAGGTGCCCTGTAAGGTGCCTCATAAGGCGCCCTATAGGGCCTCCTAGGCTAAGCGCCATATTAGGCACCCTTGGACAAGGTTAGTGTGCCTTATAAGGTGCCTAGTAAGGTGCCCTGTAAGGTGCCTAGTAAGGTGCCTTATAAGGTGCCTAGTAATGTGCCCTGTAAGGTGCCTTATAAGGTGCCATGTAAGGTGCCTTATAAGGTGCCTAGAAAGGTACCCTGTAAGGTGCCTTATAAGGTGCCTAGTAAGGTGCCCTGTAAGGTGCCTCATAAGGCACCCTATAGGGCCTCCTAGGCTAAGCGCCATATTAGGCACCCTTGGACTAGGCACCGCAGAAGGCATCCTGGGCTATGGAACAATAGGTTAAGGTGGCCTAACAAGGTTATGGTGTCCTAGGTTAGTATGCCCTAGGGACTGCAAGGTGCCTCACGATGACATGCATGACTTGTGCGGAACAGAGACAGATGTAGCCCTAACACTAGATAGAGCACTCAGGAAAGGCAATGATCAGGTGAGTGAAGGAGGGAGAAATGGGAGCCGCTGGACCTGCCATATCTGCGGGCATCCTATTTGCCTGCCAGTACTGATGACAAACATGGTGGGGCAGCTGTACCACAGCACAGGGTGTTGGCAATGTAAAGTACGAGACAAACAGTTGTTGGCAGACAATGGGAATACATGTCTCCCAGTGGAGGCAGAGATGGCAGGATAGTTACAATGATGGGTGGACAGAGGAGTGGTGGTGCCATGCATATCTGGCACAGGCGAGGCAAGCATGAAGAGGTGCAATGCAGGAAAGGGTATGACATGGGGTGGCAGCCTGCACTGGCAGACAGGACTCTACACAGCTGACAGATGCAGATAGACGGACCGAGGGAACGTTGGCAGTTGTGGCGAGGGTATTATGGGCTGGAAGCACAGATCTGCAAAAATATGACCTCTACAGGCATGCACACTATATGAGTAGGACAGGCATGAGAGGGGGGAACAATGAGGAACTGAACCCATGAACACTGCCAAGAATGGCATTGTATTAACCAGTAGGCTATACCTCCATGGTATATATCACAACAATGTATGGGTACAGAAGGACTGCAGGTGACCACACAAATTGTCTGCTCTGAGTGCCAGGATAGGGTAACCCCACCAGTACCCATGATGCAATGCACATGCTGAATAGCTGTCTACAGCTGATCACCAAATGGGGTCTGTACCTCTCTGGTCCACCAGCTTGGAAAGACGAACTGACAGTGCATGATACTGGCACAGAGTAGCTACAGACCACGCCATTGTGCAGGTTCTGTGTTCACCCTGAGCGATAGGATGGGTGCCCAGCACTAGGTCCTGCTGTACATCCCCATCACTTCCAGTGTGTGACAGGTGTTCCTTGCAGTGCAGCCAAAGGTAATTTGGTGGCCATCACTATCCTGCAGTCACATGTGGCCCTGTGGGACCAGACACCAGCCAGATTAGTGTGTGCCCTGTGTGAGAGTCTGGCTGACATGGGCAGCTGTTATCAGGGCAGAGGGGTTCCTAAAATTGCATGAGGTGTGTGTAGCAGTGGCTGTATAAGTCACAGTGGTATATACTACATACCCCAAAGGGTCCACATCACTCCTTTTGTAGGTAAAGAACAGTGCCCCTGCCCCAGAGACAATCTCCATCGTGTTTGTACGAGACAGCCATCCAGGGTTGGTGGGCCCAGAGCCATACCTACAACTGGGACAGTGGCAGACCAACAGCAATGCTGGAGTTAGGTCTGGAAGCCCCAAGTGCCTCCCACCACTGTCAGTCACGAGCAGACAGCACAGTAGGACTGTACCTTAAAGGTGTTCCAACCAGGCACAGTCTAACTAGAAACAGTCCACCAGGAACTATGTGCAGCAAGCAGGCATCTCAGTGATTGGGACACCAGCACTAGGGAACACAAATATATCACTAGAAACAAATAGTGTAGAGCACTATGTGGGAACCTAGTCCTGCCATGGTCACTGCTTGTTCAGAGTGAGTGCCCTCCCAGCATGCCATGCTGTGGCCACCCTGTCCATGCAGGTGGTGGTCAGGCACTACAGTGTCCTAGCCATTGCCCCACACCCTGTGAAGATGCATCCTGGCCAATCTGCCCTGTCCGGGCCATACCTGAATACCTTGCTCCTCATTATGCATCTAATCAGGCTAACGCTGGTAACAGTGGGACATTTTGGGCCCAGTGAAGTGTGGGCAGCCACAGAACAATGGATAGACATACACACAAGCTCAATCCTTTTGCAGCATTATACAAAGATAGGGGTGGTTGGCAGCCCTGCCCGCCGCTCTAGTCCTGAGCACAGTGCCGACATTGCTAAACTGTGCAGGGGGTAGTAGTAGTGCTCTGGTGATAACATTATCCCAATGCTGGGGCCAACAGCCTGCCGCTCCATGCATCATTGGATTGTGGAGCCTGTGTGAGTGGGTGTTTGCACCCCTGTTCGCCGCTGCTTTGGGCTTTGCACATGTTGCTGTTGTATCTGCATTGTAGGGTAACATATAGGGACATGCTCTGCAGGAACCACAGCTGGGACTTGCACCTGTGACCCTCTGCTCCTGGACACACTGGCTGGGTGTACTGCACCACACTGTTACTACAGATGCATGGTAGTCCCTGGGGCTACCTGCACTTTTCCTCAGCCAGACCTTTTATGTTGAACTGCACACCACGTACTGCTGCAGAGCATGGCCTAGGTCCACTGCAGGGAGGTGGCACTGCCCCCTCCAGTACGGGTACACGCCCCCCTGCCAAGCTGACATGGCCATTTGCTGTCGGTGCTGGTAGTGCGCAGTCCCAGGCCTTCCACTGTGTAGGTAGGCGCCCGCCTAGGGAGCGGGTTCCAGGGTGGGGGGGGGGGCATACATGGACATCCTCACATCCCCCCCATCACTGCCTACCACTATTATGTCCCCTCCACATGGGGGCGGGATGGCTGGGGGGATGTCAGGTCTGTGCCCTAGCGACTATTGGCTAGGGTGGACCAGGTAGATATTGGTGGATCGTGTTTGTCCTTGGTTAACTGCTGTCTTGCTGATCTCCGGTGTCTATGTTCCTATGTGTCACCTAGGCACCCGCCTGGTCCACCCTGTGCCCCAGCTGCCCATGCTACATGTCCCGCCTGCGGCCCCCTATGCCCCATTTGCACCATCGCCATAGTGGCCATTCATACTTTGGCACTATGGTATTGCTGTACATGGAGCACTACTGTCACAGTTTTTGGGCTCCCTGCCTGGGCTGTACATTGCTGACACGTAAATGATTTTTCTCTCCTGCATATGTGCATTTAATGGCAGGTTTTCAATTGCGTTAGGATTCAGCTTTTCAGATCAGCGTGTTAATGTGAATGGAGCCTCTCCCAGCCCACACTCCGCCCATTGACCCCTTCTCTCCGCCCTCTCTCCACCTTCTGCGGTGTTTACCGCACCGCGGAATGTCAACGATCGTTAACGTTACATAATGCGCATTATGTAACGTTACCGCAGTTTAGTAAACATACCCCTAAGAGACTGCACAAAGGGAAAAGCAGAACTTGCAATAGTGGAATGAAGATCCAAGGCACCAAGAAGAGTAAAAGTAGAGGAGAAGGACTGGCATCTACGAATGAAGACACTGGTTCATACAGGATGCAAACTGGTGTCAGAAGGGCAGATCACCTGTGTCATGTTCAAGTAATGTTAGGAAAAGGCAGGTATGTCAGAACAGAGAAGGGCACAGAAGAAGCTTTGTGGCAGGAATCTCCACAGTAATGTCAATATGAGGAAGCATAAAGACTCACTACATCCACTTCTCAGCAGAGAACGAGGTGTACCTGCAATTCTACTCTACTCACCACCGAAGTTAAACTAACCAGTCTGTGGTTTTCAACCACATCCTTACTTTCGCTTTTGTGTAAAGGAACCACATGAGCCTCTCTCCAATCCTTTGGCACTACTCCCAACTCCAAGTTCCCTCAGTATTCTAGGGTGTATCCCATCTGGTCCATCGCTTTGTCTACTTTAAGTTTAACTAGTTTCTCATGAACAGTCTTCTGAAAATTCTTCAAGATGCCCCTCGCTTCTGTTCCTGTTTGTGGGTGTTTTCTGAGGTCCTATTCCTGGTTCTTCATCTGTGAACACAGAACAGAAACATTTGTTAAGCAATTCCGCTTTATCCTCATCAGCTTCTACATATTCCTCCCCTTCACCCTTAAGTCTGACAATACCACTTTTGCCCTTCATCTTCTCACTAACATATCTGAAAAATGTCTTATCCCCCCATTTTATTGCATTGGCTATTTCCTTCTCCTTTTGAATCTTTGCCTTCCTGACTACTTTGCTAGCTTCTCTAAGTTTTTCCAAATATAGATGCCTGTCTTCCTCTCTCTGTGATCTCTTGTATTTCATGAAGGCCTCCCTCTTTTTCTTCACCTTTTCAGAATGAATGAAACAAATAAGGATATGGCTCATTTCATCTCCTTAGTCATTCCATTCATTTAAATATATACATGCTGAACACGCCATCATCTGTTGCATTTTTCCATTCATCCAAAAAAGAACATCCGCAGATCATAATTACAAAGTTAGATGCTGAGCTAATAAGATTTTGAATCACAGCAGAATGATTGGTCTTGCCCAAAATGAAATGCAGTAAAAGTCACAAAGCAATCATAACTGCTATTCCTTATGATTTTGCTGTGGAATTACTGACAGTGAAACACTACTGCTACTAATCATTTGCACAGTGCTACAAGGCATACGCACAGTGGCGGGATCCAATCCGAACAGGAACCATTTTGGATCTACTCGCTACTAACAGGACCGAGCGGACGGCAGCACAGCATGTGTTTGCGTTGATGGCACCGCATGCTTGGGCCGCTGGTAGTCACTACAGGGCAACAGCTCCCTGGTGGCCCAGTGGCCTGTTCCCTCCACCCACAAGTGGTGTGATGGCATTGGGGGCTTCCTGTGATGTTATGGTCCCCTGATGCTGTCATACCACAAGCGGGGGGGGGGGGGGGGGAGATGCCATCAGCATGGTGCCGGCATCTGGATCCCACCACTGCATACACAGTGCTGTACAGAGAGATTTAAGAGACAGTACCTTCTCATAAGAGCTTACAGTCTAATCAAGAATGACAGCACAACAAGTGCGGACTAGGATATACCTATGGAAATGGTAAGGAAACATATAGGAGGTGAACAGGAGACTAGGGAGATCAGGATCCAAAAGCAGTCTCAAAGTAGTTAGTTTTTAGCCTAGATTTGAACAGGGAGCCTGATGTACCAACTCAGGTAATTTGATCCAGGCATAAGTAGCAACAAGGTAGAAGAATCAAAGTCTGGAGTTGGCAGTGGAAGAGAAGGGCACAGATAGAAGGGATCTGCCAGAAGAGGGAGGGAGAGATAAGAGAGGAAAGGTAGTGAGGAGCAGCTGAATGAAGGCAGTAGTAATTGTTTGAACTAGACACAGAAATGGATAAGGAGCCAATGAAGTGACTTGAGAAGAGGGGTGACATGAGCATAGCAACACTCGCAGAAAATTAGCCGTGCAGCTGAGTTTTGAAAAGAGTAATGTGGGGAGGGATGATTCAGAGGAAGACCAGCAAAGAGGTGACAAGAAACTGGATAAGAGTCTTAGTGGTGTGTTCAAAAAAGAAGGGACAAATTCTACCAGTGTTATAAGGAAAGAAGCGGCAGGTTTAACTATCTGTTGAATGTGTGTGGAGAACGAAAGGGAGGAGTCAAAGAAGGTTCAAGCCAAGGAAACAGGGAGGAATAGAGTGTTATCCACAGAAATAGAGAAAGGAGGAAGGGGAGTGGTGGGCTTAGGGAGAAAGATAAGGAGCTCAGTTTTGGCCATTTTCAATTTCAGATGATGGTAAGACATCCAGGCACAGACAAATAGAAAATGTCAAAGACTATTTTGCAGGTTTTTAATATTCACCTTGGGTGACCTGCATGGAACGGCTGGTACACCTACTCTTGCCAATCTGCTGGGCAGACTAGATGGACCATGCTGGTCTTTATCTGCTATCATATACTATGTTACTATGATACTTTATAGCAACATATGTTTGTTTTTCTGATGTAATAGATATGGTCTTCTTTATTCTCTAATTATTTGGGTCAACTTCTATTTCCACTCCTTTTTGGATTGCCAGTTGTCCATGGTATAAGAATGCTTTTGTGTAGCTGCTCTTGTGTTTGCTAGGGTAGGGACATCTTGAGAAATGAAATATTAATAGAGCATGCTCCTGTTACAACCGACAATTAATCAGTCAGCAAACTCCGCTTAATAGACAGTCAATCAGTTGTACAGCACCGTTAACTTATAAACAGACAATGATTTATGAGACATGTTTCTTCTTACAAGTAGTTTTACAACACATTCTGCATTTTAATAGGAAATTACAATATACACTTTTGGGCCTATGCACTAAAGGTGAACTTAGATGCTAAAAGGCCCGTTTTATGTAGAGGAGAATTGAGATGTCCAGGTCAGAACAGGCACAATTCTCCCGGTATTTTACAAAGGCTCTGCCAAATGAGAAGCCTCTTGTAAAATAAGTTTTAAGGGTGTGTAGGACTGCAGATGGATTTCCCACCTTGTCCAGCGGGAGCAGCGATTTAAAAAAACTTCAAGTGGGTAAAAAGATCATCCGGCTCTTCCCTAATTGTGCATGGGAACAGCTATTTAAAATCTCGGCTCCCACAGCATCCATCCCCTCCTCAGCCCCTGATCCCTCTGCAACTCACCACCCCAACACCCTTGATATCAAAATCCCCCTGATCATTCTTTGAACTTAACACCCAATGGTGATGTAGTGGGAGACAACCGCCAAGAGTCACAGATGTGTGCTTCCATTATACCACTAAGGACCCCCAGTATCCAAATAGATAGTGGTGCTGAATATACATATTGGCTGGTGATCACAGATACACCAAGTGACCCTGGGACCCTGATTGCTATTACTCCACCCTTCTCAGCACTTTGCCCTCTGTGGCAGAAATAGGCCTCAATTGCCTGTGGTCATCAATCCCTTTTACATAAGAACCTGAGAAGGATGTGATTAAGGATCTTAGGAAAAAACAGATCTGAGGAAGGCGGCCAAGGCTAAACAGGTGGCCAGTGTTTAAGAGGGACCTTCAGCTAGGCCATTCTGTTCCAGAATGATTGACAGGTCTTTGGGACTCTAGATGATGCCACTAGCACTGGGATCAGCTAGCTAAATACTTCCTGCTCTAGTGGTGAACAAGACGACTCAGTCATCAGGTATGCAGCTGCAGTGGCTCCAAAAGGGCTTACAAGCATGGTAACAAAAAGACTATGATAGCAGTAGGATGCAACAGGCATTAGGACTGACCTACAGGCCTTTATGTGCCCTATGGAATGACTCTGGATGAGAATCGTGGATCACCTAGTTCTAGTTGACCACTTTCCCTTACTCACTATTATCATCCTCTTTCATGCCTATATTCTCACAGTCTCATACTACTTAATGCTCTTACCTTCCTTTCTGGCCCTCTGCTTATCCCTTTCATTTTCCCTCCATTCCCCTGATCATTGGTCTCCTCTCCTCTTCTTCCTCCTTCCTCTCCCTATCTCATCATCCATTAATCTCACCAGTGTAGGATAAGACCTGGCCCACTAATCTTTCTGGACTTTGCAGGAGCTGGAAGTCATGCTTCATACGTGGCAGTGGAGGGAATGGCCCCATCTGAGGCCAGTGTGATCTTAGAAGTAACCCCCTTTGTTGCAGTGTGCAAGGCTAGGGCTGCCCACTCAAGCACTGATGAATATCTGTAGCTTTACACTATAAATAAATGTATACGTACCAGTTAGAAATCTCTGAGAATCAGGTTATACCTTGTTGCTATTGACCACTCATGTCCTTGGGGGTATTTAGATTCCACTTGTTGTGTAACTCCCTCCTCCTCCTCTTCATAAGAACATAAGAAATGCCATACTGGGTCAGACCAATGTCTATCAAGCCCAGTATCTTGTTTCCAACAGTGGCCAATCCAGGTCACAAGTACTATATCTGGCAGGTACCCAAAGTCCACAGCTTCCACAATGCTCATCCTGGGGTAAGCAGTGGATTTCCCAGGTCCTCTTTAATAATGGTTTATGGACTTTTCCTCCAGGAACTTGTCCAAGCCTTTTTTAAACCCAGCTACACTAACAGCTTTTACTACATCCTCCGATAATGAATTCCAGAGTTTGATTACACGTTGAGTGAAAAAATATTTTCTCTTATTAGTCTTAAATGGGTTACATTGTAGCTTCATTGCGTGTCCTCTAGTCTTTCTACTTTTTGATGGTGTAAACAACTGATCTATCTTAACCCGTTTGACTCCATTCATTAATTTATAGACTTCTATCATATCTTCCCTCAGCCTTCTCTTTTCCAAGTTGAAGAACCCTAACATTTTAAGCCTTCCCTCATTGGGGTCATTCAGTACAGTGGATAGTGGGATGGACATCCGGATTGGATGTCCATCCCCACTATTCGCTCTCCTGCTGGTCCCGGCTAATGTCTCCCTGTACGAACAGTGCATTTGTATGAGGAGGGTTAGACGGGAGCATTTCAGAGGCAGAGTGAGGACGGGGCATGGGCAGACTGTGACCACCGACGTACAGGGCTGATTCTGAGGTCGGCCCTGTTCATCCGGGGCCATGAACTTAGACGGGGAACTTATTCCACCACAGAGGTGGAATAAGTCCCCCTGGACGTCAGGGGATCATGCCACCGGGCAAGGACAAAAAGGTAGGGAGGTGCAGAAAAATCCTTACAGCAGATCCTGGCCATAGGAGGCCAGATTGAGGGTCCAGCTGTGAGGAAAGAAGAAAATCTGAGGCAGCCGGCATTTGCGGCTCCTGAATGGAGCTACAGTGCCATGGCGATTGGACATCATGGCACTGTGGCTCCATTCAGGAGCCTAACTGACGTAGCCAGGGATCTGCTGGGCATGCAGGCTGACCAGAATCGGGCCCAGCCTTCACATTTGGGCCACAGACCAGATTCTGATCTGCTGACACGTCTAGCTCCCATGGCATCAGAATTGGGTCTACCTTTGGGCATCTCGCTTCTGGTTGCCACACAAGGAGCTGGACAGCCAGGTCGGAATGTGCCTCCAAAGGGGTATCCTTCCATCCCCTTTACCATTTTGGTGGCTCTTCTCTGTACCTTTTCTAATTCCGCTGTATCCTTTTTAAGATACAGTGACCAGAATTGCACACAATATTCAAGGTGCGGTCAAACTGTGGAACGATACAGAGGCATTATAATATCCTTGGTTATATTCTCCATTCCTTTCCTTATGATTCCTAGCATTCTATTAGCTTTCTTGGCCGCCGCTGCACACTGGGTGGAGGGTCTCAATGTATTATCTATGATGATGCCGAAATCTTTTTCCTGGGGGGTGGTTTCTAAGGTGGTACCTTGCATTGTGTAACTGTAGTTTGGGTTGTTCTTTCCTAGGTGCATAACTTTGTACTTGTCCACATTAAATTTCATCTGCCATTTGGATGCCCAATCTTCCAATTTATCAAGGTCCTCTTGCAATTTTTCACAATCCTCTTGGGTTTTAACAACTTTTAATAATTTTGTCATCTGCAAATTAATATGTGTGGGCTGAACCCCCTCAAGAGGAAATTGCCTGCAGGTCAAGGCCAAATTGTGAAAATACAGCAGGCTAGGAAAATGTCACATGCCTTAGAGGGCTGGTAGAGGACCTCCTACCTCATGTCCTCATATAATATACCATCCATTTCTGTGTTTTCTTATGCTTCAATCTATGCTATAAGTATACTACTTTGTTGATTTACCCTTTTAACCTCAGTATATTAAGAATAATAAAGAAAACTAAACCAAACTCTATGCTAGATCTGTCAGACACTTGGGGGTATGTTTACTAAACCACGCACACGTGCGCGGCGCACAGTAGCATACACTAATGATGCACTGTGCAGCTGCATCCTGGTCAGTCCAGTCTGTCTGAGATATACCCATGGTCCCTTGCTACTCATTATGCACATTGGCAGGCCAATACTGGCAACAGTGTTGGCAGTGTGGGCTGTGGAAGGGGCATGCAGCCAACACCCACTGTATAGACAGACACACAATTCCACACCTATGCCATCATGGTGCTACTATTGAGGAGGTAATTAGCCTTGCCCACCAAACCGGTGCTGGGCACGGCAAGGCATGGATATGCTACGCAGTACTGCTGGGGGTCACTCCCCAGGGTGGTAAACACCGTCAGAGGCAAGGGCTGGAGCACGCACCGCAAACACCGAACAGATTGTTCGGATGGGGTCAACTAGCAGTATGTGCGTAACGTATGGATATCTATCTGCCAGTACTCCTAGCAAGCGTCTCAGAGCTGTGTACCGTATACCTCAGGTGTAGGGTGACATTGCTAGATTATGCAGGTGCTAGTATTGGGAGATGCATGCAGGGTCCAATGTTCTGCCTCTCCAGGAGACATTGGCCAATGGGGCCTGTGGGTGTGGGTGTGTCTGCCCCTGTTGGCTGCTGCTTTACGGCAGAGATTCCCAACTCCAGTCCAGGTTTGCATCACACTGATCGGGTTTACCTGCTGTTCCTCATGAATATGCATGAGCTACATCTACATGCCATGGGGGTGGTGCATAGATATACAGCACAGGCATTTGTATGAGTGGCAGCATGGACCCTGACTGGTGTGTGGCCCACCAGGACTGAATTTGGGAGATTCTGCTCTAGGTACTGCCCCTGTACATGGTGTCTGTGCTCAGTGGGGTAAAAGATAGACGTAGTACCATTGCATATGTCCTCGCCACGAAAGGTTTGTCCTTACTATCACTGTGTAGCTGTGGGAAAAATATGTGGGAAGGATTGGCAGTAGCCCCAGCTGGGCTTTGAACCTGTGACCTTCTGTTCTTGTATGCACTGTCTGTGTGCACTGCACCACCTTGTAGCCACAGATTGGCTGGATTCCCTGGAACATCCATGCCTGTGGATCCGGCAGGGCCTGTGTGTTGCAGTGGACTGTGCCAGCCTGCACATGGCTTGGTCTCTGTCCTCTGTGGCTAGCTGCCACTGCCCCCTGCACCACATGTACTCGTGTGCCAACATGCTGGCATGAGCTTCTCTCAGAAAAAGCAGATGACCTGATTGCAATGTGGCAGTACGGGACTGCATTTGGGGGACTTGGCTGTAGGTATGCCCATTGTTGTGGTGTGTGTGCGGTGTTGGGTAACATATGGGTGTTTCCCCCATGCTTATGTTCCCTGCAATACAGGGGTGTCTGCTCTATCTTTGTTTAGTGGTGGGTAAAATATATGGACTGGGCTGGCAAGTGCCCCAGCTGGGATTTGAACCTCTGGCCTTCTAGTCCTAGAGGTCATGGCTATGTCCTCTGCACCACACTATGGCCGCAGAGACAGTGCAGCCCCTGGAGGTAGTAAACCTGGCAGGATGGAGTCACAAACCCTGCTGTATGCATTTTTACTGTGGGCTCCTTCACCCTGTGTGGTGACAAACGTGCAAATAAAACCCGGGAATGACCACGGAACAAAGGGGGAAAACATATACCCAAGCTGGGCAACAGTGATATTAATGGGCAACCCTAGATAACACTCCCAGGACAGCTCCAGAAAAAGGGAAATGTTTTTTGGACGAGTCTCTGCTCCGTACACCTTTCCATAAATCATTTCTTTTTTTTGGAGCTTTCCTGGGTGTGTTATCTAGTTTTGCCCATCACTATAACTGTTCCCCAACTGAATTACTATTTTTCATATTTTTGTGGTGGTCATTTTCTATTTATAATTGCACTTTTGTACTGTGCACATGTATCACACTGCTCACGTTTTTCAGGTTTCCCCGGTTTAGCTGTACATTGCTGACGGAAATGGTTTCTCTTCCCTTTAAATGCATTCTAACGCGAGTGATTCACTCGCGCTATTTTTTTTTTTTGGAAATTCAGCCCCGATAATGTGCGGGGCGCCTCTCCCCTCCCCTTCCCTGCCCATTAACCCCTTCTCTCCGCCCCTCCGGGGCCTTCCTCCGCCCTCCGTTAGCCTTTCCACGCCTCTATCGGACATTTGCGGGCACGTACTTGTGCGGCACCCGTTACTGTGACGCGCAAGTGTGCGGGGCTTCATCGCACGTTTGCGGGGCGTTTAAGCGCTCTTAAGTACCGCTTTTAGTGCGCTATTTTGCGGCGCGCTAATTAGCGGTTTTTAGTAAACATGCCCCTTAGTGATTTAGGGGCATGTTTACTAACAGGCCGGTAAAGTGCGGGTCGCGGTAGAGTGAGTGTGCCGTATAAGGAGTGGGCGTTCCGTCCTGAAGAAGAAAAGCCGTGATTGACAGATGCGCTAAGGTGCGCGGCGCCCGTGTGCGCTCCGCACCTTACCGCAAATGAGAGCCGAACGGGAGGCATATGTGTCGCGCTGATCAAACAGAAGGACAGAGCCACAGCACAATGGTTGAAGCACTGACCAATGGTGCAGGGAGCAGGGGTTCGAAACCACACAATGCGCAATGGCTTGCTGAGGTGTTAGTTTATGAGGCAGAGGAATACTGGGCCAAATAAAGCAGCCCGCTGAGTTTTGTTTTGGCACACATCAAAACTGGACGGGATAAGGAGGCGCGCTGATGTTTTTATGCGACATTTGAATGCTGGGCGGCATAAAGCGTCGCGCTGATGTTATCTGGCGGCATATTACTACTGGGCGGCAGAAGGCGGTGCGCCGGTTACGGCGGCAATCGCATAATGGAAGGTATAAGTGGGGCGCTGATGTGCAAACAGAAACACAGAGCCACAGCACAATGGTTATAGCTCCCACCAATGCTGCAGGGATCAGGGGTTCAATCCCCACAGTGACTAATGCAGACTGCTGTTTGCTGTGTAATGTTAGGAGGCTGATATATAATGGGTGGCATAAGGCGGTGGTATGCTGGGCAGAGAGCGTTGCGCTACTGTTTTCTGAGTCATGTCAATACTGAAAGGCATAAGTGACGTGCTGATGTGCAAATCAGAGAGCAAAGCTGCAGCACAATGGTTACCACACCAACCAATGCTGCAGGGATCAGGGGTACGATACCCAACAGTGCAAAATGAAGATAGCTGGCTGAGGCAGTAGCTGTTAGGGGTAATATTGTTTTAGGAGTACCGTATTGTATATATGTAGAATCATAACTGATAGCAAATACACTCGCAAAGCAGTGTAACAGAACGTCGCCCATAGGTTAATGCAGAGGGCACATGTGAAAATGCAATGTCCGCCATGGCACCCTACAATGTTGGTGAAAGTGTAGCCAAGTGTGCTATATGAGGCAGGGTAAGGTGAGAGCACTGTCCCAGATGGCAGCAGTGTGCATTGTAACGTATGGGAAATGTAAGTCGGTGTGTTGACCAAGGTCTGCCATACCTGATTTGGCAGGGAGGGGCTGCAGACAGGGGCAGGCGACTGATATGAACAGGGGATTAGAGTGTATCTTATCTTGTAAACTGCCCTATTCCCGTTGGAGTACTACAGCTCCATTAAACTCATGCTCTGGGGAAGAAGCCAATACTCCTCTGTTGTGAATGCTGACAACTTGTGCAGATAGTGAATGATGGAGGGGTGATCATGGTTTGAATGTTCCAGTGAATAAGGTTGGCAGAGGTATGTCAATTGTCTGTGTGCAACTGTACAGCAATCTGTGATGCTGTCTCAAAAGAACTACCCCCTTGTGCCAGATATTAATGCACCTTTTATGGTGTTTCAGAAGGCACACACGTTGCTAGGAAATGAAAACCTCATTCTCCACAAAGGCCATGTGGAAAGGCTGTCAACTCCCAAGACACTATTGTATGTAACCCATAAGCTGTGTCAATCAAAGGCATGGCAAAAGATGCCCCAAGGATGTAGAGATGAACCCAGAAACGTAACCCACTAGCACTAACATCCCTCAGTTGGAATGGCAAAGGAGGTATGTGGCAAACCCACACGTAACACAAGCACTGCACAGAGCTAAAACACAAAAACAATACAAAATTAAAAGAGGGATGAAGATCAGTTGCTGAACTGCAGAAATCATCCCCAACCCATGTGGCACCCATTAAAATGGACAACCCAGTTGAGGGTACAATATGCTCACAGCACACATCAGTACATATATGACCCTCAAACAAATGTTAAACACCTTTTATGGAAAAGCATACAAATATAAGACACCACAGAGGAAGCACACTAATGATCACTACCACAAATCACAATGGCTAAACCGGCATGCCACACCAACAATGTGAGCTCCTTAGCAAAGACTGCAGAAAGAAAGAGTGCAGTCCATTAAACAAACCGCCTGCTGACTGTCAGGACAAGCAAACACCAAAAAGTAAGCATGATGAAATGCACATGCAGAGCTGCTAATTACTCATACAATTGCAGTCTGTATTTGTGATGTGGTGCACATGTGCACACACAATGAAATGTTCTGCAGTGGATACAGCATGCAAAAGAGGGGAAAAATATACCACAAGGGCAACAGAGGACGGTATGTGGAATATGTTAATAATTTGGATCAGGACATGAGAAAGTTCCACATGTAATCAGGTGTAACACACAACACCTGAATCACAGAAAACCAAAACCCCCTGCTGTGTTGCCATGTAAACACCCTAAAGTGGGACACCTCTGAAACGAAATAATATGTGATGGCTAAGCAGCACACAGGATGCACCTTGACGTACAGTGAGGAGAGAGAAGGGTGTATGTAGAGGTGAGGAACCTGCTGTTACCTCATGGTACAGTCAGCAGATTAGAAAACAAAGGATATAGCACATGTGCTAATCAAAACAAAAAAATACAGAGTAGAAACACATGACTGTAGCCACTCCCAGAAACAGTACACTGAGTACACAGTAACACACTGAGCACACTGAGCCAAGCATACTAAGCACACTGTGTGGCAACCGTGAATACCCAGTGAGGTTACATGTGTCTGCCAGATACACAGCTGTCACTGTACAAGGATGCGAGCACAGGTGGCACATGTACATGTGTGGCAAATGGCCCCAGACAAGTGTTAATGTGATCAAAGAGAGAAGGACTAACCTACTGTTAACAAAATGGCCTTGGACCCAAGCAAACACTGATCAATTCCCACTAGCACCCCATGTGGCCTAGGTCAAGTCATGTAACCCCTCATTACCGTGGAACAAAGACCAGTTAATCCTCATCCAATGATATTGACAAAATAAACAATGCAGTCCCTGGGTCACAAAGACGCAGGACTGAGAAACAGGCAATGCAATGTGTGCCTTTGTATCACCCTGCTCAATCACCAAAAGAGCCACATGTATGTGGAATAAATATCTTTATTTGGTATACACATCACAAATAGTGTAGTCAGTGCCATCATAATATGAAGGTGAGTGCATCTCTGATGGAATATTGAAACCCCTCTAATAGGGCATAAATCTAACTCACACAGAAAAGTTAATTCATCCACCACAAATGAAGAGCATGAGATATAATGTGCAGCCACTGCATACAATGCACTGGGCAGCAGACCCCCAGCCCCTACCTGATTCTGCATGCTGCAAAGGTGTAATGCACATATGAGTGCATGTAGAGAGTTGGCGCTGCATATTGAGGACACAACACACATCATGTGTCCCTCAAACCATATCCATCTTGCAACACAGGAGACAACCAAACCAAAAAAGCCTATGTTGAGAAAATGTTTTATTGTGAAAATCACGCTGGGAAAGTAATGTGTGTGGTCTCACATAATGTCTGAGCTAGGAATCAAAGCTGCAACAATGTAGACACAAACTCTCCTCAAAATCACAATGAGTATATGCAACAGGTAGGACAGGCACATGAACACAAACAAAATACAAACTCAACTACCTTCCCATACCTATACATATACCACCATGAAGGAGGTGGCCCTGCAACCTTTTCAGAGTAGACAGTGTTTGGCCACATATAACATAATACATGGAATGCACAATTGACGAAGTGCAACGGTGACCCACATTGCCACAATGCAAACATCATGTCGCAATGTGAGTGTCCCTACCACAGGGCATAGCCTGGACTGTGCACATGGGAAATGCAAGGTGTTGACATACATGCAGACTGTCACGTCTGCACATCCAACAAACACAATAAGCAGCATCTGAACAAGGAAATGAGGGCCAAACATCCTATACGGAGCCACAAAGAAGTCTGAGGTCCACATGTTTTGTCTCACAAACATAGTCCGTCATATGCAAAAGCACCATCCACAGTGCAACATGAGACAGTGATGCCACACATGCACGTAAACACCCTTGTCACATTGACCACATTAATTAAAGATGGTCGTGTGTCCAAAATCATTGTTGAGGTAACACTTGTAGCATGTGCATGTGGAAAGCAGGTGGACATACACAATAGGAGTGCTCCATCGTTGGCTGTATGGCGCAAACATGGGTGTATGCTTGATTAGGAAGAAAAAGATGAGGGTATCCTGGGTGGCATGTCACACCCAGGGCCAAAACTTAACAATACTAAAACTGTGTTCGAATGGATCAGCTGCACTATCCATGTCATTTGCTGCTGCACACGGGGGGAACACTGCCAAAAGTAACAATACTATGTGCAATCCAACAGGTGAGGTTAATAGTGTTCCACCAAATATGGCTAGGAATAGTCAAGCGTGACATGTCAACATTCCACTGTCTTTGAAAGTTTATGTGTGTTCTCAACAATGAGCAGGACTCCCTGCAGAAACATCACACAAACAGTGCAGAGAACACCTCTGTAATGGAGAATTAAGTAGCTTAATAGTAATACTGTCCATCGCAGTCATATGTCTCACTCGCAGAGGTAAAACATCCAATGGGCCACTTTCTGGTGTAAAATGTCTATGGTGTTGTTTCTTCAAAAGGTGGGTGATGGTGACACCAGATGCACTGTAATAGATGTGTCCGGTATGTACTCAGCCCTGTGTCATGAGAGGATACGTATGTTCTTGTTAGCCACCTATGAAAAACACCACACAATGCACACCGTTACACCTTTGCAAATGCACAAGAAAGGTATGTGAAACCACACAGTACATTACTCAACAAAACATTGGTGATGACATCATTAATCCGAAACACACACATGGGTAAAACATGGGTATGGTCATGTCCATGCTCGTGTCACACAGGTGTGTCACAGCTACACACGACATGCATCTGTTTATGTGCACATAGAGGAAACATTATATGCATATAAGACAATTATGATTCATCAACAGGTAAACATAGATACAAATCTGCAATTAACAAATGTGCAACTTACCTTGTGTGTGCATCAGGTGTATGTCAGCAATCCCATGAACCACTACACAGCAATAAGAGGTGACAGTGAAGGCAGAGAATCTCAGCAGTCCGTGTACAAACACAAGGTCATGCCGCTGCTGATGCATGTCCACATTATGGTCATATCTGAAAATAAATAAAGGTGAACATCAGTGGTGACTCAGAACACAAGACACATTTTGTCGCACACCACACAACACATGTTGATAATACGCATAAGGTAAACAGCACTACGGAACACATACCACAATCACAACTGCCCCCCAGGTGCACAGTCCCCTCACAGTACATGATAATGTACTATGCCTGAAGAGTGTCTCATCACACAGGCAACCTGTAATCACCCACACACAAAGTATGCATATTTCTGCATTCCAGCTGCAACACATGGCCTGTATGTGTCCAAGTGGACCTTTAGACATATAAAGGCCCCGTGAACCGGCAATAATACCCTGTTGTTGGCTTATGGTACAATGTTGGGGTAGGGAGCAAGTGCAGGCAAACCAAATACAAACCTTAAATACACACACATGCAGATATGCTGTAACTGTCACATATACAGTGTGGCACAGGACATGCTGAACACAAACACATGGGGATATGTGTGACAACAGCAAGGGATGGGTGATGGAGCCTGAAGTGAAACACAAAACAACACACCATCTGCCCAATATGATGGAGCAATGAAGATATGTTTTCCACATGACCCCAGGCACACACAATCTCCCTGTACATCCACCTACCCCAACGCAAAGCATATTGGGTGATGTTCAGTCACATGCCAATCCAACACATCAACAGCATCTGAATAAACTATGTCCTGTGCATTGGGAAACACAACAGTAACAAACATGTCATGTTCTACAAGAGTATCACACACTGCACCTTCCTGTCCACAACTCTCATACCCCACACCATCACCTAATGTCTGACTGCTCCCTATCACAATGTATAGATCTCTCACATGTGAGAGGCAGCACAGAGTTGTAGGAGGCTATCCTCAGGTGTCCATAATCAATCCTGTCCCCATCGTACCTCTGTGTTGTTGTACAGAAAGATCAACAGACATGTCAGAAACCACCATGTTTGCACCTCATCACAAAGTACAGACGAGTCACACAGATCCACTATATTGGCAACAATGCCCCCTATCTTTGTGTAGGGGTGTGTCAATGTTGAATGCAAAGTCGCTTACAATTCTGGAAACACATATGGAATATGCACGAGTGTCTCATGTATGCAGGGAACAAATACATATCCTGGTGTGTAGATGTCATACCTTGAATCATAGTGACAGCTATTTGCTGATGATCTCCACAGATAGCTGTAAATGTGTGCGTCATGTCATTAAAACACCAATGGCATGTATATTTTTTACGCAAACCATGATGGCTGCATGCCATCACACTGTGTGTCATTGAGAATGTCAACGCATGGATAGCCAATATGTGTACCTCAGAGAAACAACTCTCACATATGTCTGGGTTTTCCTTGCCAACATAATCCTCCCCTTCCCTGTCCGACTATCTATGCAATCTATGTAATGTGGACTGTACTATCCTACACTGCTCACACATACCCAGCCTGTAGCTGAGGCATGATGGCATATGTTGAGAATTTATCAGCAAGATATGCCATGTACTCCCTGAGAATTCTGCACAACCATAAGCCACCAACACATTCTGTGCTCATCCTGCCCACTGTAACGCACCCCTCGCTGATATGGGGTAGGTTATCCTCTGTATCTGTGTACATATGTAGCACTGTACCTAAGGTCAATTCACCTACATGTAAATGTGGCAATACTACCTCTCTGGCTGGACAATGCTCAGATCCCCATCCTATAACATGTCCATGTCATGGCTTTCTGGTGCAGTATACATTCCGACACACTGTAGGGTGACATTAACACCCTACACATAGATACCCTAATATCCGCAGAAACTACTACTAAGCATCTGTCCTGTGATATGTATGTCCTGATACGGCCATAATAACAAAGCAACACATAGCCAGCTGACAGGAGTGTAAGAACCAAATGTACACCCCAAAGGTGAAACATATAAATTCAACCCACTGGACTAATGTCCCCAAACGTGGACTGGTCTCACACTGTGAACATCTCACCATATGGCTAACACTGTTATCCACCCATATCATCACAAAACATCATTTGTGCTCAACAACAACAACAGGTGCTAACACAGGCAGCCACTAACTGTAATTTTAACCTTAAAAATCACACACAGCCGTATGAGCAACCACCCACATCATCTGGCACCAAATGCTGTTGTGTACTGGCCACATTGTTTGTGCCTCACACATGCCTATATGTGAGTTGTGAATTAGCACTAAAATACTAATGTGGTGTCGCATACAAATCATATCCTGACATAAACTGTAACTGCTGTAAACATAACACACATAGGATTAAAAAGCTGTGTGGGTAGGTAATACGCACATGAGAAGATCTCTCCAATCAACCTCCGTCTGACTGCTGTGCCATCCTGTGTGTCACCACTGGCACGTACAGGGGGGCACATTGGATCTTGCTCCAGATCCTCATTAATCTCTGCAGGGATATTGTGCCTGAGAGCAATGTTGTGCAGGATGCAACAGGCTATGATTATCTCTGCAACAGTCCTTGGCTTATACTGTAAGGCCCCGCCTGACCTATCCAGACACCTGAAGCGACTTTTCAACACGCCAAAGGTACGCTCGATGACTGAGCGGCTGGAGGCATGGGCCTCATTGTACCTCCGCTCTGCACGTGTCCGTGGCTGACGTACAGGGGTCAGCAGCCAGGGGCGACACCCATATCCTGCATCACCTTGGAAATAAAAAGAAATGTGCGTGTCAATATTCAACATAACTGACATATGTTAAGATGTAGTAACCCTACACAAAACAAATCCTGACATCAACATATAACCGAACAATTAATGAGCTGTAAAAAACACATATGCTGTTAGAAAAGGAACACATAGCCTAGAAAGTAAGTACACTCATGGGAAATACCCCAACAGTTCCATCTATACTGTAACATATTGTGTGTGTGTGTGTGCGCGACATGGGTATTGTAATGCATTGACTGTCCACATTGGCACCCCTGCCAATGAGAGACGATAGTAACGATTCACGTGTCACATGTTCATATTGTATGTCTGAACAGTAACCTAGGTAAAATATGCTGCCATGAGAGGGTGGGAAAAAACAGAACATGTATGCCATGGAGGCTGGTGATAATGTGAACCATATCACCTAGATGCACCCTGTCCTGTACGGGCAACATATCTAGATCTCATACTCTGTGTCCTTATGCTGTATATTGCTAAACATAAATTGTTTAAATACCAATCCTGTGCACTGTGTCTATCCTGGGAACATCCCACTGAAGGTGGGGTCTGCAAACCTGCACACTGTACTACTCATGTCTTAACCTCATAGAGATACACATCGGTACATTACCGTCATGTGTAGCTGAAAACAATACAACTCTGTATGCACACACATAGCCCACAGCTTCAGGCATCCCCTTTCCAATATGTTAAACTACATGAGGATCACTGGCCAATATGTGGCTAAATCATGATCATCTACAGTAGGCCAAGGTACTAGCACCAAATATACTTCGTTACACCCCTGCTGTGACATAGGCCAAATGCGTGACCATACATATCCACACGAGTGCTGCTAGCTGGAAAGGGCAAAAGCATACATCAGATATTCCCAAAAAACCCCTCATATTATATACTGGCTCCTGGGTAGCAACAACAGTCCAGAGTGAGTGTGTGAACCCCACACACACATGAGAAGGGTTACCTGTATGGATGAGCAATTATCACAAGGTTAAATGACATACAAGCATTATTTGGCAATGACCCATCATGATACGTGCATATGAGGGCCAAACCCCCCCCCCCTCAGAATGTGTGCAGTTGATATTACCACACACTATGAGGGATTGTGCAACAGCCTAGCCACATGCACAGGGGTGTTGTCACCTGCACACCATGTGAATGTCTGGATCATATAATGCTAGGAGTCTGATGGTCTATGTTTGTTTGTAGCTGCTGTATGTGTACGTCTATACCCCTGTAATAATCTAAAGATACAACAGTCCCCAAACAAACATTGCTCATATGTTGATCTAAGTTTATGGTTTTAAACGAGTTTGCTAGCTATGTGAGTAGACATAAAGAAAGTTACAAACACATACATACATTACGACACATGACATACTCACCCAGCAAAATACAATCCCCATAACGTCCGCCCTCAAATTGTGTGAATATTGCCGAGTGATGCAGGATATAGGAGTCATGGGTGGACCCTGGAAACCTAGGGACCACATTCAGAATATGCAGATTAGCATCACATATAACCTGAACATTCAGGGAATGGTAGTGTTTGCGGTTGCGAAACGCCACCTCCCTGTCTCTAGGCGGGACCAGGGCAACATGTGTGCAATCAATAGCTCCCATCACGTGTGGTATCCCTGCTAATGTCTCAAAGGCCTGGTTCAGAGTCCCCCATTGTTGCCTAGTGTGGGGAATGGCTATGTAATTCCCCACCCGGCTGACCATGGCACGCAGTACTTGGTGGAGACATCGTGAGAAGGATGGGCGGCTCATGCCACCCACTGCAGCCACAGATGACTGGAAACAGCCAGAGGCAAAAAAATGTAAAGCAGCAAGGAGCTTGACTAAACCTGGTATTGCATGGGACCGATCAGTCAGGGGCTCGAGGTCAGGTCTTAAATCCTCATAAAGCTCCCTAATAGCCCTTGTGCTCAGTCGGTACAGGGAGATGACCTGGTCCTCACGCATGCCCTGGAGCTGTGCCCTGGGCCTGTAGAGGCGTGGCTGCCGAGCCTGCACCTCGGCACGCCATCTGTGCCGTGAACGCACAGCACATGGCTGGACCACCTCCACAGATGCAGGTCTGAGTTGCTGCGGGACTACACCCATGCCCTGTGCTGCAGCCCCGTGGACACCATCTCCCCTGTCCGGCAACCGCAGCATCTGCCCACCACTCAGGACACATGCATAAGCATATATTGCTGCCATAAACTCCTCCCGTCCCACTACCGAAACAACACTCTAACAACCACACAAACTCTAACAAACACACACAACAAAACACACTATACAGTATCCAAAAGTAAAAACACAACAACTGACAATACACCACAACACCACAATATAATAAGCAATACAAACACCAATACAATCCGCTAGTACAACTGCATAGACGTTCGTTCTTCTCCACACCAACCACACTCCTCCTGCTCTTCCTCTACAACCCTCAACGTGGGTAATGTTGTGATGGTAATATATGTTATTCTGGGGTGTGTGGTTTGCGCACACTGCGCATGCGCAGTTGATCGCATGCGATGCCCGTTGGTGGCGCGCGTGCGCCACTCTACGCATGGGCGTCGGTCAGTGCGTGCCCACACGTATGTGCACCGGCGTGAACATGCGCACAAAACACAGACACCCATGCGGTAGTCGTTGTAGTGCGCATGCGTACTGCGACACATGCGCAGTACAGTGTCTCAGGGCGCATGTGCGTTTGTCCGCGTACGGCCACCCATGCGTTTGGCGAGCACGCGCCCAACGCACGAGCGTCACGCCCGCCCAATTGCGCATGTGCAATGGAAGACACATGGCAATACACTATAAATAGGCCTGCACACGTGCATCACGTTGAGGGTTGAGAAAGGAGTCACAGTTAGAGAGAGAGGGTGACATAGATAAAGTCTGAACAGAGACAGTGGTGGGACTACTGCACAGGAAAGAATCACAGTGAGGGATAACAAATACTATAGGTAGAGAGGCTGAGGTGGGAGTAGTCCAGATGATGGAGGGAGAGAGTCAGTCCAGGGAGTACGGCAGCGGAGAGAGGCAGTGTAAGATAGTCAGGAGCAGAGTAGATTCCTCACCTTGTGCTAAGATAATATTTCTGTTCCCTTTGTTATTGTGTCCTTTACTGTGTCCTGTACTGTAACATTCTGTAAGTCTGTATTGCATGCTGTGTATTGTTCTGTTTTGTTTAAGTGAGTGCTGTTCTGTTGAAAGGAGCATTTAAAACATACAGAGATGGAGAGAGAGAGTGAGGAGAGACGGTGAGGGTGAGGTGTGATGGTGTGGAGGATGTGTCCCAACCTGTGGTGGGTGATACACCGACGCTACAGACTGCACATCCTAGGGAGGGACATGCAGGACCATCTTTTGGGCCACAGCCTGCACAATATGTCCAAACTGGGAAGAGAAAAAGGGTACCTGTGCCTGGTCCACAGCGAAAAAGAGCTCTACGCTTCAGTGATAGAGAGAACTATATCCTACTCTCGCATGTAATTGAAAACTATGACCTCTTATTTGGCAGGCTCAGCAGTCGCACAACAGTGGCCACCCGAATGGCAGTATGGGAGGAGGTGCGTGCTGCAATGTCAGAGGCAGGGGGCCCCACAAGGGATGTTGAAAGCCTCAAAAAGAGGTACTCGGATATAAAAAGAGGGGTGCGCCAGCACATGGTGGCTGAAAGACAACATGCGCATGGCACAGGTGGTGGGGGCCCTTTTATCCCATCACTCACACCATTGGAACAAGAGCTGGCAACACGTTTGGGCCACATCTATCTCCGTGGACTGCCGGAGGCCCTTGACACGGCACATCCTGACGCAGGTATGTATAGTAATTGCCAGGTTCACAATGTCCCTTCAGTACACATCATTCAGCTGCACAGACACTCCCATACCTGTGACCCAATCCACACCATGTTTAAAAAGTGGTGTCACATGTGTGTGTTATGGCCATGCACAAACTGTGTTGTTGCCATGCCCTGTCACAATATTACATATGTGTCCCTCGAAAACAGCAACCTCCCCATCTGTTTCCAAAACTACACACAACAATTCCTATCCAACCTGCACATCTGTGATTGCAAAGCACCATATGATTTTGTGGCACACTAATCAGGTAACGTGTGTGTGACATACTATTTGCACAGTGCTACATGTGCTTCTCAGTGGGCCACAGGTGCTGGCTACATGGGATCCACGGCACAATGGGTCACAGCCAAACATATCCAACAATGAGCATATAGTATGTCTAGAGACAATATTTCAAATGCATAATTAAACATAAACAGGCAATGTATGGTCAAAACAAGTGTAAGGGTGATGTATTCTCACACATGTGTGGACATATGTTGTACAGATAGGGGAAGGGATGTGATGGGGGACACATGTGGCATGGCACTCCAAATATACACATGGAAAATATGCAACATGTGCATGGCCACACGACACACATGTGCCCCAGAAACAGCTGAATGACGTCGACAAACATGTATGGGAGGGTGTCATGGGTCGGGTATGCAGCACACACGCACATACCCACCCCATCATCTCTGTGGTGTCTGTGCCACACATATATAGATATGATTATGTTGAAACATATGTGTTTTCCTTGTTATTGTTCAATATGCAGGTGACTACAGTAAAATGGGAGAGGAAGAGGAGGAGGAGGAGGAGGAGGAGGAGGTGGAGGAAGAGGGTGACTTTGACATCACAGTGCCAATGAGTGTGTTGGAGGATGAACCTGCTGTCTCAGGGGGCAGCACAAGTGCTGTTGATGAGCCCATAGAGCCACCTGTACCCAGTATATCACCACTAGGGGCAGCATCAAGGGAGAACATCCAAGGACCCAGGCCGCAAGTATACACCGAGAGCCCTGACCCTCAGGTGATGATGGCGGAGTTAAGGTCCCATGGCGTATCTGCACGTCGCGATGCTGAAGGTGGGTGACATACGACAGTCATAATTCCAAAATAAACACCAATAGTCACTAGTTGGTGTTTGTGTGGTGAATGTTGCAACATAACCACCACATATATCACATGTATGGCTCATGTTGTTGGATATTGTTTCATGAAAGAATGGTGTGGGGTATAATATATGGTGTTACTATGACGCAAAACAGAATCACCGAAGGTCAGTTGACACCCACAGATGCAGGCCTAAAAGGAATGTTGTATAAGGGCCACCATGTTGTTGTCATGAGAAAGATCAACACTTGCCCTTGCAACAGTCTACCTCATTGCAGACACCCAGATGTCTGGTAAACCACAGCATGACATCTAAATGATAGTTAAAGAAACAAACATACCATATATATAGCAATGCAACCCTCCTCTGTGATGTAACAGCACAAAGACCGCATTCCCCACAGTCTGCATCTGCAGGTGTCAGATTACATAGCATATGGAGAGAGGTGCGAAAATATGTCAGGTCAACCATAGATACGGATCTACAGAGGGGTCTCAAACATACAGTATGAACCTGATGGCTTGTTTGGAGAGAACATTCCTCAATTTCCTCTGTACAGAAAGACATAACATAGACTGTAATCCAGACAGAAAAGGAAAACACCATGTCCCCTTACTGTAAGGCCAACAATCCCTCAACAGATTGCATAGGCTGTGAGCATGTGTGTCCCAGTTAAATTGTGGGCCTATGTCCCCATACCGTGTGATGGTCCCCAGTATCATACGTGTCATACCTGCAATATGTGTTGTATGCAACCATACAGTAATGAGTATGACGCATGTCTATTTCTCAACAAATGGTTAAACAAGGACCAAAACCGTGAACAATTACTGTGCTGCAAAAAAAACCTAAACACATATGACTAACTACAACAAAAGCTTGCCATGTTGAGACCATATCATACACCACGTATCCACACAACATTACCAGAATTGGCACATCACCCCACCCCTCCTTTCCGAATGCAAACATTAGAGCATTACACAAAGACTTCACATAACATACTGGTGTATGATAGCAATTGTCAAGCCCAATGAGAAATAACATAAACTGAAGACCTCATCTCCTTTACAAAATAACCAGATACATCATCATAGAGCAAGCAACCAAAGAAAAACATTACCTAGTCGAAAAGTGTTATTGGAGACACAAAAGGCAACTAGGGAATTTGACACAACACTGTATAGGTACTGGCCAGTGGGTAGATAGAGATATCTGACCAATCTGTACTGTCATACATACATTATCCCTTACAGCAAGGTAAAAATAAACATACTGAAGCTCAGCCTGTAAGGATCCATATGCTATGTCAAATGAGAAAGCGGAAAAACATATGTTGTCTAGTTGTTATGACTGTTTTCCATGTCCTAATTGCTGCATCCACGTTCACAATGCCTGTGCAAGAGTTCTGCTCACTCACCATAGTCTGATGTTTATGTGTCCAGACAGCTCTATTGTACTGTTTTATCCACTCTACATTGTCACATTTGCTTTAACATAACCATTTATTCCGTGTAGTAGGTCTCTGACATCCCACACTATCAATGACGTATTCAGCATGCCAATGTCTATCCTCAACTACACTCACATAAGCAGCTATGTTCATAAGGTATCACCCACTCCCACAAAACACGTAAATGCTTCACGGGATTAACGTCTGTCAGCACCATCACATTCTAGTCATTCCCCAACATCAGCTCACGTACATTTTGTACACCACCAAGCATACATATCAGTGTAGTCCTTGCACCAGGCAATTCCAAGGACCAGCACATACGGATAATGTGTACATCCCCACATCCAGCCCTTATACTGACAATGTAACCCATCAGACCATACATTGTCATGTCATAAAACAATCATTAGGGCAGGCCAAACCTGATTTGCCGTCACACAGTCTTACACAAATATATGGCATCCCATGAGGCTACATCCAGTACAAACATCTCATGGAGAATAGCAAATTCCATAAACACATAACACACAGTTCCTGTCATAACATGCCCCAACAGCTCATGTGCATCTCTATGCCACATATAGCAAAACCCTGGACCCATACATGACCTGTGCAGACATTCCCAAACACACCTCGGTACAACAATGCTTCTGGCCATCTGAGGTGTTTATGGCTGCTGCATGCTGCACCTGACCTAAATAATGGATATGAGATGACTGTCCTTGCCCAATTCTGTTGCCACGTCAGTAGTATGTGGGTGTGTATGCAGAAGCTATTGTATGACTGTTGTGTTGTCCTCCCACATCTTCTTTCTGTATAGTGTTCTCTGTGTTTCTATTAGTTGTAGTACACTGCGATATATGTGTTATACCCCTAACCATGTTCCCATATGACTCAGCACTATCACATTAGCATTAGTGTGGTATGTGTATGACATGTTGCTTTATGAAGGTGTTTTCGTGGAGAGGTAGTTCATTGACCACCCTGTGTCCCATTCACAGCCAATCGACGTGTTCTGGAGCGGATTCGCTGTGCTGTGGAGCGGAACACCAGGGATGTTTGTGCTGCGCTCCGGACATTACATGAGGGGGTCGTAGCCATGCCACTAACTCGCATGTGTGAGGCCCTTGAGGGCATACGTGATGTTCTGATCCGAGCTGCACCTGCACCACCAATGTATCCGGAGGAGGATATAGCCTTGCCAGGGAGAGGGGCCCGACGTGGCAGGCGTGGCCGACCACGCCGTCAGTAACCTATGATAATATAGAAATGTACAGCACGAAACCAAAGGTTTCTCTCTGTTGCACTGTTCATTTTTAGCAACTATGTACATAGTATTTTCTGTTATTGCGGCTTGGTTTTGGGTTATATGTGAAAGTAGACATATGTGATTAGTATGTTGTGTTTGTGTTATGTATTGGCTTGGGGGATCTTTGATATGTCTTACACACATGTTTGTAACAATAGTTTTATATGAGAGAATTGCTGTGATAATAAACAGCTGTCCAAAAATAGATACATTGTCTCTTTCCAAAGAGTGTCCATTTGGTCCCATGTGTATCTCTGAGAGGGGGGTGGGAGGACCATAGGATCTGCAACCATGTCCACTGCATAAGCTACTTTGCCACACACATATACTATTTCCATGATCCACACATATGTGATGTTTCACTAGCACAATGTGTCACCACAGCCTCTGCGCTGCAGCGGCACAGTGTGCACAGACATCCATGTACGACATGGGTGTGGAACCGTGATACTGTGGAGCCGCAGACCAGTCAGGTTCTGAGCATATCCCTAATGTATATGCTGGCGATATATATCTCACCATTACAATTATCATGACCACCTTACTGGTTTGTGTCCCTCCAAGACTGGATTTTGAGAGCGCTGCCTTACACCTCTGTCATGTACGATTTATTTTGGGCTGGGTGCAGATGTCACAGACATCGGATGGTTATTTGGAATGCGTAACATTGCTCCCTGTTTCTCACCAGCAGTAACGGGTGGTGGCAATGGCAATATGTTGGTGGTGGGGAGAGGTGAGGAGGAATATGACACACTCTAGGTAACATGTTTGATGTCGGGGACATCTGCGCCTTGCCCACTCACATTCCAAAATGGCAGAGGTGTAATCCAGGTCTCTCAAAAGCGAGCCCTGGAGGGCCGAAAAATCAGTCACGCTGACAGGATATCTCCAATTCATATATATCTCTGCCACACTCATTAGGAATATTTCCAACACCTGACTGCCCTGCGGCTCTACAGAACCACGGTCCACCACCCTTGATGTGGACACAGGGGTACTGTGTTATAAATGGCCTGTTTATGTTCCATACACATCACCATCTGCAACCCGTCATACACGACACATTGGTGCCATATGTGTGACCTGTGCCCTCACCTATATAAGTGGTCACATGCACCCCAACCCACCATAGGGATGCATGTTACAGAGGCAGACATTTGTGTGCCGCATATTTTGCCGGCTCATATATGTGAGAACATGTGGGTCATGTATATACATCCCTGTGGCAAGTACGTCTGTGGGGCAGCCACTACATGGTAACATGTAATGCAGCACCCTGCTATCACACACCTACACACATGAGTTTTCCCGACACACTGCATGTGGTGCCAATTGAGGTATCACACGCATGTTTACCCGTCAGGAATGTATGTGGCTGCACACATATGACATGCTGGCATCTATAGTCATATGCTACGTGAGACACGTGACCATTACAGGGTTCAGAAAAAATACTTTAATATGTACAAACAAAAATAAAACTATATACATATCTAGGGTAGGGGGAAAATGCCATCACCCACCCACCAAAAACAAACCCTCCCCACCCCCGCACACACACACCCGCAAAAAACACACACCCCCACACAAACCCCGCACCCCCCCATGACCCCACCCACCCGCAGCCGGCCCCGTGATGGCGGACAGGGCAGCACAGGGCACATGTGTGGACGTCACAGGCACCATCAATGATGCCTGTGACGCCCTTCAGGGGGTGGCTGCCGACATGGCAGATGCTCAATGTCAGCAACCACCCTCTCCATGGCTCCCGCCATCCATTCCTGCAGGTGCACCAACCGGTGCACCCGCTGCTCCAGTGCATCCAGAGCCTCACACAGATGTACAACACATCTGCCACCACACACACACATTGTTCCTGGTGTTTGTGTGGTGGCATCTGCATGCACTGTGTGTGGGGCCCTGGATGTTGGAGCCACCTGCCCTTGATGGCGGGAGCCAACAGTGCCCTGTGCTGCACTGTCCTCTATGTCACTCTCCCAGACACCCTGTGGCCACTCTTCCCCCCCTGACTCCTCCCCAACACCCCCCACCACCTCCCCCCCACCCACATCACCTGCGCCCTCACCCCCCCTTGTGACCCTGGCACCCACACCTTCCGTCCCAGCATCCCCCATGACCCCTCCGCTGTGTCTTCTGCAGGACCCTCTGCCTCCTCCCCACTGGTGTCCAGGACTACCACCTCCACGGCAGCGCGGGAGGTGGGCCTTCGGAGGGCATAGGCAGAGGTACGGGGGTCTTCGTCACTGTCATCATGATCTGTGGAAGATGACAGTCATCAGCACACGTAGATGTGTGTGACACATCACATGTACCCATGCAGGTACCATGCACACTGATGGGCCACTGTGACCTCTGATGGTGGGCAGCCATGTCATCAATACGCACCATCACCATGTGATGATTCAGCATTCCTCACGCGCTCAAGGTATGCGCCATGGTGCAGGCGCAGCTCCCTCCCTTTCTTTCTCAGATCCTCGACCTGTGTGTGTGAGAAAATATGGGTGGGAGCATGAGTGAGCACTTACGTCTGGTGGGTGGGCAACAGAAACATAGAACAGTGTGTCCTGGGTCTGGACACTTCAGCTACACTGATGTGTGTTTCATGTATAGCATAGTTCAACACCTGTCACAGGGGATCATCATGGGCACATGGAATGTGTTATCACATGTGGACAACACCATTACCAACTGAGCCTACTCACCAATGTTGGTCATCGTCACATATGTCAGTCTCTGGAGCCATGCCATGGTGCTTGCGTGATGCTACTTGCTGTCCAATATTTGCATCTCTTGTTGTGTATGTTTTGCACACCAGGAGCGGGTGAAGGGATACATTGGAGCAGTTGTTGAATGCGACAGAACCCAAGGGGGACAGGGATGTTTGTTAATTTGTGCATCCTGCTGTGTCTGGCGACCACCTGTTACAGGCAATGAACTATGCTATCAGCAGCTAACAACATGGCTAAGTCACACATGTGGGAAACAGTGGGATGAGGAGGGCAGGAAAGGGTTACAAAACTGATCATGTGCTGTGGAGGGTCTGTACCTCCACCCATGTTGGCTGGCCATCCTGTGTGAGAGTCAGATTGGGGTGTAGTATGTATGGGGTATGTTTGGTAGAGCAGACTAAACAAACATACAACAACTGCAGGTGCCCTTATCTGAGCTTACCGTGCCCATGTAGGCTGGCCTATATCTTGTAGAAATGGCACTATGACCTATGACCTGTATGATGACAGCAGGTGTATTTTGATAAACCATGGACAGACACCAAACAAACACACTACGCAATTGCCACCTGTGCTCATGTGGCTGCTTGTGTCTGTGGTGTCCAACCACAAGAGGTGACTGTAGCTTCCTACAACATCAGTTCTGTTCACCTGCTACAAGGTAATGGATTTGTAGGAGGTGTGAGGATGGGTAACCTAACTATGCATAAAGTGAGGGGAATATGGCTCTGTTACGGCCTTTGGGAATATCTTTGCCTAGGTCATGGAGATGTTGTACCTATACACACATCAACATGTGCACATAGCTTTTCATCGTGATACATCACAGACATGTGTGATGAGATAGTGACCTCACAGACTATGTGAGAGGTGCAACTTACCTGTCATAAACTACCACAACATGTGACTGCTATAACCACCAATTCAATGTGGCGTACGGCCCCATGGGGGTTGCGTGTTGTGCCACACATCATCAGCTGCATATCCCATTGCAGTGGGATCATAGACAAGTGACCTTACACAGGTCATAGGACTCCTGGAGATAGGGAGAATGTATTGAACTGGTTAGGCACACACAACCATATCACCAGGGTGCGTGATAGACCACTGTGATGGCCTCACTTAACTCCTGGGGAAAGGGATGCTCTATTAAACTCTTTATTCACACACAACCATATCACCAGGGTGCGTGATAGACCACTGTGATGGCCTCACTTAACTCCTGGGGAAAGGGATGCTCTATTAAACTCTTTATTCACACACAACCATATCAACAGGGTACGTGATTGCCAAGTGTGGTGGCTTCACTTAACTCCTGGGGAACGGGAGGATCTATTTAACTCTTTATTCACACACAACCATATCACCAGGGTACGTGATAGCCGACTGTGATGGCCTCACGTACCTCCGTGGGAAAGGGAGTCTCTATTAAACTCTTTATGCACACACAACCATATCTCCAGGATGAGTGAAAGGCCACTGGGATGGCCTTTGAGGGCTCCTGGAAATAGGGTAGATGTAATGAACTGTTTGAGCACACATAACCATAGCTCCAGGATACATGAAAGGCCACTGGGATGGCCTTTCAGGACTCCTGGAAATAGGGAAGATGTTTTAAACTGTTTCAGCACACAGAACCATATCTCCAGGATACATGAAAGGCCACTGGGATGGCCTTTCAGGACTCCTGGAAATAGGAAAGATGTTTTAAACTGTTTCAGCACACAGAACCATATCTCCAGGATACATGAAAGGCCACTGGGATGGCCTTTCAGGACTCCTGGAACTAGGGGAGATGTTTTAAACTGTTTCAGCACACAGAACCATATCTCCAGGATACATGAAAGGCCACTGGGATGGCCTTTCAGGACTCCTGGAAATAGGGAAGATGTTTTAAACTGTTTCAGCACACAGAACCATATCTCCAGGATACATGAAAGGCCACTGGGATGGCCTTTCAGGACTCCTGGAAATAGGGAAGATGTAATGAACTGTTTCAGCACACTAAACCATAGCTCCAGGATACATGAAAGGCCACTGGGATGGCCTTTCAGGACTCCTGGAAATAGGGATGATGTAATGAACTGTTTGAGCACACATAACCATAGCTCCAGGATACATGAAAGGCCACTGGGATGGCCTTTCAGGACTCCTGGAAATAGGGAAGATGTAATAAACTGTTTCAGCACACTAAACCATAGCTCCAGGATACATGAAAGGCCACTGGGATGGCCTTTCAGGACTCCTGGAAATAGGGATGATGTAATGAACTGTTTGAGCACACATAACCATAGCTCCAGGATACATGAAAGGCCACTGGGATGGCCTTTCAGGACTCCTGGAAATAGGGAAGATGTTTTAAACTGTTTCAGCACACAGAACCATATCTCCAGGATACATGAAAGGCCACTGGGATGGCCTTTCAGGACTCCTGGAACTAGGGGAGATGTTTTAAACTGTTTCAGCACACAGAACCATATCTCCAGGATACATGAAAGGCCACTGGGATGGCCTTTCAGGACTCCTGGAACTAGGGGAGATGTTTTAAACTGTTTCAGCACACAGAACCATATCTCCAGGATACATGAAAGGCCACTGGGATGGCCTTTCAGGACTCCTGGAAATAGGGAAGATGTAATGAACTGTTTCAGCACACTTAACCATATCGCCAGGATACATGACAGGCCACTGTGATGATCTTACAGCACCCCTGGGGATAGGGATATTGTTTTGTACTTTGACAGCACACAGACCAATATCACCATGATGACAGGTGAGCCAGTGTGATGGCCTCTCTAGTCCCCTGGTGATAGGGTGTATGTATTACAGTGCTTGAGCACACACAACCGTATCTCCAGGGTGACTGATAGACCACTGTGGTGAGCTCTCAGGACCACTGGGGATAGGGGGGCATATTGCACAACATTGGCAAAAATAACCAGATCACCTGGGTGATTGACATACCATTAATGCTTTGCTTCACATACCCTTTCTGTGGACGGAAAGGTTATTTTCTGCAGCTACACATTTCACCATATTCATATGATGTGATTTGGATATAATTAAGCTGATCTATTGGTTTGCTTTCTTACAGTATGTGTTGGCACGTCCACAGCAGCAAATGCCAGGTAATAGGGCTAGCATCATGACCTGTGTGACCATATCCATCACCACCTGGGTACAGGTCAAACCTGTCACATATTATACAAAGACAATATGGGATGTATGTTCAGCTGCAGCACATTACTGACACACAATACCTGACCCCAACAGCATGAGGATCTGCAATGCACACAGCCTCTAGATATATATGTCTATTTCTAATGACCTGTCCCCATCCACTTACCTCCCTTGGGAAGTCAGCTTCTCTATTGAATCGTCTCTGTAGCCGTTCCCAGGCCCTGCGGACCTTTCTGCTGTCCCTGTACCTGTTTTGCCCGGGGAACAGCTTCTCCTGCCTTGTGGCAATCAGGCGAGACAGGATGCGGAGCTCCCGAGGAGTGAATGCAGGCTTTCTTGTTCTGGACGCCATTTTGAGATATTATCACCTGATTGCACGCAGCGTCATTGACGCGCATGCGCCCCGCAAATGCCACACATTTCCAATGTTTTACGTGCAACTGTGCCCCGCAAATGGCACAGTTTAGCGACGTATGACGTCCAACTGCGCCCCAAAGATTGGCGCACTTTGGCGACGTAACACGTCTCATTGCGCTCCGCATCTGCTGCATGTTTTATAAATATTTTGTCCCACAGCGTCCCGCAACTGGCGCAATTTATACACATATGATGTTCAATTGCGCCCCGCACATTGTTTTGCGGAACGAGTTGCGCACATGCGCACAACAACTGCAATATACAGTGCTGTGTGTCTCTTATATAAAACACATAACTATTTCATGACCTCATGGTGTTGACACATTTGGGACTTGAACTTATCATCACTTGCACACTGGTTCTTAGGCATTTGTTTGATGTGATGTGCTACGCCTTTCACATTGCACTGACTGCCACTACAACTGCTACTTCAACAAGGTGTTTTGAGGGACCATCAGATTGGCCTATCAGGCACCCTGGTGATATGGGGATATGTGTCGCAATAGATGATATTCACTACTCCATCTCAATGTCAACACATAAATTATGTATGTGATGGCATGGGGGGGGGGGGTTTGCATCTGCACATGCTACATCCACATTAGGTTGCATAGCACACATATTGAGCTTATTGAGATTGCCATGCGATGGACATGGATGTAGATGTTAGGTGGATGTGCTGACATACAGAGTGAGTGGCTGGGGTGTGCGACACATTCACTGTCATACCTACCTATGTTACAGACGTCGTGTTTTCCTTCACACCGTCAGCCTAATCTATATGTCTTGCTGGCACATTACTATCTACTATCAACAGTGGTTTGTGTGGCCTTTGCGTTTTGGATTTGTTTTTTGAACAAACACACTGTGACATTGCAATAACCTAGTGTGGCACATCAGGTACCCTATGAGTCACTTCAGAGAGGACAATATGAGGTGCAGTGTCCACAACAGCACCTTCTAATGTTCAAATAACCGAACCTTGTAAGGTACTTTTGAGGGACCTTCATGCTACAGCATTGAGGGTGTTGTTGGTGGCACCACCAAATGACATTACAAAGGGAAGAGGCCTCAGAGAGCCATATTAGATTAGACCACTGTAGAATCAGAGGCATTACCTATGTCTGTACACGTTGTGACGTCACAGGGGGCAAAATCTCCATAGCTCTGTGTATGAGAGACACTCCTCCTTGAACCCCTAGGCCAGTCTGCTGATCAGTATAGCCCTAATTAATATGCATGAGATCTATAGGCATCAGAGCTACCCTGGCAACCTCACAGATTTGTGGCCCTACAGGTCAGTATTTTTAGACCCCTGTCTTACACCTCTGTCATTTAGGTGTGTGACTGTACAAAGTGCAGATGTCAGTGACATGAAAAGCATATATACTCACTGTGACATACTTCCTCAATTCTCATGCCCACCATGCAGTTCTATAATCTATAAGATGTTGGTGGTGGTGAGAGGCAGAGAAGCATGTTACACAGTTTATGTGAACATTTTGATGTCTTGCACATCAGCACCTTGCCCACTTACAAACGTTAATGACAGAGATGTTTGTCAGGGTTGTTGATGGCCAGCCCTGGAGGGCCACACTCCACTCCGTTTGGCAAGACATCTGTAATGCATATATATCTCATGCATCTTCATTTGTACTAACATAAACACATGTCATGGCTAGACTTTCACGGAGGACTGCTTCAGAACCACTGCCATAGCTGCTAACACACCCCTGGCTGGCTACAGTTTGAGTATGGGCCAACACATGACCTGTTTGCTTTCTTTACCAAGATAGACTTTAATCACACATACCCATGATGCACTGCACATGTAAATAAGCAGTCTACAAATATAAGCACTATGGTTTATGCAGCCACTGAAACACCTACGTATGAACATGATTAATGAGCGTGTAGGTTAATGACACAGAGTTAGTCTTGGACATCACATTGTGCGGCTCCTGTGCTCACCCTGAATGTGAGAGGGGAGACCCAGAACCATGACCACAGCACCTGGCTCAGCTAAGATAGCCTATGGTGTGAGTCCACATCAGTCACAGTGTCTGATGAGTAGCACTTGTTGATGCACATGCACATACACTTCTGTGCATCTGTTATTTCCCTGTGATGTTTAGCCCTTTAAGCAATTTGCTGCAACCACATCAGTCATATCCTGTGTGGTGGCCATTGTCATCGCCACATTAGTTATGGGAGGGGGAGAAGTGTGTTAGACAGACGGATTATGTGACAACACCCAAACGTAACATTCAGACTCATCACTGCAATGGTGCTGCTGGTGGGAAGTGATAACCTCTGTCCAGCAGAGGAATATACAACTTACAGCATGGGGCATGCATTTATGTGAACATCAATAAGGTGACAGCAGACAGATGGCATGCCTGGACATGCTCAGCAGCCCACCACCACTATCTGACATTGCTCAGCAGCCCACCACCACTATCTGACATTGTCCAGCAGCAAACACAGATAAGCTGCAGCTGCTACACCCTTCAAAGTGTGGCACCCTTACACATACTAGGTGCAAGCAGTCTGATAGCTAATCCATACTGCATACTACTGGTGACAATGTGTGCAACCCAAACTGGGACGTCTGCACACTCACCGAGCAGTTACGTTCGTGATTGGGCTCCAAAAGGCAACCCATAAATATCACTTGCAAAAGATGTTGTTGCCACTACAGCTGACCTAGCCATGCTATGGTAACTACTCAGTCAGGGTGAGACTGACCTTCCAGGAGGACATGCTTGGGCTACCTTGTCCATGCTACTGATGACCACACACTGCAATTTCACTTACATTGCCCTACGTTCTGTCCTCATGCATCCTGCCGAGACCAGCCTGTCGGGGGTATGACCACAATACCTAGCACCTCATTATGCACAATGGCAAGCTAACACTGCACACAGCACAAACATTGTGCGCTGAGTAAGGTGTTGCATACATCACACACTGGATGTACAGCCACACAATCCCACAGCTATGCCATCACTGTGCTACTATAGATAGTTTTTCCAGTCTATGCCAAATCAGCAGTCGTGGACACAGTGCATGCATGGCTAGGCTATGAAATAGTGCTACTGTCACACCCCATGGTGGGGAACATCGTCAAACAACAGACCTGAGACACACTCCACATACATCAGACATATTGGTGTGATACCACTCAATAACCATATTGTGGTGTACGTAGACATTGATATCTGCCACTGATCAGATCAACATGTTGCTATATGTGTGGTGTATTTCAAGGTTTATGGTGACAGTGCTACAGTGCGCACATACTAGTTTTATGAGATGGACGCAACGCACACTATCATGACTGTCCAATTGGCTTTGGGTCCTGAAGCCTGTGTGTCTGGTCATTTCGCCTCCTGTTGATCGGTAATCTCTGGCACAGGTCCCCAACTCCAGTCCTGTTGTAACAGACACTGCTACATTTTCACAAATGTGCCTCAGATATATGCATGAGATATATCTGCATACCATGGACCGGCACATGCAGATGAACAGAGACATCTTTATTTACAACATCATAACATGTGAATAAATTGTGTCCCTACAGGACTGCATTTGAGGAAATCTGATCTATGTGATGCACATTTCTCTCTTATATGTCCACCTTGAGAGACAATATACATGTACTGTCCCTGTTTGCACTTTTCCCACTACAGGTGGTTTGTTTTTTGAGAAAAATTAGGGGATGTGACAATTGCGGGGATTGGTTCGGCAGACCTGACACACGTGATTTGAACTTGTGACCTTCACCTCCTGCAGGCAGTGCCTGTGTGCTTTGCACCACCTTCTTGACACAGAGACAGTGCATTTCCAGGTACATCCATGTCTGTTTGTCAGACTAACCCTGTCTGTTGCACTACACAGCACCCACCTAAAAACAGATAGGCCATGGTGTGATGTGGACAGGTGTCACCAGTTCCCCTGCCGTCAACATGTTCACATGGCCTTATATTGCAGTCTGCATTACCCTTTAATGATGTGGGGCACTCCAGGACTGCTTTTGTTTGAGTCTGCTGTAGGTGATGCACATGTTTATGTGGTGGGTACTGTTGATGATAACATAAACATATGCCAAAATATCTTGGGTTCTCAGCAGAAAAGTATCAGTCTTTAATGCCTGGTTTTTTCAGGGTACACTTATGTGCACTAGTTGCAAGGAGCCACAGACAGGATTTGAACCTGTGACCTTCTGTTGTTGCACACACTGTCTGTGTACACTGCACCACTGTTTCTAAACATATATTCTGCATTCCGAGGGAAGTCCATGACTTTACATCTGACAGTGCCTGTCTGTTGTTGTGTACGGTGCCAGGCTACACACGCCTACGGCACTGTCTGCTGTGGCTTGCAGTCCTTATCTGGCAAACCCATATAACCTGATTGCGTTGTGGCACTCCAGGACGGAATTTGAGGGACTCGCCTGTACATAATGGCCATTGCTCTGGTTTGTGTGCGGTGTGGGGTAAAATGTAGGTGTTGAGCCCATGCTTATGTTCTCTGCAGTACAGCAGTGTGTGAACTCTCACTGTTCAGTGGTGGTTAAAAATATGGGTACTGGGTTGCCAGGAACCTCAGCTGTGATTTGAACCTGTGAACCTCTCGTCATACAGTCACTGGCTGTGTCCGCTGCACCACACTGTGCCCACAGAGACTGTGCAGTATCTGGAGATAGGAAACCTGGCTGCACAAGCCTGACACCCTGCTCTGCATAGGTTTACTGTGGGCACGCTTTCTTTGTATGGGGACAGAGGTGCAGGACACACACAAATATGCCCTCCAAATAGGTGCAGTCACAGAAATAAACCGAACAGTGCATCAGTGATATCACTGGATGACCTGATATGCACTCCCAGGACAGTTCCATTACATTGCAGTGCTTTTGAATGTGTCCACGGACCATGGACCCTTCCAATATTCATTTAAATTCTTTGGAGCTTTCCTGGGTGTGTTTATTATTGTTGCCCATTAATAGCAGTGTTGCCCAGCAGACTTAAGATTTTCGCATACTTGGTTGTGGTTATTTTCATGTTAAATTTGCGAGTTTGTTCTGTGCACATGTTTCACACTGCTCACGTTTTTTGGGTTTCCACGATGTTGCTGTACATTGCTGACGGAAATGGTTTCTCTTCCCTTTAAATCACCTCTAACGCGTGTGTTTCACTGGCGGTATTTTTTCTTGTAAATTCGGGCACGCTCCTGTGCGGGGAGTCTCTCCCCTCCCACATTCCACCCATTGACCCCATCTCTCCGCCCCTCGGGGGCCTTCCTCCGCCCTCATTTCGCCTTTCCACGCCTCTATCGCACATGAGCGCCCCGCAAACGTGCGCGTTTTCGGCGCACGCGTGCGGGACCCGTTAATGTGCCGCGCACGCGTACGGGGTGCTTAAGAGCACTTAAATGCATCATTTTAGGGCGCTCAGGTGCGCCCCGCAAAAGTGCCCCGTTTAGTAAACATGCCCCTGAATTTCTGTCACTCAGTCATAAGTTCCTTAAAAAGGCTGAAGAACCTCCTTTATTTAAGTATGTTCACCAGCTGTTTTTTTGTATCAGTTGCATGCTGATAATCACATACACTATTCTACTGTATATATAGATGTGCCTGTGTGAGTGTGTGCATATAGGTATAGATAGATAAACATATATATATATATATATATATATATATTTATTTATTTATATTTCTTATATACCGCACTATTTGCAATCAACGCGGTTCACATGGAACATAAACATCCGACAACTTAAATATGTCTGGTCATTACATTAAACAGGAAATGCAACTTGGAAAAAGGGTACACTATACACATATGAGGTGTACTGAGAAAGGATAATGTTTGGTGTTTACATTGTAGGGGACGCCTGTTGCGAGGGCTTGCCTAGTTGACTACTATTATTGTTGAGGTGCTCGTTATTCGAGTGGGACTGAATAATAATAATAATAATAATATTATTATTATAATAATATAATATATATAATATTATATATATTATTATAATATATAATATAATATAATATATAATATAATAATATATAATATATTATTATTATTATTATTATTATTATTATCATATAATAAATATATTATTATTATTATTATTAATAATAATAATATTGGGTCAATATTCAGCATGCAGTGGTTTTGTAAATGTCTGCTAACACTGGCAAAATAAAACAGGATATTCAACAGAAGTGTTCAGGTAGCAGCTTCCATGGAATATCTGGTTTCAGCGGTGGCCGCTGGCTGTAGTGATATTCAGCCTCTATTCCAAGACCTGCTTTTTTTGGCCTAACTTTGAGGTTTCTTATCCAGTTGTTATTGTTGTTAAGTGCCGTCGAGTGCCGTCGACTCATGGCGACCCTCTGGATAGTTGTCCTAAACTGTGTTCGGTCTTCAGTCAGGCGGCTCATTGTTGACAGACTGGCACCCGTAGCTGCTGTTATTGAATCGATCCATCTCATTGCTGGCCTTCCTCTTTTGCGCTGACCTTCTATCTTGCCAAGCCTGATGTCTTTCTCTAATGATCTCTCTCTTCACATGATGTATCCAAAGTATGAAAGTCGAAGTCTTGTCATCTGAGCTTCTAAAGAAAGTTTAGGTTTGATCTCCTCTAGTACTGACTGGTTTGTTCTTCTTATCCAGCTATCAGACTAAAAATTGCCATTAACTGGATAACGTCTTGGACTGCCCTTAACTCTGCTCACATGCTAACCTGGCATTCTCTGGACAGTGCTGTGGTGGTCAGAGGGGATATTCAGTGGCACTGGCTAGATATATAGTGCCTCTGAATATCCCTCTCACCAGCATGTATTCACTTAACTAGTACTGCTAACTGGGTAAATGCCTTTGAATATCGGGCCCCCCTATTAACTCCACTGTTGCACGTTGCTTTGACTTTACACCGTTTTGACTGCTAGAAAAACAGTATGAGAAATCCAGTTAAATAAAGTTTACATATATATATATATATATATATATATATATATATATATATATATATATATACACACAGTATACATATATCTTTAGGGTTTGAGATAACTGAAGCAGAATCACTTGCTAAAGAGAAAATATTCTTCTAAAATAAAATTTACTACATTTCCATTAATTTTCTGCTTCATTCTCCATTCAGTCCTCCATCTCCCATTTTTTAACTGCATCTGCCTACAGTTTTCTAACATCCTCACTCCAGTCCTCCTATTCCCCTATATCACTCTCTCCTCCAGACTCTCATTAACTTCCAACTCCTTCTCCTTCCCTGCCCCATGTCTAGCATCTTCTTCTCTTCCCTACTACTCCCTGCTGTATGTCCAGAGTCTCTGTCTTTACTATTACTACTACTACTACTACTACTCTACTTATCATTTGTAAAGCTCTATAAGGTGTACACAATGCTATACAGATACATGTAAGAGATAGTCCCTGCTCATCATAGCTTACAATCACATCAACACTACAGCTGGGGATCAGGTTAGATCTAGGGGAATGGCAAAGCTGAACATAGGTGGTGAACAGGAAAGTAAGGGGATGAAGATCCAAAAGCAGTCTTGAAGAGGTGGCGGTTTTAGCCTTGATTTGAATAGGATCATAGATGGAGCCTGACGTACTGAATCAGGCAGAAGCTGAGGGAGTATGAAGCGCATGCTCATTATGTCCCCACCTAGATAATGAGAGACAATGTAATTCCTCCCAGTCATATTGTACGTTCCACACCATCTCCTCCACCTCACCGACTAGGGTCTTCACCATCTCGTGCCTTTGGATTTCTTGCACTCTATCTTTTCTCTTTTCCATAAGCCATTATCAAGCCATTATCAAACTAATGTCAATGTCGGGCCTCATGGGGGAAAATTGCACAGTAATATGTCACCTAGATAGAAGTCCAAGTAGTCCAATAACGCCCTTCACCTTCCCATCTCTACTTCTCATGTCTAGCATCTCCACTCCCTTTCTTTACCTCCTCCTATGTCCAGCATTTCCCCTCTCTTCACTTTTTCATGAACCCTCCTCTCATAGTCCCTTCTGCTGTTGCTGCCATCACTAACCTACCTCCACCCAGGCTGTCCTGCAGAGCTAAAGGATGGCCTGCACAGTAAGTTCTACCATGTTCTGCCCTCTCCAAGGCAAACTTTCAGAGGGGTGGGACGTGGCAGGCTTTGTGTGCATAATATGTAAATTATGGGAGCACCTTCTTTCATGAGGCCTTTGAATGCATGTGGGCTTCAAGACCTTATGGTTAAAACTACAATATACACACAAAAATCCAATATAGTATATAATATGTAAATTGTGGAAATATTTTATTTTACTTTCTAGTGCAATCATTTTTGTCACTAGATAAATTGATTAATTCTAATATATAAAGAATCACAAAGAAACTCAGAAAAACCTTTAAAAATGATGATACCCAATAACTAGTATATGAATTAAAAAAGAGATGCAGTAAGAGTGGCACCAGTACTATTCGTCCTACCATTTGCCTTCCGATATTATTATCGTACTCTCCAGAGCTAAAAGGTCCATCCATTATAGAGCAGATTCAATTTCTTATAATCCCAATTTGTGTAGCAAGTTCAATTTCTTATAGTCCCAATGTATATATCTAATTAATCACACTTTTATCTTTAACAGATGATGTTGAGACTGTATAATGCATGTTGTTGAGTCAATGCTGACTCTTGGCGACCAAGCAGCCTCTGGGTTTTCTTGGCAAGGTGCAATGGAAAGTAGATCGTTACGCCTTTATTCCAAGGCTATGGACAGTAAAGTGGTTTATGGTTTATTAATTTCTTAATATACTGCTTCTTGAGTAAGGCAGAGAGGCGGTTTACAATAAAATAATCAAGCCAAAAAAGAAAGAAACTACAAATCAGTATAGGAAAGAAGAGGTGAAAAGAAAACAAAGGAGAGTGGAAGTGTTATCACTTGAGTCAGAACTTCACATAGAGCATCATACAAAGCTTCAAACAACATTCAGCTTATCCCCAAAAGCTAATTTTAATAGGAGTGCCAGAGGGACTCAAACCCTGGTTTCTTGGTTACCAGGCCACTAGGCTATTCCTCCACAGTTGATACTGTCACAATACCAAATATACTTGCAGAATAGTGCATAATAAAATTCCAAAAGGGGACACTTTAATGTTGTTGTTAAGTGCCATTTATTTATTTACATTCTCTTATATACTGTGCTATTCTGCATCAGTGTGGTTTACATTGAACAGGGCATTATAACTTGGAGATAACTATTTTACAGGGAACATGGGCTATGGAGGGTTAAGTGGCTTGCCCAAGACCACAAGGAGCACCTGTGGGACTAGAAACCCCAGTCCTTCTGGCCCAAGGTTGCTGTCCTCTAGTGGGATTTGAACCCCTGACCTTCTGGCCTGAAGCACCTTGCCCCAACCACTAGGCCACTCCTCTACTCCATTGGTGACTCAATGTTGACTCCTGGTGACCCTCTGGATAGTTGACCTAAACTTTGTTCTGTCTTCAGTCAAGCGGCTCATTGTTGATAGAGTGCTATCCATAGTTGCTGTTATTGTATCAATCCATCTCATTGCTGGCCTTCCCCTTTTACGGTGACCTTCTACCTTGCCAAGCATTATGTCTTTCTCCACTGATCAACTTTCTCCAATGATCAATATGATCAACTTAAACTACTGCTGCTTAAAGCTTCAGTCTTGGTCATTGGCTTCACCCCTAAAGGGTTTAATCAGGGAGTTCTCTCAATAGCGTTCCTATATAGAAAATAAAAAAATAATGTTCATGAGACATTAATTTGATTTCTATAATGTAGTTGTACTTTTATTTAAGGCCAAAAATTGAATCCGCACTATAGGGATGGACTTTTTATATTTGGAGAGAGAGCGATTGGAAGGCAGTTGGTAGTATGAAGTGAATATGATCAGTGCTGCTACTAAGCGCTTATCGCCTTTACTAATTAATTGATACACTGCCTATTGGGTAACAGCTTTTTTCTTTCAATTGTGTTTCCAGTATTAAGTCATGAAGTGGCATTTTAGAAAGATGTCCAGTGCAATCTTGGATGTCCTGGAACAAATGCAGGGGATGTTTAAATTTCGCCCAGATTTTAGAAACATGGATGTCCTCGAAATGAATGGCCATGCTGGCAGCCACACAGAGGTTCCCACTACAAAAACCTGAGGTGGAGTTGTCTATCTATGCTGAATGAACTCCATGCAAGCTATTTTGCATGCGGGATGTGCATCAATGTGCCGAACTTAAAACATGTGTACTCATTTCCCTGCAGTTCTCGATGCCCTCCAGGCATCTTGATGGCAGAACGAGAGCTTTTCTGATGCCTATTTATTCCCTGGATTAGGAATAGACATGGATGGTCCTGCTAGTGGGTGGGGACGTGCTCGCCATTTCTGAAATTGGGCATGCATGTCCAACTTGCCTGGAATGTCTCCGGTCACACTTCCATCACAGCCCTTTGCTACTTGGACATCCTTGCACTGGTGAAGTTTATAGAACTGGGTTCTAAAATGGCTCCAGGGGTATCTCTGTGACTGATGCCTGCATGCTCATATTCAGGTGTCCAAAATACAAATAGGGCTTCTAAAATAACCCCCATGGAGTCTGATTCTATAAGGGGCACATGTGGGTTGCCTGGATGCCCCCAAACAGAATGGCCCCATTAGTACCCGATTTTGCATCACGGGAGCTAGATGTTTCCGTGGGTGCAGGATCGGGCACAAGATGAACCAGTGTGCCCCTGCATCCCTGTGGGAGACATCCACCCTGCCTCATGGCCAGCTGACCACAGTGCCACACCCATTTCCCTGCCACCTGACCTTTCACATCCGGATTGGGCAGTGGGGACCTATCTTCAACTGATCCTGGCCTTGGGGGGAGTATCTGGGCCCAATTGCTGCATTTCCTGTTGCTTATTCCACCTCCAAGTTAGAATAATCAGCATGTCCTACCCCCATCTGCAGGACGTACAGGGCCTGTGATCTGAATCAGCCCTGAACATCCTGGCGCCTCGGCCCGCCCCTGCTCTGCCTACTCTCCGCCCTTCCCACCTCCATCCAGCTCTCCCCGCACTGCTGCTCTGTGCGTGCGGGGAGAGTATGTGGCAGAATATGGGCAGGATGCATAGCGGAGCTGCAAGTCCCTCTGGGACATACCCAGAGGTGGCCCAAGGCAATCTGCTGCCTGAGGCGAAGAATGAGATGGCGCCCCCCGACCTTAGAGGGGTGCGGGGCTTTTTCAGTAATCCAATCAGAGACTGAACCAAACCAAAAAGCAGATTCGATTATAAGCAGGAAATGCAAGATGTTTGCACGCAGGGCCCTATCGAGCTGCAATTGCGCCCTGTGAGACTTGCAGCTCGGGCGCATGCCCCCCTCTCCCCCCATACCTCCGTCCAGCACTGCCTGCTCTTTCCCTGCTGCTGCTGCTGCCTTCTGTTTTTTTCACGGCGGTGCCGGCACCAGGGAAAGAGCAGGCAGTGCTGGACGGAGGTATGGGGAGGAGGAGGGAGGGCATGCGCCGGATCTGAAAGGTGCCGGTACTTTAAGCAGATCTGTCCCTCCCTACTCTGACATCGCGTTGGAGGAAGGAGGGACCAGATCTCCTTAAAGTGCTGCAAAAAGGCTTCAGGGTGCATTTTGGCTGCCTGCTATTGTCCTGCCAGTGGAGGCAGGGCAACAGCAGACAGCCAAAATGCGCCCCCCAAGCCTTTGCGCCCTGTGCGGCTGCACCGCTTGCACAGGGCTAGGTACGGTCCTGTTTGCACACCAAGGAACTAAAAGTCAGCAAGAACCAACAGCATAGTTTATAAAACTAAATTATAACTCATTTTTATTTTGTTGTTATAAACTGCGTTCCCTCACTTGGTTTGCAGCTTGTCATGCTGTGAGGGCTTGTGTGCATCAGTGATGCTGAGAGCTAAACTATCAGTAGTTTAAATACTGACAGGGTCTCCCAAGATGGACATGTCTCAGCTGAGGTGCCAGACCAAGACAAACCACCCTTCTGGGCAGCAGCAGAATGGGATAGTGTTGACGGCGGAGGATCACATTTCTGTGACAACGGCAACAACACCAAACTTAAACTGCGTGGAGAAAAGGTCCGGCAATCTACTTCTATATCTTGCCATGGAAACCCAATGGATAGTTACAACAAAACAAATTATGCTATAGTGCTGGAAGATGAGACCCCCAGGTCAGAAGGCACTCAACTAGCTACTGGGGGAAGAGCTGAAGACTTTTCAGAGTAAAGCCAGCATTTATGATGTGGTTGGATCAAAGCCCTCGGGACGTCTGACTGCTGATGTAGCTGTGCATGAAATGAGAGTCAGAAGCTGTAAAGATGTCTTACGCATTGGAACATGGAACGTACGAAGCATGAGCCAAGGGAAGTTGGAGGTGGTCAAGAATGAAATGGAACATGTACAACTTGATCTGTTGGGTGTCAGCGAACTGAAATGCATTGACATCGGGCACTTTGCATCAGATGATCACATGGTCTATTATGCTGGAAATGAAAGACAAAGAAGAAATTGTTTTGCATTTATAATAAAGAAGAAACTTGCAAGAACTGTAACGAAATACAATGTAGTCAGCGAACACTTAATCTCTATTCGTCTATGAGGAATGCCTATCAACACAACTGTAATTCAAGTATATGCCCCAACAACAGCTGCAGAAGAGAATGAAATTGAAGAGTTCTATGAACAAGTACAAGCTGAAATTGACAGAACATGCAAACAGGATATTCTGATAGTCATGTGTGACTGGAATGCAAAAGTTGGCAACAAATACGAAGGCAAAGTAGTTGGAAAATATGGACTTGGCAAGAGAAATGAAGCTGGAGAAAGACTGATAGAATTCTGCAAGACCAACGGTCTATTCATCTCAGACACCTTCTTCCAGCAACACAAGCGGCGACTGTACACATGGAGATCACCCAATGGATTGTATAAAAATCGAATTGACTACATTTGTGGAAGTCAACAATGGAAAAGCTCTGTAACTTCAACAAAGACAAAACCTGGAGCTGACTGTGGTGCATATCAACTACTAGAATGCAAACTCAAGCTAAAGTTGAAAAAGAGCAAACCACTCATGAATGCAGCAAAATATGACCTTGAGAATATACCACTGGAATTTAAAGACTGCCGGCAAAATCTATTTGCTGCTTTAAATACAAATAGAGCTCCAGAAGATTTATGGAATGACATCAAGAAGGTTGTGTTCGAAGAAAGCGAGAAGTCTCTTCAAAAGGTGAAAAAGCAAAAACAGCCAAAATGGATGACGGAAGAAACTCTGAAAATTGCTCAGAAACGCAGAGAAGCTAAAGCCAGACGAGAAAGAAAGAGACTTGCAGAACTCAACAGAGATTTTCAACATGCAGCAAGACAGGACAAGGAAAAGTACTACAATGACGCATGCAAGAAAATAGAAGCAGAAACTATTAGAGGAAAAACAAGATCGGCTTTCCTAAAAGCTACGAGAGTTAAAGAAAAAGTTCCAGCCTCGAATTGGAATGTTACAAGATACTCAAAGTTCTATGATGAAAGATGCTGAGAAGATCAAGAAATGGTGGAAGGAATATACAGAGTTTTTATATGATAAAGATCAAGTGGACCAACAGCCGTTTCAATTTGTACCTTATGATCGGGAACCATTGGTGATGAAAGAAGAAGTTGAAGCAGAATTGAAAACCGTATCAAAGAACAAAGCACCAGACATTGATAGAATTCCCATAGAAGTATTACAGCAATCTGATACAGCTGTTACCATACTTACAAGGCTCTGCAAAGAAATATGGAAGACATCATCATGGCCAACTGACTGGAAAAGATCTGTGTTTATACCAATATTAAAAAAAGGTGATCCAACTGACTGTGGAAATTATCGCACAATCGCTCTGAACCCACATGCCAGCAAGATTCTACTGAAGATTATTCAAAAGAGACTACAACCATACCTGGAACAAGAACTACCTGAAGTGCAAGCAGGGTTCAGGAAAGGGGGAGGAACGAGAGACATCATTGCGGATATGAGATGGATCCTTGAAAAGACTAAAGAATACCAAAAGGATATCTATTTGTGCTTTATTGACTATAGCAAGGCTTTTGACTGTGTAAACCATGAGAAATTCTGGGCCACATTAAGAAGCATGGGTTTACGAGAACACCTGATCATTCTCTTGCACAATCTGTACATTGATTAAGAAGCAACAGTTCAAACGGAACAAGGAGAAACAGAATGGTTTAAAATAAGCAAAGGTGTAAGACAAGGCTGCATAATTTCCCCTACCTGTTTAATTTATATGCAGAACAGATCATCAGAGAAGCAGGATTGTATGAAGACAACAGAGGTGTCAAGACTGGTGGAAGACTCATCAAGAACCTTCGCTATGCTGATGATACCACATTACTGGCTGAAAGTGAAGATGATCTGAAACATTTGCTTCTCACAGTCAAAGAACATAGTCTCAAAATGGGCCTGCAGATTAATGCAAAGAAGACAAAGATCATGACAACTGGCATAATCAACAGGTTCATCGTTGAAGGAGAAGAAATTGAAATTGTGAACAACTTTAACCTACTTGGATCAACTATCAATAAAGAAGCAACAAGCAGTCAAGAAATCAGACGACGCATTGCTCTTGGCAGAATGGCTATGAAAGACCTAGATAAGATTCTCAAGAGCAGAGATGTCTCTCTCCATACAAAGATTCGACTTGTTCAAGCCATGGTATTTTCATTAACATCATATGGATGTGAAAGCTGGACAGTGAAAAAGATAGACAGGAAGAAAATTGATGCCTTTGAATTATGGTGGTGGCGGCGACTACTGTGTACACCATGGACTGAACATAAGAACATAAGTTCCGTTCTTAACACGCCACCTCTGCTAACCCAATAACTTTTCACACCTCTCTCTCATACTATGAAAATTCTTTTAGGCTTTATTCCATTCATATGTAAATAGCCAATGTGTTGTATTCATTGTAAATAATTGCCCCGGTTATCCAAGTTTTTGTTCCTTGTTCTATGTAAAAAACAGATAACATGTACCTTATCTGATGTTTTCTTGTTCTATGTAAACCGCGCTGATTATAAATAGAGCGGTATATAAAGATGTTAAATAAATAAAATAAACATAAGATATGCCATACTGGGTCAGACCAAGGTCCATCAAGCCCAGCATTCTGTTTCCAACAGTGGCCAATCTAGGTCATACGTACCTAGCAGTTTCCCCAAGGGACACAGGTTCCACAATGCTTGTACTGGTTCAAGCATTGATATCCTGGGTCCCTTCTTAATAATGGTTTATGGACCTTTCCTCCAGGAACTTGTCCAAACCTTTTTTAAACCCAGCTACACTAACAGCCTTTACTACATCCTCCGGTAACAAATTCCAGAGTTTGATTACACGTTGAGTGAAAAAATATTTTCTTTTATTAGTCTTAAATAGTTTACCCTGTAACTTCATTGCATGTCCCCTAGTCTTTCCATATTCTGATAAGGTAAACAATCGATCTACGTTTACCCGTTCCACTCCGTTCATTAATTTATAGACTTCTATCATATCTCCCCTCAGCCGTCTCTTCTCCAGGCTAAAGAGCCCCAACCTTTTTAGCCTTTCTTCATAGGAGTAGCCTTCCATCCCCTTTACCATTTTGGTGGCTCTTCTCTGAACCTTTTCTAAAATCGCTATATCCTTTTTAAGATACGGCGACCAGAATTGCACACAATATTCAAGGTGCGGTCTCACCATGGAACGATATAGAGGCATTATAATATCTTTTGTTTTATTTTCCATTCCTTTCCTTATCATACCTAGCATTCTATTTGCTCTCTTGGCCGCCGCTGCACACTGGGCCGAGGGTTTTAACAAGGTATCCACAATGACGCCTAAATCTGAAGAACAAACCAGTCGGTACTAGAGGAGATCAAACCTAAGCTTTCTTTAGAAGCTCAGATGACAAGACTTTGACTTTCATACTTTGGACACATCATGCGAAGAGAGAGATCATTAGAGAAAGACATCATTCTTGGCAAGATAGAAGGTCAACGCAAAAGAGGAAGGCCAGCAATGAGTTGGATCGATACAATAACAGTAGCTACGGGTACCAGTCTGTCAACAATGAGCCGCCTGACTGAAGACTGAACACAATTTAGGATATTTATCCAGAGGGTTGCCATGAGTCGACTCACACTCGATGGCACTTAACAACAACAAACTGCGTTATGGTTCTTGCTTTTTCTTTTTCAACATATATTTTGCATCCACAGTAGGTGCAGAGCAGAATCAGGACATTCACCCACAGAACTCAATATTTAAAAAAAAAAATCTGATTCTGATCATCTCACTAACAACAACAACAACCACTATTCTCCAGTACCAGGCATATTGTGAACTAATACAAAGCTCTACAACAAAGAGCAAACCTACCATACCATATCAGCACAAACTTCCAAAGCTCACATAAGGAGCCCATCCAAAAAAATGTGTCACTGTAAATACTACATTGGGCTCTGGAACATCCATACACCTATTTGAAAAGCTGAACAAGTCAAATTACTACAGTACAGATATTTATGTACAAACGCCATGTTAACAGAACACCTGACCTCAGTCACACACTCACAGCATCGACCCTCACCAAGTACAGAAGAAGTAACCACAATCTAAAGTAAAAAAAAAAATATGTAGACAAAATTTAAACTGAAACCCCAAGAAGCCAGAGTCCACATGCAATGCAACATCAGATAAATACGAGATGTAGTTCCCCAATACTGTGTAAAATATTAAAATAGCACAAAGTCCAATAACTAAAATTAAATAAAATTATTTTTTCTACCTTTGTTGTCTGACCATTTTATTCTCTAATCATGCTGGTCCCGATCTGAGGCTTCTGCTTTCCTGTCTTCTCTAATCTCTCTTTCTGTGGTCTATGGTCCATGGTTCATCTGCCATTTCTTATCTCTTCTTTTGTTTTCTTCACTTCCTTCCATCAGCCCATTTCCAGTTCCAGTAACCCTCCCCAGTATCAGCCCCCTTTCCAGTCCTCCCCTCCTTCCAATGTCAACCGCCTTGCATTCCCACGACTGCCACTGGTGTCCATTCCCTTCCATTCCCCCTCTTTCCCCACTGTTCAGCCCTTTCTAGTCCAACTACCATCCCAGGTATCAGCTCAGATCCACTCTCAGTGCCACCCCCCAGTCAGCACCCATTACCCAGCCACCTACCATTCCATTCCCAAGTGTCAGATTCCTTCCAGTCCCCTTTCAGTACATCCCAGGTGTCAGCTCCATTCCAGACTCCTCCTTTCCCCGTGTCAGCTCTCTTCCTGCTCCATCCTTCCCCTGGAAGACCCTCTCAGTATCCATTCCCTTCCAGTCCTATTCTACCATCCCCCCTCATCAGCACATTTGTAGCCCTAGCCACTAGTTTTCTTCCAGGGCCAGCAGCAATCTCCTCCCCTCCCCCATTAGCCCATTTCCTGTCCCAGCCCATTTCCAGTTCTATCCCCCTTATCAGCCCACTCCAGTCCTAGCCCCCATCTGCCCATTACCAGTCGTAAGCCCCCCAATAAGTCCATTTTCAGTCCTAGCCCTCCCAATCAGTCCATTTCCTGTCCTAGCCTCCCTAATCAGCCCATTTCCAGGCCTAATCCCACCAATCAGCCCATTACCAGTCCTAGCCCCCCCTCCCGATCAGTCCATTTCCAGTTCTACTTCCCCATCAGCCCCGTTCCAGTCCTAGCCCCCTCTTTAGCCCATTACTAGTCCTAACCCCCCTCAGCCAATTTCCAGTTCTAACACCCCCTATCAGCCCATTTCCAATCTTAGCCTCCCCCCAGCCCAGGGAAATTGCAAACCCCTTTGGGCTGAAGAAGCTGCTGCCGCTGCCGCTGCAGCAGTGGCAGCGGCAGAATGAAGAGGCCCGTGGCCGCGGCCCCCCACCTCCCCAGAGAGCCCAGCATTTCCCCACCGTGCCGGCTCAGCTTTGCACAGTCGCACGAAGGGAGAGTGTTTCCCTTTCGCCTGGCTCTGTTGGGAAATAGGAAATCCTGCAAAAGCTGAGCTGGTGCAGAGGGGAAATGGCACGGCTCTCCAGGGAGGCGGTGGTGCGACCCAGGGCTCTTTATTCTGCCGTCGCTGCAGCGGCAGCTGCTTCTTTAGCCCAAGGTTTTTTTTTAAATTTTTATTTTGAAGGCCGAGTGAGGCGGTCTTTCTGAGGGCAATTTTGCCACCCCCAAAAAGTTGCCGCCTGAGGCTACCGCCTCACTTGGCCTCATTATAGAGCCACCCCTGGACATACCGTCCCACTATTCGCCTCATTGAATGAGGCCCTTAGTAACAAATAAGTATCTCATTATGGCTATTATTGTTGTACTTGACAACAGAGTTTCCAGGACTGAGATCCTTTCTTAAATATCTTTAACCTTTTTTTTTCAGTTTTTCTTCACTCCAGGAAAGAAAATACTTTAAGAGGTAAGTTCTGTTTGCCCCATCTCCAACTGGGTATAGAGCAACTAGAAAAGTTTCAGAGAAGGGAAACAAAAATAATGGAAGGTATAGAACATCTCCCTTATGAAGAAAGACTAAACAGGTTAGGGCTTTTCAGCTTGGAGAAAAGATGAATGAGAAGGGGATATGATAGAAGTTTACAAAGTTTTGAGCAGGGTGGATAATGAATAGTTACTTAATCTGTCAAACAACACAAAAACAAAAGGACATGCTATGAAACAAATGATCAGCAGATTGAAAACAAACTGTTAAAGGTTTAGAGGTGATATTCAAAGAGTTTAGCAGGTTAGAAGGACCAGCTACCTGGTTAAACCCCAGCAATCCTGATATTCAGTAGCACTATCCGAACAGACCCAGGGCCGGCTTATCTAATAGGCAGACTAGGCCATATTCCATTATGAAAGCAGCAGCTTTGTGCCACTGCTTTCAAAATGGAGTTGGACCACCACTGCCCCCCGAGTCATAGAAACATAGAAATATGACGACAGAAAAAGACAACATGGCCTATCTAGTCTGTCCTTCCATAACAACTACAACAGTCCCCTTTTTACCTTTAGAGATCCTCTGTGTTTGTCCCATGCTTTTTTGAATTCAGTTACTGTCCTCATCTCTACCACCTCCACTGGGAGACTATTCCACGGATCCACTACTCTTTCCGTAAAGAAATATTTCCGCATATCACTCCTGAATCTATCTCCCTTCACCCTCATCGCATGTCCCCTCATAGCAGAACTTGCTTTCAATTGAAAGAGGCTCTCTCCCTGAACATTTATGCCACGGAGGTATTTAAACATCTCAATCATATCACCTCTATCCCCCCTTTCCTCTAAGGTGTACATATTAAGATCCTTAAGTCTGTCCTCATATGCTTTATAATGAAGACCACTAATCATTTTAGTAGCCACCCTCTGCACCGACTCCATCCTGTTCACATCCTTTTGAAGGTGCGGTCTCCAGAATTGCACACTATACTCCAAATGAGGTCGCAACAAAGACTTATACAGAGGCATTATCACCTCCTTTTTTCTGCTAGCCATTCCTCTCCGTATGCACCCAAGCATCCTTCTAGCTTTTGCCATCACCTTTTCTACCTGGTTAGCTACTTTAAGATCATCAGACACAACCACGCCTAGGTCCCGCTCTTCTTTAGTGGACAAAAGTACTTTCACCCCCTATACTATATTGCTCCCTTGGATTGCTGCAGCCCAAATGCATGACCTTACATTTTTTAACATTAAATCCCAGCTGCCAAATTCTAGACCATTCTTCAAGCTTAGCTAGATCCCTCCGCATGTTATCTACCCCTTCCTGGGTGTCTACTCTATTGCAGATTTTGGTATCATCCGCAAAGAGGCAAACCTTACCTGAAAGCCCTTCCGCTATATCACTAACAAAGATGTTAAAAAAAAATCGGAGCAAGGACAGATCCCTGGGGCACACCACTGATAACATCCTTCTCCTCAGAGTGAGCTCCATTTACTTGTACTCTGTCGCCTCCCACCCAAGCAATTTCTAACCCAAGCAGTAACTTTAGGGTCCATCCATAGGGTGCTCAGTTTGTTTATAAGTCACCTGTGAGGAACAGTGTCAAAGGCTTTACTGAAATCTAAATACACCACATCTAGGGCTCTCCCTCGGTCCAACTCTCTGGTCACCCAGTCAAAGAAATCAATCAGATTTGTCTGACAAGACCTGCCTCTGGTGAATCCATGCTGCCTCGGATCCTGTAATCCGCTGGACTCTAGAAACCTCACTATTTTCTCTTTCAGCAGCTTTTCCAATAATTTACTCACCACCAAAGTTAAACTAACCGGCCTGTAGTTTTCAACCACATCCTTACTTCCGCTTTTGTGTAAAGGCACCACATGAGCCTCTCTCCAGTCCTTTGGCACCACTCCCGACTCCAATGAGGCATTGAAAAGGTCAGTCAGTGGAGCTGCTAGAACGTCCCCAAGTTCCCTCAGTATTCTCGGGTGTATCCCATCCGGTCCCATCGCTTTGTCTACTTTAAGTTGAGATAGTTTCTCACGAACACAGTCTTTTGAAAATTGTTCAAGATGTCCTTTGCTTCTGTTCCTATTTGTGGGTGTTTTCTGAGGTCCTGCTCCTGGTTCTTCATCTGTGAACACAGAACAAAAGTATTTGTTAAGCAATTCCGCTTTATCCTTATCAGCTTCTACATATTCCTCCCCTGCACCCTTGAGTCTGACAATACCACTCTTGCCCTTCCTCTTCTCACTAATATATTTGAAAAATGTCTTATCCCCCCATTTTATTGCATTGGCTATTTCCTCCTCCTTTTGAATCTTTGCCTTCTTGACTACTTTGCTAGCTTCTCTAAGTTTTTCCAAATACAGATGCCTGTCTTCCTCTTTCTGTGATCTCTTGTATTTCATGAAGGCCTCCCTCTTTCTTCACTTTTTCAGCTACTTCTTTTGAAAACCATAGCGGTCTCCTTTTCCTTTTACCTTTATTTAGCATTTTAACAAAAAGGTTGGTTGCCCTTAAAATATCCCCTTTCAGTTTTTCCCACTGTTTTTCTAAATCCCTCAGCTGTTCCCATCCCACTAATGACTCCCTGAGGTATTGGCCCATCTTCACAAAGTTAGTCTTCCTAAAGTCTAAGATCTTCACCTTTGAATGGATTCTAAAAGCCCTAGTCCTAATACTGAACCACACCATCTGGTGATCACTGGATGCAAAATGATCTCCCACTACAACATCAGAAACACTTTCACCATTGGTAAGCACCAAGTCCAGTATGGCCCCTTCACGTGTGGGGTCTGTTACCAATTGCCTGAATAGTTCTCCCTGTAGAGAATCCAGGATCTCCTTACTTCTAGATGTTTCTGCAGCAGGAATGTGCCAATCAACATCTGGCATATTGAAATCTCCTATCAGTAGCACTTCCCTTTTCCTAGCAATGCTGCGCATGTCTTCAATTAACTCTCTGTCCACCTCTTCCTCTTGTGAGGGAGGTCTGTATATCACACCAATGTAAATAGATTTCTCTTTCCCTCTTTCTAGTTTAACCCACAATGCCTCCCCTCTCCCTTTTAAGCTCTGTAATTCCAAAGCTTTAATAGTAGTTTTTACGTATAGTGCCACTCCTCCTCCCCTACTTCCTACCCTGTCCTTTCTGAATAAAGTATAGCCAGGTATAGTTACATCCCAATCATGGTTTTCTGTGAACCATGTTTCTGTAACTGCCACTAAATCCAAGTCAGCCACTCCCACCAAAGCTTCAACATCAGGGATCTTATTTCCCATGCTACGGGCATTTATACACACTGCTTTCCATATGTTACCCCTGTTACATTAAATAACTTTATGGAAATGGGTATCACCTACCTGGAGGCTTTCACTTACCTGGGGGCTTTCTTCACCCATCCCCAACGAATCTAGTTTAAAGCCCTCTTCAGTTGATTAGCCAGACTACTACTGAAGACGCTTTGACCTTTCTTGGACAGATGGATGCCATCTTTGCTCTGCAACCCATCTCTCATCTTGCAGTGGCAGCTGCCCAACTCCATTGTGAAAGTGGCAGTGGCTCAAAATGGAGTAAGGCTGCCACTGTCACGAGATGAGAAAATGGATTCAGGGGCAGCAGCGGCAGGGGGAGGGTTGTGGCAGGAAGGGGGGTGGCATGGCAAGGCTTCTGCCTGGGGCAGCAGCAACCCTTGGGCTACCCCTGCACAGACTGCAGGAAAGATGCCTGGTGAAATCTGGGGCAGCTTGTGGGCTGAGTGGGTGTGGTCACTGTTGTTGTCCAGTTAGTGGCTAACTGGCTTGTTAAACCACATAAAGTTTGGACAGGTCAATAGCTGTCCTAATTTTATCTGGTTTAGCTCTCCAGGTAGCGGCTCCATTTTGCCAATAACTGGATAGCTGCCGTGATTGCCAGTGAAACCCAATATTCAGCTTTGTACACCAGATAAGCTCCAGTATTGAATACCTAGTTTTAAATAAAGAGCTTTAAAAACACTGACTGCTGCTGAATAGCAGCCTCTGTTGCTGGAGGATTTTGTCAAGGCAACCAACCTAGTGGGATTCAAAAGAGGTTTGGACAAGTTCCTGGAGGAAAAGGCCATGGAAAATTATTAGTCAGGTAAACTTGGGAGAGCCATTGCTCATCACTGGAAATGACCTATGAGAAAAGATCAACTTTTTGGGATCTGCAGAACCTGTGTGATAGAGCTGGAGACATGACCATTAACCGCTTATGCAGTTACTACACAGGGCAGAACTTTACTGCATGTTGTGAGGGAAATTTTATAAAATCCCATGTAGTGTGTTTTTCTGTACATTACTAGTGCCTATTTCATAAACTAAAGTTTGCACGTTCTTTATAAAATAGAGGCGTACATGATCAAAAACACACATTGAATAGGTGCGAGCTCTTACATCAACCCTTGGGCTGGTATAAATGACGATGCCTAGATTTTTAATGAAACATGCATACGTTATAATATTTTATAACGTATGCATTTAGACTTATGCTATACCCAAGCTCTGTCCCTGTGAATGCACACAATGAAAATACATCCCATCGGCCTGACACATGGACTTATAGAAAAGCGACTGGCTAAAAGCCCATCCATATGCATTAAGTCACCAAAAATGTGTGATTTACATGCATTGATGGCGTGTAACTTTACACAATTCCTTATAAAATTACCTCCTGAGCTCATTACTACTAGTGCAGTTGCATCTATGCTATTGTCAATGCACTAAGGAGCTACAGGTGCAAACAGCCCCTGACAGCTCCCTGACATTCGTTAAAGAAGTCCCCATTGTCTGATAATCCCAAGGCATTCCTTAAAGTACCTTTCACCTCCCTATGGCTCCCACTCGGCTCCTAACAGGGATTGCCTTGTGTCTAGAGGGGGACTGGAGCTCCGGTTCAAAGTGGTGCCTACGGCCCCTAGCAAAATTCTGTGGTACTGTTGCTAGGGGTCAAACTACCAAAAGGACAGTCTGTTAGCCCCACAGCCAGGCACATGCTTCTTTTTCCAGGTGTGTCTTCAGCCCTGGAGAGTCTCTTGGACAATGGACAGCTGCAATGCCCTCTGAAACCTTTGATTGATGTCCTCCTTCCCTGCCAGCAGTCACTACAGGAGAAGCACTCCTTGCAGGTCTTTCTCAGGGTACTGTCACGTGCAGGCATCTGCATGGGATCCTAAGCATAGGTGGGATGCCCATGGGTGCTATACGTGTTCTCGAGTGCAATCCTGTAATACGCCAATAACAGCTGCTTTCTGTTATGTATCCACTTGAGGTATCTCTACTCCTTTAAGGGACCTTTAAATGCCACATTTAAAGAAAAGAGTCCAAGATTGCTACATCTGCCAGCACTCCAAAGAGATTCACGGAAATAATTCCCAGCAAAACACCACTAATAATTTTTAAACGTGGCCTGCAGCCTTTCTGTAAAGGTCAAGAAAAAACTCCAGCTCTATTCAGCTAACATTGCATGAAGCTTTCAGGCCTTCTCTGGGTTTGCAACACTATAAAGCAGGCTCTGAATATCCCAGCTTGTAATGTTCTCCAAATGGGCAGTAATTCCAAAGAAAAGACAAAACAACAATACTCTAGCGTGTACTAGCTATTCCCAGGGCCGACGCTACCATTAGATGAACTAGACAGGTACCTAGGATGTCGATCCTCCAGGGGCACTCCTCTCCGGGGCCTGCCGCGGCAGCAATGGCTCCAAAACTATGATGCAACACTTACCAACACACTCCCGCCACTTCTGCCCCCTCCAATGCAGACTTCCATGTTTATGCAAATCAGAAGCTGCATTGGAGGGGGCATAAATGGCAGATAGTAAGAAAAAGGAACCGTGATGCAGCACCGGAGCGTGTTGGTAAGCTTTGCATCGCAGTTTGGGAGTCATCGTTGCTGCTATAAGACCTAGAGAGGGGTGACGGCTGCAGCAATGCAGCTTCTGATTGGCATAAACAGTATTGTTGTTTTGTCTTTTCTTTGGAATTACTGCCCATTCGGAGAACATTACAAGCTGGGATATTCAGAGCCTGCTTTATAGTGTTGCAAACCCAGAGAAAGCCTGAAAGCTTCATGCAATGTTAGCTGACTAGAGCTGGATTTTTTCTTGACCTTTACAGAAAAGGGGGGGGGGGGGCGACAGTATGGAGGGTTTGTTTAAGACACCTCCAGTCCTTGCATCACCCCTGGCTATTCTCTGGCTGCTGAACCTGTGCGAGTTTTACTTATTCTCTGAGCATACTACTTATTTAGGCCTAACAGGCATGCAGGGCGGAGAAAAATCCACTCCCCCCTTCACTCTGTTGCTGGCATAGCAGTCAGAGAAATACATAAGTCAAAACAATTTTGTAACTTCCAAAAAACCCTGAACCTCTGCACATAGTGGCATAGAGTGACTGCTTAAGTTGATGGTGCACCAGAAATTTGCTGCTGCCGGGTGGCGGAAAAATACAAATTTTGAGATGTTCTAGCCTCTAACAGAATCACATCTGACCTCTCACTGACTTAAAATCTCAGCACACACATTTATAAGTTAAAAGTAATCTCACTAAATGGTTGTATAGGGTGATCAAGGACGTCTCCCCTTATGAACCACCATAGAAAAAATATTCTGATTCTGTTGTCACTTCTGTAACGATGACATTAACTTTCCTCCTTATTAGGCCGTCTCTGAGATAACACAAAATCTTTCACTAAAGACACTCAGAAGGCAGTGATGGTATATAGCAAACCTACCTACAGGAGGGAGGAGTGGCTTAGTGGTTGGGGCAAGTTACCTCAGGCCAGAAGGTCAGGGGTTCAAATCCCACTACAGGACAGCAACCTTGGGCTGGAAGGACTGGGGTTTCTAGTCCCACAGGTGCTCCTTGTGATCTTGGGCAAGCCACTTAACCCTCCATTGCCCATGTTCCCTGTAGGTATTAATGTATGTATCTCATATCCCCTTGTGTTAAATGTATCCCCCAATTGTGTTGTGACCACTTTGATTGAAGGATAAGGTGGTATACAAAACTGTCTAAATAAATACCTACCACAACAACAACTCAAACAACAAAACTCCCCGTATGAGAAGAGAATACTGGCAATATTGCAAGGGTCCTAAAACACCAATATCCCTATGAAAAGTCAGGACTGCAAATATTCTAGAATACCAGTAAGCTCCAGTTGGGAAAAGAGAACAAGTCAGGCTGTTACAGATCCCACACAGAACCTATTTGCTAACAGTCCTGGATTTCTAACAACTCTATTCTGATGCATTGTGAAATCTACAGACATGATTTCAGTGAATAGAACTGTGGTTTACAAATAGGGGTGCCAACATTTTGAAAGAGAAAACCCCACCCTTGACCACACCTGCCCTGCCTTTACCTGCCCCCTGCTCTGCCCCACCCCACCCTTTCCCCACTCCTGTCCCCCAAAAATAATTGCAGAGAGGGCAATGTGCAAACTGAACAAGCAAGATTGCTACACATTCTTAAACAGAAATTTCATACTAGCAGAATACTCAGCATTGGTTGTTTCCCCCGTACTGTAGAGAATAAAAGACAACAGACATCAGGATTGGCATTAGGAGGGATGTAATCTGGCAAATGCCCTGGACCCACAAGCCAGAGAGGGCCTCAGATCTTTCGGAGCCAGAAAAAGGCAAAGCTTGCTAGTGGGCTTTAGGCAATTCAATGTGTGGCTTTGAGTCAATGCCCACTCCTGGCGACCCATCAGCTCCTGAGTTTTCTTAGCAGTGTGATCAGAAGTAGATTGCTGGGCTTTTCTTTTCAGGCAATGGAGAGTTAAGTGACTTGCACAAGGTTACAAAGAGTGCTAGTGGGAATTGAACCCTGGTCTACCAAGTCTAACCACTAGGCTACTCCTGTAGCTCCAAACCTGCCTAGCATCAGCTCCCTTCCATGGTGCTTGTGGCTACTCTAGAGTGCTGGACTGCTGTGAGGATTGCGGCTGCAGTGTCTGGGAGTAGCCACAAGCACCTCATGCCTTAAACAGGAGTAGCCATGGTGATTGTGACTCTCCCCGATGCCTGCATGACCCCAAATGTTGCCTGAGCCCAACCCCACAGCTTCACTTTTCTTTTTCAGTTCTGCTGCTGCTGCTGCCCAGGGCCAATTTGGGCCCACCATTGCCACTGACAGCCCAAATTGCAGCCCAAAGCTGTCCTGCTGCTTGCGTACAGCCGGCCCTTGGCAGGGCCATGCTAGGGTTTCTGGTGCTCCCCTGCAACCTATAAATCAGCGCCCCTCCCTCATTATTATTAATGTTGGCTAAACCCTACCCTCCTTTTTCCCAAAACTCCTTTGTGAACTCTTTTCATGTCATGCTAGTATTTCTCCTTCATATCCAATGTTGTAAGAAAATAGTAGTGGAAGGGCAAATGCATAGCCAGAATAAAAATAACTACTTAGCAGTAAATACTTTGAATGATGCTAACAGGCTGTGATAGTCAAAAAAAATCTGGTTCTGGTCATCTCACTAACAACAACATAAACATTCTCCAGTACCAGCCATATAGATGAACTAATATAAAGCCCTACAAAAGTCACCGAAGATCTACAAGGCCAAATCTACCATACCATATCAACATAAGCTTCCAAAATTCATACAAAAGGCTTACCCAGATCTAAGCAGCACTATAATTACGGCAACGGGCCCTAGAACATCCATACACCTATTTGAAAAGCTGAACAAATTACTACAGTACAGAATAGATCCCTATGTATGCAGTCCATGTTAACAGAAAAGCTATTCTCAATCACACATTGAGAACACAGACCCTCACCAAGTACAGAATAAGTGACCACGACCTAAAGCAAAAATAAAAATAAGCAGACAAAAATTAAACTGAAACCCCAAGAAGCCAGACTCCAAATGCAGTACAACACCAGAGAAATAAAAGAGATGCAGTTCCCCATACTGTGTAAAATATAAAAGATAGTACAAAGTTCAATCACTAAATTGAAAATAAAATTATTTTTTCTACCTTTGTTGTCTATTTTATTCTCTGATCATGTTGGTCCCGATCTGAGGTTTCTGTCCCAGTCCCAGTAACCCTCCCCAGTATCAGCCCCCTTTCCAGCCCTCCCCTCCCATTACCTTCCAATGTCAACCCCTTGTATTCCCAGAACTGCCAGTGGTGTCCATTCTCTTCTAGCCCCCAGCTTCCAACTGGAAGCCAAAAGAGGAGGTTAAGACAAGAGTCATCAGTGTTTAATGTTCTAAAAAATAGGAATAAGTTCAAAGAAGAAGGAAAGTCAGGAGTAAACATCAATACAGAAAGAGGAGAGGTCTTCAGGGGATTGATAAAAAACAGATGCTCAAGAAAAGTGGATTGAATAAGCAGGTGGTGTGGGTCCTAAAAAAGGTAAAATAGTGTGATTGAGGAGAAAAAGATGGGTTGAAACTCACAGGAGATGGAGAACAGCAGCCTGGAACAGCCTCTGTGATTTACTGAGAAGATGATCTCCATGAAAGAGAGGAACAACTAAGTACATACTAGCAGCTAAGGTTCCTAAGATTCTGTGAAGGAACTTAACTAGATATTGGTAGCCCTGTGTTCAGAGAACACTATCTGAAATCTATCCATCTGTGTCTTCATCAGGTAAGTTTGGGTGAATTTTCAGCAGCTTTTTGCTATTTGGGCCTATGGAGGGGAATTTTAGAGCCACTCTTTGTGATTTGGATGTCTGCAAACTGGCATGCAGATGTCCAAATCACGGATACATCCTAAAGCCATTTTAGAAGCCGACTCCGGGGATGTCCAGAGCGTGAGGAAGTCCAGATCTGAATGAAAGCATGGCAGAAGCATGGGCAGGGTACTACTATTCCAAATATCCTTGCCAAATCTCAGAAGCGCCCTGGATGTCCCAAATCATATCCAGACTTAGGCCTGCTCCAGGCATGAACAAGCATCAGAAAAATATGTTTTTCTTGGCAAGTATCTGGAGGGAGTGGAGGAGTTACACTCCTAGCCCCTGTATTCCAGCATGTGTCAATAACAACCAATGGAGAATGGAGGCTTATGTTGTTTATGTGCTCTGCCACTGGGCATCGCTGATAGGTAGTTTGCCTGAAATAGACGTCCCTGACCCATGCATCCCTACTGGGGATGTCTATATGCCTGGCCACATGCAGATCTACTTCAGGGACTTCTTTCTGTCTAAAATTGGCTAGAGATGTAGACATCCCTGGCATGTTCCTGCATATTCTGCTCTGAACATCCCCAATTGCACTTGGACATTCCTTCTAAAGTTCTCCTCATGGAGCAGAATTCTATAACGTGCATATCCAGCCTGTGGACACATCTAAATAAAAAATGGGCCCCATCTGACCCTAATTCTGCATGGATGGGTCTGGACGTGCCCGCGGGGACATAGATGTGTTCAGCATGGTATGCACAAACCCTGGGACATGGGTATACATAGCAAGCAGTGTGGACATCCCTGTCCTTGGTGAATTCTGAAAAGATGTATGGCTCCACTGCTGCCAGTCTCCATGTGGCCACACCTCCTCAGTTAAAATGTGCATCCCCAAAACTGCCCATGACAACTGCCCATGAAAATGGATGATACAGATGTGCTGATGCAAAAATTACCATAGAAGCTAGTCCTTTGCATGACCAGGACACTGCAAAGTGATCACTGTGCACTCAGAGACGTTACAACAGCAAGTAGAAAGTGGTATGATTGTCCTGACATATCTTGCAGCACAACATACATGGCAGTAGGTGAACATTTTAGTTGGGCTTGCATTGGTCATCTCTGACAACAGTCTGTACAATGCTATGTATGGACCAGGAGAAATCAGAAATGGCCCTCTACAGCTAAATGTCAGAGCATATCTCTGACATTAAATAGGGACCCTCAGACTGCGTGCATGCTACTACCACTACTAGATGTCCAAGAGCACCAGCATCTGTCTATACAAATGTGCACAATTGTGAGACCGCTGATGATGCAGTGTGCCCTTTTGCATACACTCATTCTGAGAGTCCCCTCTTGCTGACAGGTATTCAGCCATAGGGACCCAATTCTGCTATATCCTGGCAAATAACACTGACATCTGGTCATGCTGCGGTCAGCCCTATGGACCAGGTACTGGCAAGGCACTGATGTCCCTCCAAAATTGCAGTTGCACACACCAGGTCCCCCATGCATCCCTCTAACCAAACACACACTCTCACTTGCAGTCACACAAAACATACTTCTTCAGTACAGATTCCCTGCACCTCTAGAAAACAGATGGTATAACATGATGACATGGGACCCCCAGGACTACCAATCCGATCTGTGTTTCTCACCCACACATGCATCCGTCCTATACTCACCCACATGCAATCCCTACATCAGCAGTCCTACATCTTAAATGACAGGAGCTGTTAGGGTACTCTAGATCATCTCCTCTAGCTCACTCAGCAATTGTCAGCATAGGCGGAATAATCACCATTGCACCTCTGAATATTTCTGTAGGGGTATTTAGTAATGTGTCTTCATGATACAACCTTCCTCCACCTCTGCATTCTGTTCTTTTCAACTACATCTTCTGGTCAACCAGACTGATGACACACCGTTTCAAAATATCTTGGTCACAACCATTCATCTCTATGGGATGCAATGCAGAGCAGAGCAGAAAAGCTTCTAAGTCTTGGCCTTAGTCCATGTTTCCACAGGTATAACGTGGACATCTGCAGGAAACACGCAGAACATACATGGACCTTTCATGAATATGCATTGCACGTCTCCGCTGCTGACCATGCTCCCATTCTGCCCACGTTCTGAGATCCCCGTGCTAGCGTCGTGTTTGTGCAGGGCCACAGTTGTTTCAGAATACAGTCGTAGACATTTTCGCTAGAAAACACCTATGCTGCATGTCCAAAGAGCTCATTCCTGTTCTGGAATGTCCCCCATAGTGAATAATATTCAATATACTTTATTCAGAACCTTTTACAATGTTAGAAACCCTGAAGAGCCCAATTATGCCAAGCATTATTTATTTAGCCTTTGCTACCGAACAGGCTGTTTCTTCGCATATGGAGGTTATTGCATACCCCTATTCATCCTTGTTTTTCTCCTGTGAACCTTTTCCAGGTGAGCTGTATCATTTTTGAAATGGAATAGTGAGAACTGCACAAAATATTCAAAATATGGTCATATTTTGGTGACTTAAATGTGAAAAGGCATCAGTGTTTATCAACCCAGTTCTTTAAAGACACACGAAGTGGCATTTTAGAAGGAACGTCTAGGGAGAATTTGAGATGTCTAGTGCACAATGTTCAAAAATCTGGGGGAGCAGCAGTAGTAAAGGGAGATACATATAAGTGCCTTTTGAAATTGCTCTGCTCCCGCAGTGAAAGATGGATGTTCCAGCAGTCCAGTCTGGTGGTGGGCCTGGTGGGCAGCTACGTAAAAGCCACTTTAGAAATGTGGACATCTTCAAATTGGATGAATACAGAAATGGGTACTTGGAAGTCCCGGCTGGTGTATTCAGATGGGAGACATCCATGTTTAGTGACATGCTTGTCCCGGCTGGTCATTTCAGAATCTCAGACATGCCATGGAAGTCCGCTAGTTTTGGAGTATTTACATATTGCTCACCCCCATTGTATTATAGCTATGCAACGAGCACTTTTTGCACCCTTTTCATGGACAGGAAGAGTTATAGTCATGGATGCCTCCACACCCAAGCCAAACGTGCTTGTGTTTTTCTGAAATCACGCCACGATATGCATCTTTGTTGCTCTACCTAGACCACTTTCCTTGCATGCCCCCACTCTACTTGGTTGTCCTCACACTGGGGATGTACATAATTTCAGTTTCTAAAATAGGTCTGGGGATTTGGATGTCTGAGTGCCCTTTTCAGATGTCCAAAGCACGAATAAGGCTTCAATCATAACTCCATTAGTCAGCGGGATTTTCAAAGAATGTGCAACACTGGGACTATCAAATGCACAACTTTTACAGATGAGTTGAAACCAGGCCAGTTAGGAGTGCCTGCACGACAGGGTTGGAAAAGATTACTGCAGATCACCATCTGCCAATCAAGTGCCTCATAAGCATGCAGATGTTAGGGAACAACTGTCTGGATCAAATCAGCTGATGTACAGATTCACACTTGGGACATTGACATTAGGACATTAAACGCAACGTACAAAATGAGTGGCCTTGGAGTCCTATTAGAATCTTAGCATAATGGACCTGCATGAAATACTACAGAACCTGCATTATGAAACCAACCTTTGCAAAACTGCATGTCTACATGTGCACAGCACACACATAAGAACATAGGGAAACACGAAATGCCATACTGGGTCCGACCAAGTTCTATATCAAGCCCAGTATCCTGTTTCCAGCAGTGGCCAATCCAGATCACAAGTACCTGGCAGGTTCCCAACAAGGTACATAGGTTCCACAATGATTGTCCTGGGGTAAGCAGTAAATTTCCCAGATCCTCTTTAATAATGGTTTATGGACCTTTCTTCTAGGAACTTGTCCAAAACCTTTTTTTTTTTTTTTTTTTAACTTTCTCTTTATTGAAAAAGATTTTTTCCATTTCCTTTTTTTTTTTTTTTTGTGTTGGTTTACCTTATAACATCACAGCTACACTAACAGCTTTTACTATTTTCTCTGGTAACAAATTCCAGAGTTTGATTATGTGTCGAGTGAAAAAATATTTTCTCTTATTAGTTTTAAATGGGTTTCATTGTAGCTTCATTGCATGCCTCTTAGGGGCATGTTTACTAAACGGGGCACTTTTGCGGGGCGCACCTGAGCGCCCTAAAATGATGCAGTTAAGTGCTCTTAAGCACCCCGTACGCGTGCGCGGCACATTAACGGGTCCCGCACGCGTGCGCCGCAAACACGCACGTTTGCGGGGCGCTCATGTGCGATAGAGGCGTGGAAAGGCGAAATGAGGGCGGAGGAAGGCCCCCGAGGGGCGGAGAGATGGGGTCAATGGGTGGAATGTGGGAGGGGAGAGACCCTCCGCACAGGAGCGTGCCCGAATTTACAAGAAAAAATACCGCCAGTGAAACACACGCGTTAGAGGTGATTTAAAGGGAAGAGAAACCATTTCCGTCAGCAATGTACAGCAACATCGTGGAAACCCAAAAAACGTGAGCAGTGTGAAACATGTGCACAGAACAAACTCGCAAATGTAACATGAAAATAACCACAACCAAGTATGCGAAAATCATAAGTCTGCTGGGAAACACTGCTATTAATGGGCAACAATAATAAACACTCCCAGGAAAGCTCCAAAGAATTGAAATGAATATTGGAAGGGTCCATGGTCCGTGGACACATTCAAAAGCACTGCAATGTAATGGAACTGTCCTGGGAGTGCATATCAGGTCATCCAGTGATATCACTGATGCACTGTTCGGTTTATTTCTGTGACTGCACCTATTTGGAAGGCATATTTGTGTGTGTCCTGCACCCCTGTCCCCATACAAAGAAAACGTGGCCACAGTAAACCTATGCAGAGCAGGGTGTCAGGCTTGTGCAGCCAGGTTTCCTATCTCCAGATACTGCACAGTCTCTGTGGGCACAGTGTGGTGCAGCGGACACAGCCAGTGACTGTATGACGAGAGGTTCACAGGTTCAAATCACAGCTGAGGTTCTGGCAACCCAGTACCCATATTTTTAACCACCACTAAACAGTGAGAGTTCACACACTGCTGTACTGCAGAGAACATAAGCATGGGCTCAACACCTACATTTTACCCCACACCGCACACAAACCAGAGCAATGGCCATTATGTACAGGCGAGTCCCTCAAATTCCGTCCTGGAGTGCCACAACGCAATCAGGTTATATGGGTTTGCCAGATAAGGACTGCAAGCCACAGCAGACAGTGCCGTAGGCGTGTGTAGCCTGGCACCGTACACAACAACAGACAGGCACTGTCAGATGTAAAGTCATGGACTTCCCTCGGAATGCAGAATATATGTTTAGAAACAGTGGTGCAGTGTACACAGACAGTGTGTGCAACAACAGAAGGTCACAGGTTCAAATCCTGTCTGTGGCTCCTTGCAACTAGTGCACATAAGTGTACCCTGAAAAAACCAGGCATTAAAGACTGATACTTTTCTGCTGAGAACCCAAGATATTTTGGCATATGTTTATGTTATCATCAACAGTACCCACCACATAAACATGTGCAGCACCTACAGCAGAGTCAAACAAAAGCAGTCCTGGAGTGCCCCACATCATTAAAGGGTAATGCAGACTCCAATATAAGGCCATGTGAACATGTTGACGGCAGGGGAACTGGTGACACCTGTCCACATCACACCATGGCCTATCTGTTTTTAGGTGGGTGCTGTGTAGTGCAACAGACAGGGTTAGTCTGACAAACAGACATGGATGTACCTGGAAATGCACTGTCTCTGTGTCAAGAAGGTGGTGCAAAGCACACAGGCACTGCCTGCAGGAGGTGAAGGTCACAAGTTCAAATCACGTGTGTCAGGTCTGCCGAACCAATCCCCGCAATTGTCACATCCCCTAATTTTTCTCAAAAAACAAACCACCTGTAGTGGGAAAAGTGAAAACAGGGACAGTACATGTATATTGTCTCTCAAGGTGGACATATAAGAGAGAAATGTGCATCACATAGATCAGATTTCCTCAAATGCAGTCCTGGAGGGCCACAATTTATTCACATGTTATGATGTCTTAAATAAAGATGTCTCTGTTCATCTGCATGTGCCGGTCCATGGTATGCAGATATATCTCATGCATATATCTGACGCACATTTGTGAAAATGTAGCAGTGTCTGTTACAACAGGACTGGAGTTGGGGACCTGTGCCAGAGATTACCGATCAACAGGAGGCGAAATGACCAGACACACAGGCTTCAGGACCCAAAGCCAATTGGACAGTCATGATAGTGTGCGTTGCGTCCATATCATAAAACTAGTATGTGCGCACTGTAGCACTGTCACCATAAACCTTGAAATACACCACACATATAGCAACATGTTGATCTGATCAGTGGCAGATATCAATGTCTACGTACACCACAATATGGTTATTGAGTGGTATCACACCAATATGTCTGATGTATGTGGAGTGTGTCTCAGGTCTGTTGTTTGACGATGTTCCCCACCATGGGGTGTGACAGTAGCACTATTTCATAGCCTAGCCATGCATGCACTGTGTCCACGACTGCTGATTTGGCATAGACTGGAAAAACTATCTATAGTAGCACAGTGATGGCATAGCTGTGGGATTGTGTGGCTGTACATCCAGTGTGTGATGTATGCAACACCTTACTCAGCGCACAATGTTTGTACTGTGTGCAGTGTTAGCTTGCCATTGTGCATAATGAGGTGCTAGGTATTGTGGTCATACCCCCGACAGGCTGGTCTCGGCAGGATGCATGAGGACAGAACGTAGGGCAATGTAAGTGAAATTGCAGTGTGTGGTCATCAGTAGCATGGACAAGGTAGCCCAAGCATGTCCTCCTGGAAGGTCAGTCTCACCCTGACTGAGTAGTTACCATAGCATGGCTAGGTCAGCTGTAGTGGCAACAACATCTTTTGCAAGTGATATCTATGGGTTGCCTTTTGGAGCCCAATCACGAACGTAACTGCTCGGTGAGTGTGCAGACGTCCCAGTTTGGGTTGCACACATTGTCACCAGTAGTATGCAGTATGGATAAGCTATCAGACTGCTTGCACCTAGTATGTGTAAGGGTGCCACACTTTGAAGGGTGTAGCAGCTGCAGCTTATCTGTGTTTGCTGCTGGACAATGTCAGATAGTGGTGGTGGGCTGCTGAGCATGTCCAGGCATGCCATCTGTCTGCTGTCACCTTATTGATGGTCACATAAATGCATGCCCCATGCTGTAAGTTGTATTTTCCTCTGCTGGACAGAGGTTATCACTTCCCACCAGCAGCACCATTGCAGTGATGAGTCTGAATGTTACGTTTGGGTGTTGTCACATAATCCGTCTGTCTAACACACTTCTCCCCCTCCCATAACTAATGTGGCGATGACAATGGCCACCACACAGGATATGACTGATGTGGTTGCAGCAAATTGCTTAAAGGGCTACACATCACAGGGAAATAACAGATGCACAGAAGTGTAAGTGTATGTGCATCAACAAGTGCTACTCATCAGACACTGCGACTGATGTGGACTCACACCATAGGCTTTCTTAGCTGAGCCAGGTGCTGTGGTCATGGTTCTGGGTCTCCCCTCTCACATTCAGGGTGAGCACAGGAGCCGCACAATGTGATGTCCAAGACTAACTCTGTGTCATTAACCTACACGCTCATTAATCATGTACATACGTAGGTGTTTCAGTGGCTGCATAAACCATAGTGCTTATATTTGTAGACTGCTTATTTACATGTGCAGTGCATCATGGGTATGTGTGATTGAAGTCTATCGTGGTAAAGAAAGCAAACAGGTCATGTGTTGGCCCATACTCAAACTGTAGCCAGCCAGGGGTGTGTTAGCAGCTATGGCAGTGGTTCTGAAGCAGTCCTCCGTGAAAGTCTAGCCATGACATGTGTTTATGTTAGTACAAATGAAGATGCATGAGATATATATGCATTACAGATGTCTTGCCAAACGGAGTGGAGTGTGGCCCTCCAGGGCTGGCCATCAACAACCCTGACAAACATCTCTGTCATTAACGTTTGTAAGTGGGCAAGGTGCTGATGTGCAAGACATCAAAATGTTCACATAAACTGTGTAACATGCTTCTCTGCCTCTCACCACCACCAACATCTTATAGATTATAGAACTGCATGGTGGGCATGAGAATTGAGGAAGTATGTCACAGTGAGTATATATGCTTTTCATGTCACTGACATCTGCACTTTGTACAGTCACACACCTAAATGACAGAGGTGTAAGACAGGGGTCTAAAAATACAGACCTGTAGGGCCACAAATCTGTGAGGTTGCCAGGGTAGCTCTGATGCCTATAGATCTCATGCATATTAATTAGGGCTATACTGATCAGCAGACTGGCCTAGGGGTTCAAGGAGGAGTGTCTCTCATACACAGAGCTATGGAGGTTTCGCCCCCTGTGATGTCACAACGTGTACAGACATAGGTAATGCCCCTGATTCTACAGTGGTCTAATCTAATATGGCTCTCTGAGGCCTCTTCCCTTTGTAATGTCATTTGGTGGTGCCACCAACAACACCCTCAATGCTGTAGCATGAAGGTCCCTCAAAAGTACCTTACAAGGTTCGTTTATTTGAACATTAGAAGGTGCTGTTGTGGACACTGCACCTCATATTGTCCTCTCTGAAGTGACTCATAGGGTACCTGATGTGCCACACTAGGTTATTGCAATGTCACAGTGTGTTTCTGCAAAAAACAAATCCAAAACGCAAAGGCCACAAAAACCACTGTTGATAGTAGATAGTAATGTGCCAGCAAGTTATATAGATTAGGCTGATGGTGTGAAGGCAAACACGACGTCTGTAACATAGGTAGGTATGACAGTGAATGTGTCGCACACCCCAGCCACTCACTCTGTATGTCAGCACATCCACCTAACATCTACATCCATGTCCATCGCATGGCAATCTCAATAAGCTCAATATGTGTGCTATGCAACCTAATGTGGATGTAGCATGTGCAGATGGAAACCCCCCCCCCCCCATGCCATCACATACATAATGTATGGGTTGACATTGAGATGGAGTAGTGAATATCATCTATTGCGACACATATCCCCATATCACCAGGGTGCCTGATAGGCCAATCTGATGGTCCCTCAAAACACCTTGTTGAAGTAGCAGTTGTAGTGGCAGTCAGTGCAATGTGAAAGGCGTAGCACATCACATCAAACAAATGCCTAAGAACCAGTGTGCAAGTGATGATAAGTTCAAGTCCCAAATGTGTCAACACCATGAGGTCATGAAATAGTTATGTGTTTTATATAAGAGACACACAGCACTGTATATTGCAGTTGTTGTGCGCATGTGCGCAACTCGTTCCGCAAAACAATGTGCGGGGCGAAGTTGAACGTCATATGTGTATAAATTGCGCCAGTTGCGGGACGCTGTGGGACGAAATATTTATAAAACATGCAGCAGATGCGGAGCGCAATGAGACGTGTTACGTCGCCAAGGTGCGCCAATCTCTGGGGCGCAGTTGGACGTCATACGTCGCTAAACTGCGCCACTTGCGGGGCACAGTTGCACGTAAAACATTGGAAATGTGTGGCATTTGCGGGGCGCATGCGCGTCAATGACGCTGCGTGCAATCAGGTGATAATATCTCAAAATGGCGTCCAGAACAAGAAAGCCTGCATTCACTCCTCGGGAGCTCCGCACCCTGTCTCGCCTGATTGCCACAAGGCAGGAGAAGCTGTTCCCCGGGCAAAACAGGTACAGGGACAGCAGAAAGGTCCGCAGGGCCTGGGAACGGCTACAGAGACGCTTCAATAGAGAAGCTGACTTCCCAAGGGAGGTAAGTGGATGGGGACAGGTCATTAGAAATAGACATATATATCTAGAGGCTGTGTGCATTGCAGATCCTCATGCTGTTGGGGTCAGGTATTGTGTGTCAGTAATGTGCTGCAGCTGAACATACATCCCATATTGTCTTTGTATAATATGTGACAGGTTTGACCTGTACCCAGGTGGTGATGGATATGGTCACACAGGTCATGATGCTAGCCCTATTACCTGGCATTTGCTGCTGTGGACGTGCCAACACATACTGTAAGAAAGCAAACCAATAGATCAGCTTAATTATATCCAAATCACATCATATGAATATGGTGAAATGTGTAGCTGCAGAAAATAACCTTTCCGTCCACAGAAAGGGTATGTGAAGCAAAGCATTAATGGTATGTCAATCACCCAGGTGATCTGGTTGTTTTTGCCAATGTTGTGCAATATGCCCCCCTATCCCCAGTGGTCCTGAGAGCTCACCACAGTGGTCTATCAGTCACCCTGGAGATACGGTTGTGTGTGCTCAAGCACTGTAATACATACACCCTATCACCAGGGGACTAGAGAGGCCATCACACTGGCTCACCTGTCATCATGGTGATATTGGTCTGTGTGCTGTCAAAGTACAAAACAATATCCCTATCCCCAGGGGTGCTGTAAGATCATCACAGTGGCCTGTCATGTATCCTGGCGATATGGTTAAGTGTGCTGAAACAGTTCATTACATCTACCCTATTTCCAGGGGTCCTGAAAGGCCATCCCAGTGGCCTTTCATGTATCCTGGAGCTATGGTGATGTGTGCTCAAACAGTTTAAAATATCTCCCCTAGTTCCAGGAGTCCTGAAAGGCCATCCCAGTGGCCTTTCATGTATCCTGGAGATATGGTTCTGTGTGCTGAAACAGTTTAAAACATCACCCCTAGTTCCAGGAGTCCTGAAAGGCCATCCCAGTGGCCTTTCATGTATCCTGGAGCTATGGTGATGTGTGCTCAAACAGTTTAAAATATCTCCCCTAGTTCCAGGAGTCCTGAAAGGCCATCCCAGTGGCCTTTCATGTATCCTGGAGCTATGGTGATGTGTGCTCAAACAGTTTAAAATATCTCCCCTAGTTCCAGGAGTCCTGAAAGGCCATCCCAGTGGCCTTTCATGTATCCTGGAGATATGGTTCTGTGTGCTGAAACAGTTTAAAACATCACCCCTAGTTCCAGGAGTCCTGAAAGGCCATCCCAGTGGCCTTTCATGTATCCTGGAGCTATGGTGATGTGTGCTCAAACAGTGTAAAAGATCTCCCCTAGTTCCAGGAGTCCTGAAAGGCCATCCCAGTGGCCTTTCATGTATCCTGGAGCTATGGTGATGAGTGCTAAAACAGTTTATATTATCGCCCCTAGTTCCAGGAGTCCTGAAAGGCCATCCCAGTGGCCTTTCATGTATCCTGGAGCTATGGTTCTGTGTGCTGAAACAGTTTAAAACATCACCCCTAGTTCCAGGAGTCCTGAAAGGCCATCCCAGTGGCCTTTCATGTATCCTGGAGCTATGGTGATGTGTGCTCAAACAGTTTAAAATATCTCCCCTAGTTCCAGGAGTCCTGAAAGGCCATCCCAGTGGCCTTTCATGTATCCTGGAGATATGGTTCTGTGTGCTGAAACAGTTTAAAACATCACCCCTAGTTCCAGGAGTCCTGAAAGGCCATCCCAGTGGCCTTTCATGTATCCTGGAGCTATGGTTCTGTGTGCTCAAACAGTTTAAAATATCTCCCCTAGTTCCAGGAGTCCTGAAAGGCCATCCCAGTGGCCTTTCATGTATCCTGGAGCTATGGTTCTGTGTGCTCAAACAGTTTAAAATATCTCCCCTAGTTCCAGGAGTCCTGAAAGGCCATCCCAGTGGCCTTTCATGTATCCTGGAGCTATGGTTCTGTGTGCTGAAACAGTAAAAAACATCACCCCTAGTTCCAGGAGTCCTGAAAGGCCATCCCAGTGGCCTTTCATGTATCCTGGAGCTATGGTGATGTGTGCTGAAACAGTTTAGAATATCTCCCCTAGTTCCAGGAGTCCTGAAAGGCCATCCCAGTGGCCTTTCATGTATCCTGGAGCTATGGTGATGTGTGCTGAAACAGTTTAGAATATCTCCCCTAGTTCCAGGAGTCCTGAAAGGCCATCCCAGTGGCCTTTCATGTATCCTGGAGCTATGGTTCTGTGTGCTGAAAAAGTTCATTACATCTCCCCTAGTTCCAGGAGTCCTGAAAGGCCATCCCAGTGGCCTTTCATGTATCCTGGAGCTATGGTGATGTGTGCTGAAACAGTTTAGAATATCTCCCCTAGTTCCAGGAGTCCTGAAAGGCCATCCCAGTGGCCTTTCATGTATCCTGGAGCTATGGTTCTGTGTGCTGAAAAAGTTCATTACATCTCCCCTAGTTCCAGGAGTCCTGAAAGGCCATCCCAGTGGCCTTTCATGTATCCTGGAGCTATGGTGATGTGTGCTCAAACAGTTTAAAATATCTCCCCTAGTTCCAGGAGTCCTGAAAGGCCATCCCAGTGGCCTTTCATGTATCCTGGAGCTATGGTGATGTGTGCTCAAACAGTTTAAAATATCTCCCCTAGTTCCAGGAGTCCTGAAAGGCCATCCCAGTGGCCTTTCATGTATCCTGGAGCTATGGTTCTGTGTGCTGAAACAGTTTAAAACATCACCCCTAGTCCCAGGAGTCCTGAAAGGCCATCCCAGTGGCCTTTCATGTATCCTGGAGCTATGGTGATGTGTGCTGAAACAGTTTAGAATATCTCCCCTAGTTCCAGGAGTCCTGAAAGGCCATCCCAGTGGCCTTTCATGTATCCTGGAGCTATGGTTCTGTGTGCTGAAAAAGTTCATTACATCTACCCTATTTCCAGGAGCCCTCAAAGGCCATCCCAGTGGCCTTTCACTCATCCTGGAGATATGGTTGTGTGTGCATAAAGAGTGTAAGAGATCCTCCCTTTCCCCAGGAGTTATGTGAGGCCATCACAGTCGGCTATCACGTACCCTGTTGATATGGTTGTGTGTGAATAAAGAGTTTAATAGAGCATCCCTTTCCCCAGGAGTTAAGTGAGGCCATCACAGTGGTCTATCACGCACCCTGGTGATATGGTTGTGTGTGCCTAACCAGTTCAATACATTCTCCCTATCTCCAGGAGTCCTATGACCTGTGTAAGGTCACTTGTCTATGATCCCACTGCAATGGGATATGCAGCTGATGATGTGTGGCACAACACGCAACCCCCATGGGGCCGTACGCCACATTGCATTGGTGGGTATAGCAGTCACATGTTGGGGTAGTTTATGACAGGTAAGTTGCACCTCTCACATAGTCTGTGAGGTCACTATCTCATCACACATGTCTGTGATGTATCACGATGAAAAGCTATGTGCACATGTTGATGTGTGTATAGGTACAACATCCCCATGACCTAGGCAAAGATATTCCCAAAGGCCGTAACAGAGCCATAGTCCCCTCACTTTATGCATAGTTAGGTTACCCATCCTCACACCTCCTACAAATCCATTACCTTGTAGCAGGTGAACAGAACTGATGTTGTAGGAAAGCTACAGTCACCTCTTGTGGTTGGACACCACAGACACAAGCAGCCACATGAGCACAGGTGGCAATTGCGTAGTGTGTTTGTTTGGTGTCTGTCCATGGTTTATCAAAATACACCTGCTGTCATCATACAGGTCATAGGTCATAGTGCCATTTCCACAAGATATAGGCCAGCCGACATGGGCACGGTAAGCTCAGATAAGGGCACCTGCAGTTGTTGTATGTTTGTTTAGGCTGCTCTACCAAACATACCCCATACATACTACACCCCAACCTGACTCTCACACAGGATGGCCAGCCAACATGGGTGGAGGTACAGACCCTCCACAGCACATGATCAGTTTTGTAACCCTTTCCTGCCCTCCTCATCCCACTGTTTCCCACATGTGTGACTTAGCCATGTTGTTAGCTGCTGATAGCATAGTTCATTGCCTGTAACAGGTGGTCGCCAGACACAGCAGGATGCACAAATTAACAAACATCCCTGTCCCCCTTGGGTTCTGTCGCATTCAACAACTGCTCCAATGTATCCCTTCACCCGCTCCTGGTGTGCAAAACATACACAACAAGAGATGCAAATATTGGACAGCAAGTAGCATCACGCAAGCACCATGGCATGGCTCCAGAGACTGACATATGTGACGATGACCAACATTGGTGAGTAGGCTCAGTTGGTAATGGTGTTGTCCACATGTGATAACACATTCCATGTGCCCATGATGATCCCCTGTGACAGGTGTTGAACTATGCTATACATGAAACACACATCAGTGTAGCTGAAGTGTCCAGACCCAGGACACTGTTCTATGTTTCTGTTGCCCACCCACCAGACGTAAGTGCTCACTCATGCTCCCACCCATATTTTCTCACACACACAGGTCGAGGATCTGAGAAAGAAAGGGAGGGAGCTGCGCCTGCACCATGGCGCATACCTTGAGCGCGTGAGGAATGCTGAATCATCACATGGTGATGGTGCGTATTGATGACATGGCTGCCCACCATCAGAGGTCACAGTGGCCCATCAGTGTGCATGGTACCTGCATGGGTACATGTGATGTGTCACACACATCTACGTGTGCTGATGACTGTCATCTTCCACAGATCATGATGACAGTGACGAAGACCCCCGTACCTCTGCCTATGCCCTCCGAAGGCCCACCTCCCGCGCTGCCGTGGAGGTGGTAGTCCTGGACACCAGTGGGAGGAGGCAGAGGGTCCTGCAGACGACACAGCGGAGGGGTCATGGGGGATGCTGGGACGGAAGGTGTGGGTGCCAGGGTCACAAGGGGGGTGAGGGCGCAGGTGATGTGGGTGGGGGGGAGGTGGTGGGGGGTGTTGGGGAGGAGTCAGGGGGGAAGAGTGGCCACAGGGTGTCTGGGAGAGTGACATAGAGGACAGTGCAGCACAGGGCACTGTTGGCTCCCGCCATCAAGGGCAGGTGGCTCCAACATCCAGGGCCCCACACACAGTGCATGCAGATGCCACCACACAAACACCAGGAACAATGTGTGTGTGTGGTGGCAGATGTGTTGTACATCTGTGTGAGGCTCTGGATGCACTGGAGCAGCGGGTGCACCGGTTGGTGCACCTGCAGGAATGGATGGCGGGAGCCATGGAGAGGGTGGTTGCTGACATTGAGCATCTGCCATGTCAGCAGCCACCCCCTGAAGGGCGTCACAGGCATCATTGATGGTGCCTGTGACGTCCACACATGTGCCCTGTGCTGCCCTGTCCGCCATCACGGGGCAGGCTGAGGGAGGGTGGGGTCATGTGGGGGTTCGGGGTTAGTGTGTGGGAGTGTGGTTATTGCGGGTGTGTGTGTGCGGGGGTGGGGAGGGTTTGATTTGGTGGGTGGGTGATGGCATTTTCCCCCTACCCTAGATATGTATATAGTTTTAGTTTTGTGTGTACATATTAAAGTATTTTTTCTGAACCCTGTAATGGTCACGTGTCTCACGTAGCATATGCCTATAGATGCCAGCATGTCATATGTGTGCAGCCACATACATTCCTGACGGGTAAACATGCGTGTGATACCTCAATTGGCACCACATGCAGTGTGTCGGGAAACTCATGTGTGTAGGTGTGTGATAGCAGGGTGCTGCATTACATGTTACCATGTAGTGGCTGCCCCACAGACGTACTTGCCACAGGGATGCATATACATGACCCACATGTTCTCACATATATGAGCCGTCAAAATATGCGGCTCACAAATGTCTGCCTCTGTAACATGCATCCCTATGGTGGGTTGGGGTGCATGTGACCACTTATATAGGTGAGGGCACAGGTCACACATATGGCACCAATGTGTCCTGTATGACGGGTTGCAGATGGTGATGTGTATGGAACATAAACAGGCCATTTATAACACAGTACCCCTGTGTCCACATCAAGGGTGGTGGACCGTGGTTCTGTAGAGCCGCAGGGCAGTCAGGTGTTGGAAATATTCCTAATGAGTGTGGCAGAGATATATATGAATTGGAGATATCCTGTCAGCGTGACTGAAGTTTCGGCCCTCCAGGGCTCGCTTTTGAGAGACCTGGATTACACCTCTGCCATTTTGGAATGTGAGTGGGCAAGGCGCAGATGTCCCCGACATCACACATGTTACCTAGAGTGTGTCATATTCCTCCTCACCTCTCCCCACCACCAACATATTGCCATTGCCACCACCCGTTACTGCTGGTGAGAAACAGGGAGCAATGTTACGCATTCCAAATAACCATCCGATGTCTGTGACATCTGCACCCAGCCCAAAATAAATCGTACATGACAGAGGTGTAAGGCAGCGCTCTCAAAATCCGTCTTGGAGGGACACAACCAGTCAGGGGGTCATGATAATTGTAATGGTGAGATATATATCGCCAGCATATACATTAGGGATATGCTCAGAACCTGACTGGTCTGCGGCTCCACAGTATCACGGTTCCACACCCATGTCGTACATGGATGTCTGTGCACACTGTGCCGCTGCAGCGCAGAGGCTGTGGTGACACATTGTGCTAGTGAAACATCACATATGTGTGGATCATGGAAATAGTATATGTGTGTGGCAAAGTAGCTTATGCAGTGGACATGGTTGCAGATCCTATGGTCCTCCCACCCCCCTCTCAGAGATACACATGGGACCAAATGGACACTCTTTGGAAAGAGACAATGTATCTATTTTTGGACAGCTGTTTATTATCACAGCAATTCTCTCATATAAAACTATTGTTACAAACATGTGTGTAAGACATATCAAAGATCCCCCCAAGCCAATTACATAACACACACACAACATACTAATCACATATGTCTACTTTCACATATAACCCAAACCAAGCCGCAATAACATCATATCCGATGAACCTAGTTGCTACAACAGAACCGGGCAACAGAGAGAAACCTTTGGTTTCGTGCTGTACATTTCTATATTATCATAGGTTACTGACGGCGTGGTCGGCCACGCCTGCCACGTCGGGCCCCTCTCCCTGGCAAGGCTATATCCTCCTCCGGATACATTGGTGGTGCAGGTGCAGCTCGGATCAGAACATCACGTATGCCCTCAAGGGCCTCACACATGCGAGTTAGTGGCATGGCTACGACCCCCCTCATGTAATGTCCGTAGCGCAGCACAAACATCCCTGGTTGTTCCGCTTCCACAGCACAGCGAATCCGCTCCAGAACACGTCGATTGGCAGTGAATGGGACACAGGGTGGTCAATGAACTACCTCTCCACGAAAACACCTTCAAAAAGCAACATGTCATACACATACCACACTAATGCTAATGTGATAGTGCTGAGTCATATGGGAAACATGGTTAGGGGTATAACACATATATCGCAGTGTACTAACAACTAATAGAAACACAGAGAACACTATACAGGAAGAGGATGTGGGAGGACAACACAACAGTCATACAATAGCTTCTGCATACACACCCACATACTACTGACGTGGCAACAGAATTGGGCAAGGACAGTCATCTCATATCCATTATTTAGGTCAGGTGAAGCATGCAGGAGCCATTTTCTCGTCAGATGGCCATAAGATTTGTTGTTAAGAGTGGTGTTTGGTAATGTCTGCACAGGTCATGTATGTGTCCTGTGTTTTGCTATATGTTTCATAGAGATTGACATTATCTGTTTGGGAATGTTACGAATGGAACTGTGTGTTATGTGTTTATGGAATTTGCTATTCTACATGAGATGTTTGTACTGGATGTAGCCTCATGGTATGCCATATATTTGTGTAAGACTGGTGTGACGGCAAATCAGGTTTGGCCTGCCCTAATGATTGTTTTTATGACATGACAATGTATGTTCTGATGGGTTACATTGTCAGTATGAGGGCTGGATGTGGGGATGTACACATTATCCGCATGTGATGGTCCTTGGAATTGCCTGGGGCAAGGACTACACTGATATGTATGCTTGGTGGTGTACAAAATGTACGTGAGCTGATGTTGGGGAATGACTAGAATGTGATGGTGCTGACAGACGTTAATCCCGTGAGCATTTACGTGTTTTGTGGGAGTGGGTGATACCTTATGCAACATAGCTGCTTATGTGAGTGTAGTTGAGGATAGACATTGGCATGCTGACTACGTCATTGATAGTGTGGGATGTCAGAGACCTACTACACGGAATAAATGGTATGTTAAAGCAAATGTGACAATGTAGAGTGGATAAAACAGTACAATAGAGCTGTCTGGACACATAAACATCAGACTATGGTGAGTGAGCAGAACTCTTGCCACAGGCATTGTGAACGTGGATGCAGCAATTAGGACATGGAAAACAGTCATAACAACTAGACAACATATTTTTTCCCCTTTCTCATTTGACATAGCATATGGATCCTTACAGGCTGAGCTTCAGTATGTTTATTTTGTACCCTGCTGTAAGGGATAATGTATGTATGACAGTAACAGATTGGTCAGATATCTCTATCTACCCACTGGCCAGTACCTATACAGTGTTGTGTCCAAATTCCCTAGTTGCCTTTTGTGTCTCCAATAACACATTTCGACTAGGTAATGTATTTCTTTGGTTGCTTGCTCTATGATGATGTATCTGGTTATTTTGTAAAGGAGATGAGGTCTTCAGTTTATGTTATTTCTCATTGGGCTTGACAATTGCTATCATACACCAGTATGTTATGTGAGGTCTTTGTGTAATGCTCTAATGTTTGCATTCGGAAGGAGGGGTGGGTGATGTGCCAATTCTGGTAATGTTGTGTGGCTACGTGGTGTATGATATGGTCTCAACATGGCAAGCTTATGTTGTAGTTAGTCATATGTGTTTATGTTTATTTTGCAGCACAGTAATTGTTCACGGATTTGGTCCTTGTTTAACCATTGTTGAGAAATAGACATGCGTCATACTCATTACTGTATGGTTGCATACAACACATATTGCAGGTATGACACGTATGATACTGGGGACCATCACACGGTATGGGGACATAGGCCCACAATTAACTGGTACACATGCTCACAGCCCTATGCAATCTGTTGAGGGATTGTTGGCCTTACAGTAAGGGGACATGGTGTTTTCCTTTTCTGTCTGGATTACAGTCTATGTTATGTCTTTCTGTACAGAGGAAATTGAGGAATGTTCTCTCCAAACAAAGCCATCAGGTTCATACTGTACGTTTGAGACCCCTCTGTAGCTCCGTATCTATGGTTGACCTGACATATTTTCGCACCTCTCTCCATATGCTATGTAATTTGACACCTGCAGATGCAGACTGTGGGGAATGCGTTCTTTGTGCTGTTACATCACAGAGGAGGGTTGCATTGCTATATATATGGTAGTTGTTTCTTCAACTATTATTTAGATGTCATGCTGTGGTTTACCAGACATCTGGGTGTCTGCAATGAGGTAGACTGTTGCAAGGGCAAGTGTTGATCTTTCTCATGGACAACAACATGGTGGCCCTTATACAACATTCCTTTTAGGCCTGCATCTGTGGGTGTCAACTGACCTTCGTGATTCTGTTTTGCGTCATAGTAACACCATATCTTATACCCCACACCATTCTTTCAAGAAACAATATCCCACCAACATGAGCCATACATGTGATATATGTGGTGGTTATGTTGCAAACATTCACCACACAAACACCAACTAGTGACTATTGGTGTTTATTTTGGAATTATGACTGTCGTATGTCACCCACCTTCAGCATCGCGATGTGCAGATACGCCATGGGACCTTAACTCCGCCATCATCGCCTGAGGGTCAGGGCTCTCGGTGTATACTTGCAGCCTGGGTCCGTCGATGTTCTCCCTTGATGCTGCCCCTAGTGGTGATATACTGGGTACAGGTGGCTCTATGGGCTCATCAACAGCACTTGTGCTGCCCCCTGAGACAGCAGGTTCATCCTCCAACACACTCATTGGCACTGTGATGTCAAAGTCACCCTCTTCCTCCACCTCCTCCTCCTCCTCCTCCTCCGCCTCCTCCTCTTCCTCTCCCATTTTACTGTAGTCACCTGCATATTGAACAATAACAAGGAAAACACATATGTTTCCACATAATCATATCTATATATGTGTGGCACAGACACACAGAGATGATGGGGTGGGTATGTGCGTGTGTGCTGCGTACCCGACCCATGACACCCTCCCATACATGTTTGTCTACGTCATTCAGCTGTTTCTGGGGCACATGTGTGTCGTGTGGCCATGCACAGGTTGCATATTTTCCATGTGTATATTTGGAGTGCCATGCCACATGTGTCCCCCATCACATCCCTCCCCCTATCTGTACAACATATGTCCACACATGTGTGAGAATACATCACCCTTACACTTGTTTGGACCATACATTGCCTGTTTATGTTTAATTATGCATTTGAAATATTGTCTCTAGACATACTATATGCTCATTGTTGGATATGTTTGGCTGTGACCCAGTGTGCCGTGGATCCCATGTAGCCAGCACCTGTGGCCCACTGAGAAGCACATGTAGCACTGTGCAAATAGTATGTCACACACACGTTACCTGATTAGTGTTCCACAAAATCATATGGTGCTTTGCAATCACAGATGTGCAGGTTGGATAGGAATTGTTGTGTGTAGTTTTGGAAACAGATGGGGAGGTTGCTGTTTTCGAGGGACACATATGTAATATTGTGACAGTGCATGGCAACAACACAGTTTGTGCATGGCCATAACACACACATGTGACACCACTTTTTAAACATGGTGTGGATTGGGTCACAGGTATGGGAGTGTCTGTGCAGCTGAATGATGTGTACTGAAGGGACATTGTGAACCTGGCAATTACTATACATACCTGCGTCAGGATGTGCCGTGTCAAGGGCCTCCGGCAGTCCACGGAGATAGATGTGGCCCAAACGTGTTGCCAGCTCTAGTTCCAATGGTGTGATTGATGGGATAAAAGGGCCCACAACACCTGTGCCATGCGCATGTTGTCTTTCAGCCACCATGTGCTGCGCACCCCTCTTTTTAATATCCGAGTACCTCTTTTTGAGCTTTCAACATCCCTTGTGGGGCCCCCTGCCTCTGCAATTGCCAGCACGCACCTCCTCCCATACTGCCATTCGGGTGGCCACTGTTGTGCGACTGCTGAGCCTGCCACATAAGAGGTCATAGTTTTCAATTACATGCGAGAGTAGGATATAGTTCTCTCTATCACTGAAGCGTAGAGCTCTTTTTCGCTGTGGACCAGGCACAGGTACCCTTTTTCTCTTCCCAGTTTGGACATATTGTGCAGGCTGTGGCCCAAAAGATGGTCCTGCATGTCCCCTCCCTAGGATGTGCAGTCTGTAGCGTCGGTGTATCACCCACCACAGGTTGGGACACATCCTCCACACCCTCACCCTCACCCTCACCGTCTCTCTCCCTCTCTCTCTCCATCTCTGTATGTTTTAAATGCTCCTTTCAACAGAACAGCACTCACTTAAACAAAACAGAACAATACACAGCATGCAATACAGACTTACAGAATGTTACAGTACAGGACACAGTAAAGGACACATTAACAAAGGGAACAGAAATATTATCTTAGCACAGGTGAGGAATCTACTCTGCTCCTGACTATCTTACACTGCCTCTCTCCGCTGCCGTACTCCCTGGACTGACTCTCTCCCTCCTTCCTCTGGACTACCTCCCACCACAGCCTCTCTACCTATAGATTTTGTTATCCCTCACTGTGCTTCTTTCCTGTGCAGTAGTCCCACCACTGTCTCTGTTTCAGGACTTTATCTATGACACCCTCTCTCTCTAACTGTGACTCCTTTCTCAACCCTCAACGTGATGCACGTGTGCAGGCCTATTTATATGTATTGCCATGTGTCCTTCCATTGCACATGCGCCAATTGGGGGGGCGTGTCGCTCGTGCGTTGGGCGCGTGCTCGCGAACGGATTGGTGGCCGTACGAGGAGATACGCACATGCTCCCTGTGACACTGTTGTGCGAATGTGTCGCTGTTCGCATTCGCTCTACTACGACTTGCGCATGGGTGTCTGTGTTTTGTTCGCATGTTCACGCCGGCGCACATACGTGTTGGCACGCACTGACCGACGCCCATGCGTAGAGTGGCGCACGCGTGCCACCAACGGGCATCGCATGCGATCAACTGCGCATGCGCAGTGTGCGCAAACCACACACCCAGAATAACATATATTACCATCACAACATTACCCACGGTGAGGGTTGTAGAGGAAGAGCAGGAGGAGTGTGGTTGGTGTGGAGAAGAACGAACGTCTATGCAGTTGTACTAGCGGATTGTATTGGTGTTTGTATTGCTTATTATATTGTGTTGTGTGTGTATTGTCAGTTGTTGTTTTTACTTTTTGATACTGTATAGTGTGTTTTGTTTGTTTGTTAGAGTTTTTGTGGTTTTTAGTGTGTGTTTCGGTAGTGGGACGGGAGGAGTTTATGGCAGCAATATATGCTTATGCATGTGTCCTGAGTGGTGGGCAGATGCTGCGGTTGCCGGACAGGGGAGATGGTGTCCACGGGGCTGCAGCACAGGGCATGGGTGTATCCCGCAGCAACTCAGACCTGCAGCTGTGGAGGTGGTCCAGCATGTGCTGTGCGTTCACGGCACAGACGGCGTGCCGAGGTGCAGGCTCGGCAGCCACGCCTCTACAGGCCCAGGGCACAGCTCCAGGGCATGCGTGAGGACCAGGTCATCTCCCTGTACCGACTGAGGCACAAGGGCTATTAGGGAGCTTTATGAGGATTTAAGACCTGACCTCGAGCCCCTGACTGATCGGTCCCATGCAATACCAGGTTTAGTCAAGCTCCTTGCTGCTTTACATTTTTTTGCCTCTGGCTGTTTCCAGTCATCTGTGGCTGCAGTGGGTGGCATGAGCCGCCCATCCTTCTCACGATGTCTCCACCACGTACTGCGTGCCATGGTCAGCCGGGTGGGGAATTACATAGCCATTCCCCACACTAGGCACCAATGGGGGACCCTGAACCAGGCCTTTGAGACATTAGCAGGGATACCACACGTGATGGGAGCTATTGATTGCACACATGTTGCCCTGGTCCCGCCTAGAGCCAGGGAGGTGGCGTTTCGCAACCGCAAACACTACCATTCCCTGAATGTTCAGGTTGTATGTGATGCTAATCTGCATATTCTGAATGTGGTCCCTAGGTTTCCAGGGTCCACCCATGACTCCTATATCCTGCATCACTCGGCAATCTTCACACCAATTTGAGGGCGGACGTTATGGGGACTGTATTTTGCATGGTGAGTATGTCATGTGTCGTAATGTATGTATGTGTTTGTAACTTTCTTTATGTCTACTCACATAGCTAGCAAACTCGTTTAAAACCATAAACTTAGATCAACATATGAGCAATGTTTGTTTGGGGACTGTTGTATCTTTAGATTATTACAGGGGTATAGACGTACACATACAGCAGCTACAAACAAACATAGACCATCAGACTCCTAGCATTATATGATCCAGACATTCACATGGTGTGCAGGTGACAACACCCCTGTGCATGTGGCTAGGCTGTTGCACAATCCCTCATAGTGTGTGGTAATATCAACTGCACACATTCTGAGGGGGGGGGGTTTGGCCCTCATATGCACGTATCATGATGGGTCATTGCACAATAATGATTGTATGTCATTTAACCTTGTGATAATTGCTCATCCATACAGGTAACCCTTCTCATGTGTGTGTGGGGTTCACACACTCACTCTGGACTGTTGTTGCTACCCAGGAGCCAGTATATAATATGAGGGGTTTTTTGGGAATATCTGATGTATGCTTTTGCCCTTTCCAGCTAGCAGCACTCGTGTGGATATGTATGGTCACGCATTTGGCCTATGTCACAGCAGGGGTGTAACGAAGTATATTTGGTGCTAGTACCTTGGCCTACTGTAGATGATCATGATTTAGCCACATATTGGCCAGTGCTCCTCATGTAGTTTCACATAATGGAAAGGGGTTGACTAAAGCTGTGGGCGAAGTGTGTGCATACAGAGTTGTTTTGTTTTCAGCTACACATGACGTAATGTAACGATGTTTATCTCTATGAGGTTAAGACATGAGTAGTACAGTGTGCAGGTTTGCAGACCCCACCTTCAGTGGGATGTTCCCAGGATAGACACAGTGCACAGGATTGGTATTTAAACAATTTATGTTTAGCAATATACAGCATAAGGACACAGAGTATGAGATCTAGATATGTTGCCCGTACAGGACAGGATGCATCTAGGTGATATGGTTTCACATTATCACCAGCCTCCATGGCATACATATTCTGTTTTTTTCCCACCCACACAAGGCAGCAAATTTTTCCAAGGTTACTGTTAAGACAAACAAAATTAACAAGTGACACGTGAATCGTTAATATCGTCTCACAATGGCAGGGGTGCCAATGTGGACAGTCAAAGCATAACAATAACCATGTCGCGCACACACACACACAATATGTTACAGTATAGATGGAACTGTTGGGGTATTTCCCATGAGTGTACTTACTTTCTAGGCTATGTGTTCCTTTTCTAACAGGCATATGTGTTTTTTACAGCTCATTAATTGTTCGGTTATATGTTGATGTCAGGATTTGTTTTGTGTAGGGTTACTACATCTTAACATATGTCAGTTATGTGGAATATTGACACGCACATTTCTTTTTATTTCCAAGGTGATGCAGGATATGGGTGTCGCCCCTGGCTGCTGACCCCTGTACGTCAGCCACGGACACGTGCAGAGCGGAGGTATAATGAGGCCCATGCCTCCAGCCGCTCAGTCATCGAGCGTACCTTTGGCGTGTTGAAAAGTCGCTTAAGGTTCTGGATAGGTCAGGCGGGGCCTTACAGTATAAGCCAAGGACTGTTGCAGAGATAATCATAGCCTGTTGCATCCTGCACAACATTGCTCTCAGGCACACTATCCCTGCAGAGATTAATGAGGATCTGGAGCAAGATCCAATGTTCCCCCCTGTACGTGCCAGTGGTGACACACAGGATGCACAGCAGTCAGACGGAGGTTGATTGGAGAGATCTTCTCATGTGCGTATTACCTACCCACACAGCTTTTTAATCCGATGTGTGTTATGTTTACAGCAGTTACAGTTTATGTCAGGATATGATTTGTATGTGACACCACATTAGTATTTTAGTGCTAATTCACAACTCACATATAGGCATGTGTGAGGCACAAACAATGTGGCCAGTACACAACAACATTTGGTGCCAGATGATGTGGGTGGTTGCTCATACGGCTGTGTGTGATTTTTAAGGTTACAAATTACAGTTAGTGGCTGCCTGTGTTAGCACCTGTTGTTTGTTGTTGAGCACAAATGATGTTTTGTGATGATATGGGTGGATAACAGTGTTAGCCATATGGGTGAGATGTTCACAGTGTGAGACCAGTCCACGTTTGGGGACATTAGTCCAGTGGGTTGAATTTATATGTTTCACCTTTGGGGTGTACATTTGGTTCTTACACTCCTGTCAGCTGGCTATGTGTTGCTTTGTTATTATGGCCGTATCAGGGACATACATATCACAGGACAGATGCTTAGTAGTAGTTTCTGCGGATATTAGGGTATCTATGTGTAGGGTGTTAATGTCACCCTACAGTGTGTCGGAATGTATACTGCACCAGAAAGCCATGACATGGACATGTTATAGGATGGGGATCTGAGCATTGTCCAGCCAGAGAGGTAGTATTGCCACATTTACATGTAGGCGAATTGACCTTAGGTACAGTGCTACATATGTACACAGATACAGAGGATAACCTACCCCATATCAGCGAGGGGTGCGTTACAGTGGGCAGGATGAGCACAGAATGTGTTGGTGGCTTATGGTTGTGCAGAATTCTCAGGGAGTACATGGCATATCTTGCTGATAAATTCTCAAACATATGCCATCATGCCTCAGCTACAGGCTGGGTATGTGAGCAGTGTAGGATAGTACAGTCCACATTACATAGATTGCATAGATGTCGGACGGGAAGGGGAGGATTATGTTGGCAAGGGAAAAACCAGACCTATGTGAGAGTTGTTTCTCTGAGGTACACCTATTGGCTATCCATGCGTTGACATTCTCAATGACACACAGTGTGATGGCATGCAGCCATCATGGTTTGCGTAAAAAATATACATGCCATTGGTGTTTTAATGACATGACGCACACATTGACAGCTATCTGTGGAGATCATCAGCAAATAGCTGTCACTATGATTCAAGGTATGACATCTACACACCAGGATATGTATTTGTTCCCTGCATACATGAGACACTCGTGCATATTCCATATGTGTTTCCAGAATTGTAAGCGACTTTGCATTCAACATGACACACCCCTACACAAAGATAGGGGGCATTGTTGCCAATATAGTGGATCTGTGTGACTCGTCTGTACTTTGTGATGAGGTGCAAACATGGTGGTTTCTGACATGTCTGTTGATCTTTCTGTACAACAACCACAGAGGTACGATGGGGACAGGATTGATTATGGACACCTGAGGATAGCCTCCTACAACTCTTGTGCTGCCTCTCACATGTGAGAGATCTATACATTGTGATAGGGGAGCAGTCAGACATTAGGTGATGGTGTGGGGTATGAGAGTTGTGGACAGGAAGGTGCAGTGTGTGATACTCTTGTAGAACATGACATGTTTGTTACTGTTGTGTTTCCCAATGCACAGGAAATAGTTTATTCAGATGCTGTTGATGTGTTGGATTGGCATGTGACTGAACATCACCCAATATGCTTTGGCGTTGGGGTAGGTGGATGTACAGGGAGATTGTGTGTGCCTGGGGTCATGTGGAAAACATATCTAATTGCTCCATCATATTGGGCAGATGGTGTGTTGTTTTGTGTTTCACTTCAGGCTCCATCACCCATCCCTTGCTGTTGTCACACATATCCCCATGTGTTTGTGTTCAGCATGTCCTGTGCCACACTGTATATGTGACAGTTACAGCATCTCTGCATGTGTGTGTATTTCAGTTTGTATTTGGTTTGCCTGCACTTGCTCCCTACCCCAACATTGTACCATAAGCCAACAACAGGGTATTATTGCCGGTTCACGTGGGCCTTTATATCTCTACAGGTCCACTTGGACACATACCGGCCATGTGTTGCAGCTGGACTGCAGAAATATGCATACTTTGTGTGTGGGTGATTACAGGTTGCCTGTGTGATGAGACACTCTTCAGGCATAGTACATTATCATGTACTGTGAGGGGACTGTGCACCTGGGGGGCCGTTGTGACTGTGGTATGTGTGCCGTAGTGCTGTTTACCTTAGGCGTATTAACAACCTGGGTTGTGTGGTGTGCGACAAAATGTGTCTTGTGTTCTGAGGTCACCACTGATGTTCACCTTTATTTATTTTCAGATATGACCATAATGTGGAAATGCATCAGCAGCGGCTTGACCTTTTGTTTGTACACGGACTGCTGAGATTCTCTGCCTTCACTGTCACCTCTTATTGCTGTGTAGTGGTTCATGGGATTGCTGACATACCCTGATGCACACACAAGGTAAGTTGCACATTTGTTAATTGCAGATTTGTATCTATGTTTACCTGTTGATGAATCATAATTGTCTTATATGCATATAATGTTTCCTCTATGTGCACATAAACAGATGCAATGTCGTGTGTAGCTGTGACACACCTGTGTGACACGAGCATGGACATGACCATACCATGTTTACCCATTTGTGTGTTTCGGATTAATGATGTCATGACCAATGTTTTTGAGTAATGTACTGTGTGGTTTCACATCCCTTTCTTGTGCATTTGCAAAGGTGTAACGGTGTGCATTGTGTGGTGTTTTTCATAGGTGGCTCACAAGAACATACGTATCCTCTCATGACACAACTGAGTACATACCGGACACATCTATTACAGTGCATCTGGTGTCACCATCACCCACCTTTTGAAGAAAAAACACCATAGACATTTTTACACCAGAAAGTGCCCCATTGGATGTTTTACCTCTGCGAGTGAGACATATGACTGGCGATGGACAGTATTACTATTAAGTACTTAATTCTCCATTACAGAGGTGTTATCTGCACGTTTGTGTGATGTTTCTGCAGGGAGTCCTGCTCATTGTTGAGAACACACATGAACTTTCAAAGACAGTGGAATGTTGACATGTCACGCTGACGATTCCTAGCCATATTTGGTGGAACACTCTTAACCTCACCTGTTGGATTGCACATAGTATTGTTACTTTTGGCAGTGTTCCCCCCGTGTGCAGCAGCAAATGACATGGATAGTGCAGCTGATCCATTCGAACACAGTTTTAGTATTGTTACGTTTTGGCCCTGGGTGTGACATGCCACCCAGGATACCCTCATCTTTTTCTTCCTAATCAAGCATACCCCCATGTTTGCGCCATACAGCCAACGAGGGAGCACTCCTATTGTGTATGTCCACCTGCTTTACACATGCACATGCTACAAGTGTAACCTCAACAATGATTTTGGACACACGACCATCTGTAATTAATGTGGTCAATGTGACAAGGGTGTTTACGTGCATGTGTGGCATCACTGTCTCATGTTGCACTGTGGATGGTGCTTTTGCATATGCGACTATGTTTGTGAGACAAAACATGTGGACCTCAGACTTCTTTGTGGCTCCGTATAGGATGTGTGGCCCTCATTCCTTGTTCAGATGCTGCTTATTGTGTTTGTTGGATGTGCAGAAGTGACAGTCTGCTGTATGTCAACACCTTGCATTTCCCATGTGCACAGTCCAGGCTATGCCCTGTGGTAGAGACACTCACATTGCGACATGATTTTTGCAGTGTGGCAATGTGGGTCACCGTTGCACTTCGTCAATTGTGCATTTCCTGTATTATGTTATATGTGGCCAAACACTGTCTACTCTGAAACGGTTGCAGGGCCACCTCCTTCATGGTGGTATATGTATAGGTTTGGGAAGGTAGTTGAGTTTGTATTTTTTTTGTGTTCATGGGCCTGTCCTACCTGTTGCATATACTCAGTGTGATTTTGAGGATAGTATGTGTCTACATTGATGCAGCTTTGATTCCTAGCTCAGACATTATGTGAGACCACACACATAACTTTCCCAGCGTGATTTTCACAATAAAACATTTACTCAACAGAGGCTTTTTTGGTTGGTTGTCTCCTGTGTTGCAAGATGGATCGGTTGAGGGACACATGATGTGTGTTGTGTCCTCAATATGCAGCGCCAACTCTCTACATGCACTCATATGTGCATTACACCTTTGCAGCATGCAGAATCGGTAGGGGCTGGGGGTCTGCTGCCCAGTGCATTTGTATGCAGTGGCTGCACATTATATCTCATGCTCTTCATTTGTGGTGGTTGAATTAACTTTTCTTGTGATTAGATTTATGCCCTATAGAGGGGTTTCAATATTCCATCAGAGATGCACTCACCTTCATATTATGATGGCACTGGACTACACTATTTGTCGATGTGTAGGACCAAAATAAAGATCTTTATTCCACCCAAAAAAAAACAAATTCAAACATGTGGCTCTTTTGGTGATTGATTCGGGGGTGATACAAAGGCACACATTGCATTGCCTGTTTTCTCAGTCCTGCGTCTTTGTGACCCCAGGGACTGCATTGTTTAATTTTGTCAATATCATTGGAGTGAGTGATGAAACTGGGTCTTTGTTCCACGGGTAATGAGGCGCGCTTACAACTGACTTGACCTATTGCACATGGGGTGCTAGTGGGAATTGATCAGTGTTTGCGGGTGGTCCAAGGCCAATTTTGTTAAACAGTAGGTTGAAGTCGCTTCTCTCTTTGATACATATTAGACACTTGTCTGGGGGGCCAATTTTGCCCACCACATGGACATGTGCCACCTGTGTGACTCGCATCCTTGTAAACAGTGTGACAGCATGTGTATCTGGCAGACACATTTTTGTAACCTCAATTGGGTATTCACGGTTTCCACAACAGTGTGCTTAGTATGCTTGGACTCAGTGTGCGCAGGTGTGTTACTGTCGTACTCAGATGTACTGTTTCTGGGGAGTGGCTACAGTCATGTGTTTCTACTCTGTATGTTTTTGTTTTGATTAGGCACATGTGGCTATATCCTTTGTTTTCTAATCTGCTGACTGGGGGGTACCATGAGGTAAACAGGGCAGGTTCCTCACCTACTACATACACCCTTTCTCTCTCCTCACTGTACGTCAAGGTGCCCCATCCTGTGTGCTGCTTAGCCCTCACATATGTATTTCGTTTCAGAGGTGTCCCCACTTTTAGGGTGGTTTACATGGCAACACATCGGGGGTTTTGGTTTTCTGGGGGGGGGGGGGATTCAGGTGTTGTGTGTTACACTGATTACATTGGAACTTTCTCATTTCCTGATCCAACATTTAACATATTCCACATACC
>CM066035.1:668023128-668073455 GCA_033557465.1 Ichthyophis bannanicus
ATACACAGACAGGGTGACCTCAGTCATGGTCCTGCTGAGAGATCACTCTCACCATGACTGTGCAGTTGACCACAGCTATTGCTACGGCACCGCCCATAGTGCTATATGGTATTTCTCTCATGTGATAGATATGGGTTTCTTTTGAGGCCCAGTCACTGATTTTATCTGCTTGCTGTGTATGCTGATATCCCAGTTGTGGGTGCATGCACATGTGGACTAACTAGCACACTGTTTTGCAGCTGGTATGTGGTTTTGATGGAGCAGGGTGGCAGTGGCTGCATGACTGGCTTGCAGGAGGGACATCAGATAGTGGTGGGTTGGCAGCTTACTATATCCAGGCCTAATATCTGTCCGGGCTATTGTGTTGGGGATGGTTGTACAGAGCTGCATTGGCTTGCATGTTCCTCCATCAGGGACCAGGGTGGGATGGTTCCCCTCTAACTGCACCACCTTTTGCAGGGAGGTAGAATGTGAATCTATTGGATGGGAGGCCCTGTTGCTGCCCCTGGGGGGGGGGGGGTGCATGGGGCTACACCTGACTGACACAGACAGAAAGTATATCCAAGGTGTTTACGCAGAAGAAGAAACTACCTATCTCACACACTAACACTGCTTTGGACCCTCCAGCATGGCCTCATTCCGCCATGGACAGTGTTGTGGGACCCTGGTCCCTGGGTGCCTCACTCAACCCTCAGGGTGATCACAGTACCCGCACGATGTGACGGTTTGGTGTAGCTACTCTGTGCCAGTAAAACACACGGTCAGTACCCCCTACCAGGCCGCGTGGTGTGTGGGTGCACATGGTCAATTCCCTCTACCAGGCCGAGGTGCTGTGGGGGTGCATTGCCCATCTTGTGTTCATCTGTGGACAGCTGATTTGCATGTACAGTGCATCATTGGGTCTGGGTGGGACTACCCTATCCTGGTGACCACCGCAGGACTGTCCCTGTTTGGTGACATGCATGCTCTCCTGCAGCCAGCCAGGGGCTTGCTAGGAGCTGTAAGCCCAATGGTTACTTCCAGTGCTCTAAAGCCAGAGATCATGGGTTCAAACCCACAGTGGGGTTATGTGATAGGGTTGTCCAATGCAATTATCTTTTTTTAATGTACATTATTTTGATGCCAGCAAAAACACCCTCAGCGTACTGTAACCCATTAAGGTGCCTCTGAGGGTGCTTTAATAGGGCGCCCCCCATATAGGGCACCTTATGGTTCCCGTCCATATAAGGTGCAAATATCTATTCTCCTGTGCCGCAACCTATAGGGTTGCCCTATAGGGGACATTTGGTAGGGTGCCTGTGGCGGACAGTGCAATTTATAATGTGCCCTATGGAGTGCCTTATAGGGTGCCTTATACGGCACCTTTCTCAATTACGGCATGTGAGGGCTGTGTTGCTGGCAGCAATTAATAGCAGTAGAAAAATTAAAGTAATGCAGGACAAAATATGGTACCATGCAAAGCTGAAGGCCACAGCCACAGCCTTACGTATTAGCCGCACACTGGGGAGCAGAACCTCATGACCCTTTGTATCAGCAGTCAGTGCCTTAACCATTGTGTCTCCACTGCTGCTCCTCCTTTCCTGTCAGCGCATCCTACTTATTTAGGCTTTTCAGTCCTTAAACTGCACAGTGCGGCCATAAAAAACAGTACACTGTCCTTGCGGGACCGTCATATGGCACCCTTCTAAAGTGCCCTATAAGCAACATTCTAGGGTGCCTTAGCTGACAGTGCACTTAAAATGTGCCTTATAGGGCGCCTTATGTTAACACGCTTTGAGAGTGCGTGTTGCTAGTACTGATAATTAAAATATGAATAAAATGCCTCCTAAACAAGCTTCCCCATAATATTTTAAACCTCAGCCAGCCTTGTTCATTGGGCACTTTAACCCCTGATCCCTGCACCATTGGTCAGTGTCTTAAACCCTTGTGCTGTGGTTCTGTTCCTGTGATTGCACATCAGTGCGCCGACTTATGCCGCCCAATATTAAAAGCCTCCTAAAACATCAGCATGCTGCCATATGTCAGCCATCATTTATATGCCTCTGCCAGCTGTCCTCATTGGGTACTGTGGGGGATTGAACCCCTGATCCCTGCACCATTGGTCAGTGTCTTAACCATTGTGCTGTGGCTCTGCTCTTCTTCCTGCACATCAGTGCGCCACTTATACCTCCGAGTATTATACTGCCTCCATAAACAGCGCGCCGCCTTATGCCGCCCAGTATTAATATGCCGCCAAAAACATTAGCGCGCCGCATTATGATGCCCAGTATTAATATGGCCCCAAAAATATCAGTGTACTGCCTTATGAAGCCCAGTATTTATGTGCCTCTTAAATTACTGTCTCAGCCAGACTTGTTCATTGGGCACTGTGGGGATCAAACCCCTGATCCCTGCACCATAGGTCTGTGTCTTAGCCATTGTGCTGTGGCTCTGCTCTTTTTCTTGCACTTCAGCACGCAACCTTATGCCTCCCACGCAGCTATCTCATGCGCTAAGGTGCGGGGCGCACATGGACGCCGCGCACCTTAGCGCATATGTAAATTCCGCCTTTCCTTTTTCAGGACGGAACGCCCACTCCTTATATGGCACCCGCACACTACCGGGGCCCGCACCTTACCAGGGTTTTAGTAAACATGCCCCTTAGTATCTTTCCTTAGATAGATCAGCACCTTGCTCCATTGCTTTTCAAAGCTATCCATCTTTTGCCGACAAGCGGCCGTTAGTTTTTACATTAGATATATTTGCTGTAATCTTTCCACGCAATGCTCCACCCTCGGGGCATCCCTTTATTTCCATCTATATGCCACCTCACAGTGGGCCGCATTCAATCATGCCAGTAGTTGCGCCTGTCTCATTCCAACCCCCCTTCACCATCCCATCAGATACCCTCTTGGGTCCAATGCCACCTCCCCCGACCACCTCCCCTATCCACCCCCGGACCGCCTTCCAATACCTCTGTATCTTGGGCAGGTCCACCAAATGTGGTAGAAGGTTCCTTCCTCCCCACACTCTCTCCAGCACATTTTTAGATGTTCCAGGAAACATCCTATGCAAACGTATGGGCGTGTAGTACCATCTCATAACCATCTTGTACCAATTTTCCCTAATAGCTACTGACAGTGGTAAACGCCGAACCTGATCTAAGATATTTTTCCACTGCCCCTCCTCCAGGTCCCTCCCTAGATCTCCTTCCCATTCTAGCATAATCTATGTTTGCTTTCCCGTGGCCCCTGTATCGCCCTATACAGCACCGAGGTTAGGTCCGGTGAGGTCTTCTTACCATACCATATCACTTCCAATGGTGTATAATCCTGCTCTAAACCTTCCTTCCCCAATTTTTGTCTAAGAAAGTGTACCACCTGCCCATGGTAGAACCTATCCCCTTCCCTCAACCCATATTCCTTCTTCAGATCTTCAAAAGGGACCCATTCCCCTCCATCCACAAACTGATAAAACCACTTCAGCCCCCCTTTTGACCACCTTCGATATCCTCCCCCTTCTCTCCTGGGTCGTAACTCCTCTGTATGGCATATATCCCCCATCAAAGAGAAGTGGGCCCCCCCGTCCCTGTCTTTCTACGCCCCTAATTTTAGCCCTCTCCTGAAGCACATGGATTACATATGGATCATCCCGCACTTTTGCCCCTCTCTCCCCCCTCCCCATCAGGGAATACAGGCCAAGAAACAAAATTTGCTGTAGAATCTCTATGGATTGAAATTCCATGTAAAAAGGGGAAGGCGATGGCAGTGGGGGTGTACTATCGTCCGCCTGGCCAGAATGAACAAATGGATGATGAAATGCTCAAAGAAATCAAGGAAGCTAGCAAAAGTTACAGTGCAGTAATAATAATGGGTGATTTCAATTAACCCCGGCATCGACTGGTCAGTGTCACAACAGGACATGCTAGGGAGATAAAGTTCCTAGATGAAATAAATGACTGCTTCTTGGAGCAGCTGGTTCATGAACCGACCAGAGGGGAAGCAATATTAGACCTAGTCCTTAGTGGAACACCAGATGTAGTGCAAGAGATAAGGGTGTTGGGGCCACTTGGCAATAGTGATCATAGCATGATCGCCTTTGATTTAATTAGTGGAGGAGGGATAGTAAGGAAATCCACAGTACTACCCCTTAACTTTCGAAAAGGGAGACTATGATAGAATGAGGAAAACAGTTAAGAAAACAAAAAAGGAGCAGTTGCAAAGGTTAAAGACGTACATCAAGCTTGGGTGTTGTTGAAAAATACTATCTTGGAAGCCCAGAAAGCTGTATTCCACGCTTTAAGAAAAGTGGAAGGAAGTCCAAAAAATTGCCAGCATGGTTTAAAGCTGAGGTCAGAGAGGCTGGTGTTGCCAAAAAAGCATCTTTCAAGAAATGGAAAAAAGAGCCACAGGATGAAACCTGGAAACAGCACAAGCACTGGCAAGTCAAATGCCAGGCATTGATAAGGCAGGCAAAGAGAGAATTTGAGAAGAAGCTTGCTGCGGAAGCAAAAACGCGAAATAAAGACCTTTTCAAGTACATTCGTAGCAAAAAACCCGTGAGAGAGTCAGTTGGTCCATTAGATGATAAAGGGGTTAAAGGAGCACTAAGAGGCGACAAGGCGATAGCGGAGAGACTGAATGAATTCTTTGCTTCGGTCTTTACTGAGGAAGATGTAGGGATGTTACCCACGACTGAAGTGGTATTTAAAGGTGTGGAAGAATTGAAGGAAATATCGATACATCGGGAAGATGTCCTACAACTATTAGATAAACTGAAGAGTAGCAAATCACCTGGGCCGGATGGTATACATCCAAGGGTGTTGAAAGAACTGAAATTTGAGATTGCAGACCTGCTATCAGTAATCTGTGAACTATCATTAAAATCATCTCTAATACCTGAAGATTGGAGCATCGCCAATCTAACACCAATTTAAAAAGGGTTCGAGGGGTGATCCGGGAAACTACAGACCGGTGAGCCTGACATCAGTACCGGGAAAAATGGTAGAAACCATCATAAAGAATAAAATTACTCAGCATATAGATAGTCATGACCTAATGGGAGACAGCCACATGGCTTTAGACAAGGAAGATCTTGTCTTACTAATCTGTTATGTTTTTTTGAAGGAGTGAATAAACAGGTGGACAAAGGTGAGTCCGGTTGATATTGTGTATCTGGACTTTCAGAAAGCCTTTGACAAGGTCCCTCATGAGAGACTTTTGGCAAAACTAAAGAGTCATGGGATAGGAGGCAGTGTACTACTGTGGATCAGGAACTGGTTAAAAGATAGAAAGCAGAGGGTAGGGCTAAATGGCCAATTTTCCCAATGGAGAAAGGTGAATAGTGGTGTACCCCAGGGATCTGTGCTGGGTCCGCTGCTTTTTGACATATTCATAAATGACCTGGAAAGTGGAATAACGAGTGAGGTTATCAAATTTGCTGATGACACAAACTATTTAAAGTTGTTTAAAACCCAGGAGGATTGTGGAAAATTGCAAGAGGATCTTGATAAATTGGAAAGACTGGGCATCAAAATGGCAGATGAAATTTAATGTGGAGAAGTGCAAGGTTATGCACCTAGGGAAGAACAACCCAAACTATGGTTACACGATGCAAGGTTCCACATTAGGAACCACCACCCAAGAAAAGATTTAGGCGTCCTTGTGGATACCATGTTAAAACCCTCGGCCCAGTGTGCAGCGGCGGCCAAGAGAGCAAATAGAATGCTAGGTATGATAAGGAAAGGAATGGAAAATAAAACAAAAGATATTATAATGCCTCTATATCGTTCCATGGTGAGACCGCACCTTGAATATTGTGTGCAATTCTGGTCGCCATATCTTAAAAAAGGATATAGCAATTTTAGAAAAGGTTCAGAGAAGAGCCACCAAAATGGTAAAGGGGATGGAAGGCTACTCCTATGAAGAAAGGCTAAAAAGGTTGGGGCTCTTTAACCTGGAAAAGAGACGGCTGAGGGGGAGATATGATAGAAGTCTATAAATTAATGAACGGAGTGGAACGGGTAAACGTAGATCGATTGTTTACCCTTATCAGAATATAGAAAGACTAGGGGACATGCAATGAAGCTACAGGGTAAACTATTTAAGACTAATAAAAGAAAATATTTTTTCACTCAACGTGTAATCAAAACTCTGGAATTTGTTACCGGAGGATGTAGTAAAGGCTGTTAGTGTAGCTGGGTTTAAAAAAGGTTTGGACAAGTTCCTGGAGGAAAGGTCCATAAACCATTATTAAGAAGGGACCCAGGATATCAATGCTTGAACCAATACAAGCATTGTGGAACCTGTGTCCCTTGGGGAAACTGCTAGGTACGTATGACCTAGATTGGCCACTGTTGGAAACAGAATACTGGGCTTGATGGACCTTGGTCTGACCCAGTATGGCATATCTTATGTTCTTATGTTCTTATGCCAAGGGCTTCCCCCCTCCATACTCCCCCTCCATCACTACATAGTTCTTCCTCTCTCCCCCTTCCTGCCAATCCATCACATGGGAAGCCTGGGCCGCCCAGTAATATGCTTGAAGGTTTGGCACCCCCAGCCCCCCCTCCTCCCTCCGCCTCTACATCACAGCCTGTGCTATTTTAGGCGGCCATTTCTTCCAGATATATTGGTTCACCATCCTCTGTATCCCTCTCAGATGTGCCCCCTGGGATGGCCACCGGTAGCACCTGAAGCAATACAATACCCTCGATAGCACGTTCATTTTTACCGGCCGCTATCCTACTCAGCCACAAAATCTCTAATCTTGCCCTCCTCTGCAAATCCTGCCCTATCTCCTTCCACAATTTGCTATAGTTTGCCCCATATATTCCCTGTGTCTGAGACATAGAAACATAGAAATATGATGACAGAAAAAGACCACATGGCCTATCTAGTCTGTCCTTCCATATCAACAACTACAACAGTCCCCTTTTTACCTTTAGAGATCCTCTGTGTTTGTCCCATGCTTTTTTGAATTCAGTTACTGTCCTCATCTCTACCACCTCCACTGGGAGACTATTCCATGGATCCACCACTCTTTCCATAAAGAAATATTTCCGCATATCACTCCTGAATCTATCTCCCTTCACCCTCATCCCATGTCTCCTCGTAGCAGAACTTGCTTTCAATTGAAAGAGGCTCTCTCCCTGAACATTTTTGCCACGGAGGTATTTAAACATCTCAATCATATCACCTCTATCCCGCCTTTCCTCTAAGGTGTACATATTAAGATCTTTCAGTCTGTCCTCGTATGCTTTATAATGAAGACCACTAATCATTTTAGTAGCCACGTTATAGACGTTATATTAACCCCCAAGTATCTTATAGCCTTCTCTGCCCACTTAAAAGGGTATTCTTGCTTCAACCTCTCCAACGTTGGCTTGAGCAGGTTACTATTCAGGGCCTCGGATTTGTCTGGATTCATTTTGAATCCTGAGACTTCTCCATATTTTCCCAGCTGCTCCACAATCTCTGATAAGGACTCTTCCGGCCGAGACACCACCATCAGTACATCATCTGCAAATAGAGATATCTTGTGGTGCTGCCCCCCTCTCTTCAACCCACTCACCCTTCCATTTCCCCTTATTGCTCACGCCAGAGGCTCTATTCTTTATCTTTATCTTTATTGGTGACTTAATATACCGCTCAGAGCGGTGTACAATATGCAAAAACAGCTGCAGGGAAGAAAGAAAAGAACGCCAAATATATGACAGGAAAGATTAGGAGAAAAGGAGAAAGCAAAAGGGAGAGGAAAGGTAATAGGAAGAATAACTACGGAAAAGTCAGTGGCGGGGGGGGGAGGGGAAGCAGGTGGGGAAAGATCAAAAGCAAGACAAAAGAGGTAGGTTTTTAAGCGGGTTTTAAAAGTTTTTAGGGAAGGTTCTAGACGGAGGTCCGGGGGAAGTGAATTCCAGAGACGGGGCCCAAGGAAGTAAAAGGCAGAAGAGCGGGTGGATTCAAGGTGAGCCTGTGAGGGGGATGGTAGAAGCAAACGGTTAGCGTGAATGGAGCGGAGTGAGCGGTGGGGAGTGTGAAGATGGATCTGATCTGCGAGATAAAGAGGGGTACCTGAGTGGATAGATTTGTGAACGAAAGTGAGGACCTTATATTGAATGCGGAAGGGAACAGGGAGCCAGTGTAATTGTATGAGAAGAGGAGTGATATGGTCGAAGCGGGAAGAGCGGGTGAGAATGCGAGCTGCAGTGTGATGAACCCTCTGAAGGCTATTGCAATAGCAAACAATATCAGAGACAGAGGACATCCCTGGCGCATCCCCCTCTCTAAATCCAGAGCAGCGGTATATCTCCCGTTAATCTTTACCCTCACTTTGGGGCCTCTGTACAGAGCTTGTACCCATTTCATATACTTGGGACCTATACCCATCTTTCACATTACTAGGAACAAGAAGTCCCAGTCCACTCTGTCAAATGCTTTCTCAGCATCCACTGAAAGCAACATTGCCTCTTCCTCCTGATCCCGCACCCCCAAACTGCTTCTAGCACCCTCTTTATATTATCAGAAGCTTGCCACCCCATTACAAACCGTGTTTGATCCACCCCTATCAATCCTGGCATCAGCTTTGCCAATCTATTAGCCAGCACCTTAGCTATGATTTTCACGTCTACATTTAGCAAAGAGATAGGGCGGTAAGACCCACACTGTAGAGGATCCCTCCCCCCCGTTAACAATACTGTGATCCCCGCTGTAAGCATCTCCGACGAGAGGTGCCCCTCTTCCTGCTGTATTCCATTGGCCACCCTTAGTAGCCCCTCCAACAGGTCTTCCCCAAATGTTTTATAAAAGGCCCCCGTCAGCCCGTCCAACCCCGGGGCCTTCCCAGGGGGCAGTTCCTTAAGGGCCTGCTCCACTTCCTCCTTTGTTATATCTCCCTCCAGTGCCTGCCTTTCCATCTCCTCCAACCTTGTCAGCTCTATTCCCCTTAAGTATTCTTCCCCCTGCACTAGAGTCCCTCCCTCCTTCCGCTTGTAGAGCTCTCAATGGAATTGGCAAAATCGTTCCCCGATTTGCTTCTTGGTTCTCAAGATCTCTCCCTTTGCCCCTTTTAGCCCCATGATAGCCGCCTGGGCCTGGGCCTGTCTCTTTCTCAGCTTATTTGCCAATAATCTCCCCGCCCTGTCCCCCACTCATAATAATGCTGCTTCAATCTATTCAACTTAAACCCAATCTCTTTGACCTGCAGTTTATGCAGCTCCATCCTGAGTTGGTTTACCTTTTTGAGGTCCTGCTGATTGCCCCATTCCCTATAACTCTCCGCCACTTGCCGGATGCAGGGGGTCCTCACTGCCCGATCCAGGTCACGGCAGGCCAACCATGGGTAGGGCAGCGGGGAAAAGGGAGCCCGAAGCTGCGTAAATCATAGAGTGCCTGTGGGGAGGACGTCCCTGTAGGCGGCAGGGGCATGCCAGGCTATCCTCGGGCCTGATTCTGGTTTTCCCGTAGTCCAGAATCAGGTCCAAATGGGCCCATCTTGCTTGGGGCCGTCTGGATGGCCCGGACCTACCGCTATCTGAATCAGGCTCCACGTATAACTAAGTTTAACAAAGGTTGATAAACCAATATTAAGGCAGACTTGGGGAAATCCACTGCCTAGCCCTTGAAAAAAGTAGTGGGGCTGCCATATTAGTCCACTTTAATGGCCAATAAGCCAAAAATGAATATAAGGTAATTTCTTTTTATTGGATTTTTTTCTATTAGCATTAAAAGAATAAAACCTTCTTCTTCAGGCCAGGGTAGTATGAGCAAAAGATGACAAATTTCAGAATATATAAGTGAATCATAAAAGCATCCCAGTAAAATGGGTGGGAGAAGGTAGGGTTACACGCTGCATAAAGCCCAGTCAGCCCAATATTCAGTGGCACTAACTAGTCAATGCTACTGAATATCCCCACAAACAATCTCGCAAGCATTTGATTAGCTTTAGGATGGTTCATGGGTGGAGCTTGTGCAGCCCCAGCAACTATCCAGTTAGCAGTGATATTCAGCCACTAACCAGATAGCCACCACTGTCTACTACTATTTTATTTATTTATTTAACAGGTTTTATATGTCGCTTTATCATTTCAGTCAAAGCAGTTTACATTGAAACTTAAACTTGGTAATGTACATTAAACAGGGGCATTGATAACTTGGATTTTTCTGAGGCAATATAGATCTGGTGCTGAATATCTGGTTTCCTTTTTGCCCACAGCAGACAAGTATTTGAGCAACTTTGACCACTGCAGACTGAACATCGACCACTTTCTGGGTGCAGAACTATTTTGTCATTCTGTGTTCATGGATTCCGACCATAAGTTAATTTATGCAGTGGTCTGTCCTCAGAAACCATTTTCCAACAGTGGTGTCACCTTGGTTGGGGGCAATTCCTCCAAAATGGGTTAGTTTTGTGTATCCCATGGCCATAGTGAACCTCACTTCTAAGCCAGGGTATGTTTAGTACGATCTCACTCTCTTAAACTTACTGCTAACACGTGCCATGGCACTTGCATTGCGCCAAAGAGATCTTCCTTCTGAAGTTCATATGATTTAACATGCATAGACAACTTGTCAAGGTGTGACTGGAAATTCTTCTTAATCAGGCCTGTGGCTCCCAGTACAATGGGAAATATTTTTGTATCTTTTCTGCTATATTTTCATGGGCTCTGACTGAATTTCTTGGTACTTCAGGATCTTCTGCCTCTCCACACAATTCACAGAATAATCTCTTGAAAAAAAGATGCCTCTGGGGGGGCGGAGCCTGATGTCCAGCGGGATGGTCGCATAACGCTGAGGCTCCCGAGAGGCCTACTCAGAATCCTGAATTAACACCGGACATACTTGAATTTCTGCTCTGATCTTACCGGGGCACATTGGTGAGATGGCGGGGACCAAACCTACGCGCCTGGAATTTGGATCTCCAGCGGCTTCTCACGGCAAACGCTCCAAAACTGAACCCCCGTCCCCGCAGAAGGGGCAGGCTCTGCGCGAGGGCCCCGAAATGCAGCAGGAAATCCTCGCAGAGATCAGAGGGGTTAAGGACCTCGTGCAGTCAAACGGGGAAGCACTCCGAGCGCTGGGGGAAGATCTTGGTGTATTGCAAGGCAGGCTAGAGGGGCTCTCCTCGCGTCAGGACAAAATGGAGAGCTTATTAGACTCCCATGTGGTCCGGCTGTCCAAACTCGACAAAGTTGAACGTCAGGTGCGGGCCTTGCAGAAAGAAGTGGAAGATGGCAATAATAGAGCGCGCCGCAACAACCTACGACTAGTGGGCATACCGGAGGGAGCGGAATCGGGAGACATGAAGGAGATTTATATAAAATCCTCCCTTCCCTGCTCCAAATTACCTTTACCAAAGAATTGGAGATCGATCGCGCTCATCGTGTACCCACAAACATAACGCTCAACAGGAAGACCCCGCGGCCTATCATCTTTCGACTTTTGAGATATCAACATGTGGAGCAAATTCTCAGCGCCTCTCGGGCAAAGGGCCATATGGAGTTTGAGAGCCACAAGATCTCCTTCTATCCTGACTTGGCTAAACCTACGGTTGATCGCCGAAAGCGCTTTTTGGAATTCCGGCCGAGGCTTCAACAACTACAAGCACGCTATGGCCTGATGTACCCGGCCAAGCTCCGAGTCACGCTTCACAATCAGACAAGAACATTTGAAGATCCTGATCTACTTGCGGAGTTTTTGGATGCTAAAGAAGCCGATTTGATGCGCTGACTTCCAGAATATTCCTGCCAGTGTTCTCATATCCGCTGTACCTGCCATCTTGGATTTGCCACGGTTCAGCAAAGAGTCTGTCGAGGGCGGTTTGTTGCCTTATTTTGATGATATTTGTGACCCGACTCCATCTACCTAGAGTAGCCTCGATGAATATCAGAGACAGTGTTAATTATGGACTCTGGTGTTTCTTTTCTTTTTTCATGTCTCTATCTTCCTCTCTAGGGCCTCCTCCCGCAGACATATGGTCGCCATATTCATTGGGGGTTTTGCTTCTTCTCTAAGTTACTTTGGTACATGCTTTTCAATATGGGGTGTATTAGCCAGCATACTCGGTGATTATGTCATTGTTTGTACAGATTCTGCTTATGTTGTGTGTTTTCAAGCGCCCTTACCTAAAATGTCTATTACCGATTGATGGCACCATGTAAGATTTTATCATTGAACGTAAAAGGCATCAATAATCCGATAAAACGGAAGAAAATCCTGAGCTATCTAAGTCATGAAGCTGCGGACCTGATTTTCCTCCAAGAAATGCATTTAAATTCGAAGGAAACTCTTAAACTCAATATTAAACCTTACATGGTGGCCGCCTATTCCCCAGCTGTTTCTAAGAAATGTGGGGTTGCCATACTGGTTAGGAAATCTCTGCATGCTACTATTATTGCGACCAGCTCAGATACAGCAGGTAGATGGTCCAGGGCTCACCTCAAGATAGGTAATCTTGAAGTTACATGTATATGCCTTTATGCTCCTAATGTAGATGACCCTGCCTTTTTTGCTACCATTGCTCAGGTTGCGCAGGCCTCTGCTAACACTTCATTGATAATTGGGGGGGATTTCAATTTAGTTCTTGATCCCCTGATTGACAAACAGCCGCCTAGGACAAGTGGTCTCCCCAAGAGTCACACCACGCTTACCTCTGTGATCAAAGATCTTGCTTTAGTCGATCTATGGAGGTTACTACACCCCAATGAGCTTGACTTTACCTTCTTCTCTTCCCCTCATAAATCCCAATCTCGCATAGATTTCTTTCTAATATCAAAACTGTTAGTTCCTCAGGTGGACACTGCAAAGATTCACTCCCAACATATCTCAGATCACGCTGCTATTTCTTTTCAATTACACACCACTGCGCCCCAAGGGAATTCGGGGGCCTGGTTCTTTGATAGAGCCCTATTAACTCAACCAGAGTTCCAGTTAGAAATTCGAGCAGCCATACAAGATTACTTCCACTTTAATTTACCCCAGGATACTGCAAATTGGGCTTGGTGGGAGGGTTTTAAAGCGGCCATTCGTGCAACGATCACTAGTTATCAAATTCGCCTGCGGAAACAACGCAAACAGCAGCTCCTTATACTAGACCAACAAATCAAAGCAGGCGAACGAGTTCTAACTTCACGTACTGATCCATGCGTCTTAGTTCGCTTACAGCGTCTCCGTTTTCAATATAATGCAATCCTCTCAACTGCAGCTTCTCAGAGTATTGCACTTCAACAAGGGACATACTACCGTGAAAGCAACCGAGCCGGTCGACTTTTAGCCAACGCCTTGAAAGGTCAAAAAGAAGCCAAACGCGTAGCGGCCCTTCGAGCCCCACAGGGAGGGGGCATACTGACTACAGACTCCGATATCGTAGAACTCTTTCGGGATTTCTATACCTGTCTATATCAATCTGAATGTGAATTCTCATCAGAGACCTTCGAGCGCTTGTTTTCTGGTATTCAGCGGCCGACCCTTTCTGAAGCTGATAGGGATGCGCTGGATGAACCCTTCTCTACTTCAGAGATCCAATCTGCCCTAAAACGAACAGCCTCGGGTCGAGCCGCCGGGCCTGATGGTCTCCCGACAGAATTCTACAGAACGTTCAGTGCAGATTTAGTTCCCTACTTAAAACTTTATTTTACTGCCCTTGCGGTAGATACATCCTCTTTGGGATCCTTTTCTGCAGCTAATGTGGTAGTTTTTGAGAAAGAAGGCAGAGACCCGCTGCTAACCGCCAACTACCGTCCAATCTCCCTACTTAATGCCGATTATAAGATCTTCGCAACGATCTTGGCCACCCAGCTATCTGACAGGATGGCCACCTTAGTCCATCCCGACCAATGCGGTTTTATACCCGGCCGCTCCACCGCTGACAATGCTCGGACCTTGTGCCATGTGCTATCCAGTGCTGCCAATTTAGACCACCCATGGGTGGGTCTTTCCCTAGATGCTGAAAAAGCCTTTGATCGCCTAGAATGGCCCTTCTTATTTGCAGTTCTCCGATGGTATGGCTTTGGGGAGGGCTTCCTCCGATACCTCCAAGTCATGTACTCCCAACCCGTTGCCAGTATTTGTGTAAACGCCATTAAGTCTCGGCCTTTTCATCTCCAGAGAGGCACGCGTCAAGGTTGCCCCCTATCACCAATGCTCTTTGATCTAGCTCTTGAACCCCTCGCCCTCCTTATTAGACAGTCCGCACGTATTCGAGGTGTCCCCTTCAGTCACAGAGAGATTAAACTCTCTGCGTATGCAGATGACCTTATGCTCTTCGTATCCCTTGATTCGGTCCCAGCTGTCTTGGACCTGATTGATGGATACTCGCAATTATCGGGCTATAAAATAAACTGGACCAAATCCGTAGCATTCCCACTGAACCGCTGGGTACATGAGGCTGACATGCGGGCTTTTCCTTTCCTTTGGCAATCCCGCATGGTGAAATATCTTGGGGTCCACTACTGTTCTCCTTTAGAAGCCACTCTTAGTTTTAATGCCAAGGAGGTAGTCTCCAAAGTCCGTGAGCTCACAAATCGTTGGTCTCCCTTATCCCTTACATGGTGGGGCCGCCTAGAAACCGTGAAAATGATGATAGTCCCCAAAGTGAACTATATTTTAGAAATGCTGCCCTGCTTACTCCCGCTACACACCTACAAAGACATTGAGGGCCTTCTCGTCCGTTATCTCTGGCAGGGCAAACCACCAAGGGTAGCTAAACAAAAACTACAGTCTGCGAAGGAACTGGGGGGTACCCGCTTTCCTGATTTTCTTAGATATCATCAAGCCTTCCTACTTAAACAAGGTGCCCGATGGCTAGCTGCCTCAACAGACAACAGACCAGTTTGGCTTGACATAGAAGAGGAGCTTAGTAGCCCAATTCCGTTGATCCATCTCCCCGGTATGTCCCATCAAGTAGACACCCGCCATCCCCCAATGATTGTCAATACTCTTGCGGCCTTTAACACTCTCATTCTGTCACTGGGACCAAACGTATGTCCTCAGGACGGACTCCCGCTGTGGAATAACCCCAGAATTCAGGTCCTAAATAAAACGATCGCATGGAAACCCTGGTACTCTAGGGGGATCTGGACACCCCAACAGCTCTTCTCCGCAGCTCGTTGGAAGACCTTTTCTGATTTACAAAAGGAATTTGCGTTACCAGCGAAACATTACTTTCAATGGATGCAGCTTCAACACTGCCTTAAAAGTGCTCAAATCCTGCCGCCCTCTGCCCCTACTGAGGACGGGCTATTAGAACTAATTTACTCTATTAGTAGTACACATGGGGTAGCCTCTAACTTTTATAAACTATTATGTCAGGGTACCGATACTGCTACTTGTAGAGCTCAACAAGCCTGGGAACGCGAACTGCAAACCACTTTAACCCCTGTGCAATGGAGCGTTTTCTGGAGCAAAGTAGTGCGGGTTTCCCGATCTGCCTCTGTTACCCAAACTCTCTTCTTTTTTGCACATAGATGCTTTTATACTCCAGAAAAAATAGCCAAATGGAACACAACTGCTAGGGACCAGTGTTGGTCTTGCCATACTGCTGTGGGAACCCTCGCTCATGTTATTTATGAATGTCCTCAACTACAGGTTTACTGGGGGCGGGTCTGGGGTCGTATTCAATCCATCTTACACCTCCACGAGCCTCTTTCTTGGAAGATTGTGGGACTCCGCTCAGTGGCGGAGGTCCCCTCTCTTCCTAAGAAGGGTCGCTTTCTCCTTGATTTCATGCTGGGTATAGCCATATGTTTAATCACGAGGAATTGGAAGGATAGCTCTCGAATTACTGCCAATGAATGGTGGAACCTCGTCTGCTTATATAGTAAATATGAGCAGATACCTCGGAGAGCTATTCCCCATATCCAAACTCACTCTCGCTTGTTTAAATGGCAGATGCTCAATGATTATGTACAATCTGCTCATTGCTCCGATATGTCTGTTTAATGTATACTCATCATGTTTCCGATCACCGTTAGGTTTTGTACCACAATAATGTCAGTACACGCCCGTTTTTCGGGAATGATTAGTTTCTAGAGAAGAAGCAGGGGGGAGGGGGGTGGCAGGGGTTTACTTTGGTGTATGTATCACATTCTATGTATGTATCTGTCTTTTAGCTGTATGTCTTCCTTTCCTTTGTTGTTATAAAACGAAAATAAAGAATTAAAAAAAAAAAAAAAAAAGATGCCTCTATTATCAATGATGTTTTTCTCCTTTATTTTTATATACCACCTTATCCTTCAATCAAAGTGGTCACAACACAATCGAGGGATACATTTATCACAAGGGGATATGAGACACATACACTAATACTTACAGAGAACATGGGCAATGGAGGGTTAAGTGGCTTACCCAAAACCACAAGGAGCACCTGTGGGATGAGAAACCCCAGTCCTTCCAGCTCAAGGTTGCTGTCATCTGGTGGGATTTAAACCCTTGTCCTTTTGGCCTGAGGTAACTTGCCCCAACCACTAGGCCACTCCTCCTTTACTGTTATGTCTGGTTGCCTCACATTCAGCTTCTTATCCATCAGCATGGGAACATCCAAAGTTATCATAACCTCTTCATTCTCCATAATTCTCTTTTGTTATGATCACAGTATTTTCCTGGTACAATGTTGTAATGCTTATAGAGTTACCAATGGATGAGACATTTGTGGTGTCTGAAATGATGTCTATGTAAATTGATCCGTGTCTTTAACATTTTGTTTTTTCTCACCCATGTAGCATCCTTGGCCACACTTTCTGCACTGAATAATATATATTACCTTAGGGGAATAAGATACAAGCCATCAGTCATCTGGCAATTCCTGTACTTTCATACAGCTTTGGGATGGTGGACTGGCCTCTTAAAGATCTTGAAAAACTGGAAGTGAAAACAGAAAAATTCCTCCATGCCTATGAAGCAATTTACAAGAATCAATGTATGCCAAGACATCCCTAGATCTGAAGGAGGGCTAGGACTCAGAGATTGAGCTGCTATCATGGGCTTCCAGGTCTTTTTAACTGCATCATCAGAATCAAATATGCAAAAAGTTCTGAAATATGAAAGTAAACGTCCGGAATCTATCTCCATCATCAAACTTGGACAAGTGTTCCAACACCTAGAAGGAGTGAGTGTGAATCCACAAGCATACACAGAGAACAAAGTAACAGAATTTGCAAAACAAGAGAAAAAAACTTCAAAGAATTAGATCAACAAACAAGGAAAAGCAAGTGGCAAATGCAAATATAGTGGGAAATACAGAGTGTTACTCCAGGAAACCTTTGTCGATCAAGAATGGACACATGAATGGTTAAGGAGAGGTGAAGTGAAATCAGAGGACGAGAGGTTGATAGTCGCCAGGACAGCGGCTCACGGATGAGATGGTTTACAGTGAGCATTGAAAACAGTGGCAAAACAGACATATGTCTATACTGTCGGAAAGAGCTAGAAACAGTGACTCGCCTCATAGCTGGCTGTGAAGTTCTGATGGCAGAAAATTTCTATACAGAAAGGCACAATAAAGTAGCACACCTTATCCATTGCAAACTCTGTAAGCACTATAACATCGCTGTGCCTGAAAAGCACTTGGATCATGACTCTAGAAGGATTACCGAGAAGAAAGAGGTTATGATCACCTGGGATACTCCCTACTCTGACCGATAAAAGGCTGGATGCGAGGAAGCTGGATATAGTACTAAAGTAGAAAAGTACCAGTAGAGCATTGATTATAGAGGTGTCACTTCCAAGTGGCTACTCTGTATCGTGTTGAGAGGGAGAAAATCAAGTATCAAGAAATGCAGTCGGAGACCAAGAAAATGTGGCAGAAAGATACTGAGTTATTCCCCATCATGTTGGGCGCCACAGGCCTAATTAAGAGGAATTTCCAAGCACACCTTGATAAATTACTCATACAGGTAACATCTTACGACCTCCAGAGGGAAGATCTCTTTGGCACAATGCAAGTACTACGCCGGGCATTAGCAGTAAATTTGAGAGACTTGAGATCATACGCCATATACCCTGGCTTAGAAGTGAGGTCCATGACTGTCATGGTATGCGCAAATCTCACCCATATGGAGAAACTGCCCCAAAGAATATGAGTAGGATTCCCTTAAGTTGAATGTTTTTTCCTATGTGGGTAAAAGTATTGTTAGTCTAATAAACAATTATCACCACATGTTCTTTTGTTTTGCTCATTATCCGTTGGATAAGCAGCATGGAATCAAATGATTATTTTGGGATGCGGCCAGGTACTTGTGACCTTGGAAATAGGACCCATGGCTTGATGAATCTTTGGTAATTGAAACCAGATCAATCAACAGATTTAAAGCAAGCAAATTTACAAAACAGAGGAAAAGAAAGTTCAGAGTATTCCAGATACACTGTCTGCATTCTGAGCATAGCCAGGAAAATGGAGAAAGGATTTTCTACAAAAATGTTTTAAGATATTCCCCTTCTCATATGAATTCAGGATGCCTACAGGCTTCATGAAGCTTTTATATTTTCTTCAATCCTTTTCTCCCCTCATTCATAATTTAGACGTCACGTTGACTTTTTAGTCTCAGAATTTTTTTAAAAAAAGTAAATTTTGGGTAGTGTTTAATATTTGATACAAAGGCAATATCCACTTCATGGAACAGCCATTGCTCAGTACTTGAAACATACATTGAGAATCGTCAAATTCCACAGCATCCTGCAAAAATAAGAGTGCCATTATATTTATTTGATTCAACTCGCACCTTTTCATTTCTTACTCAAGTCTGGAGTACATTTCACAGTATCTGATCATTTATTTTTTACTGGTTTGCCACAGAACCCCTCTATTGTGCCAGTCTAGCATTCGGGTTGCCAGATAAACCGTTATGGACAAGCGTATAAATCAACTCACCAAGGCAGTATGAAGATTTTATGTCTAATTTATGAATATAAAAGGCCTCTTAGAAAATTAAGTCATGCCTGAGAGCACGCACAGTGCACTTAGCAGTGTATTTGTAGATTAGGTGAGCTCAAGGATGGGTCTGAGCGAAGTGTGGGCAGTGTTGTGATTTGTGTGTACTTTATAAAATATGTGCATACTTTACTGGCTAACATTTATGCCTGCTCTCAAGCAGGCGCAAATGTCTGCACCTTTAATAGAGGCGTGGTTTCTGCTGGATTTCTGCTAGTATTTTATAAAGGCACAGAGGGGGTCTTTTACTAAAGGATGCTAGCTGGCAGCATATATTCTGGTACTGAAGGTGCAATGGGACATGCATTGCTAGCTAGCACATGGCCATGACTGTGCGAGACAATTCCTGCACTTACCATGCAACCTACATTAGAGTTGCAAATGGGTGGGTTGGGTGGATAGCTGTCAAGGTGAGCTCAGTGTAATAAGTGCCGGGTTCACCTCACACCACCTCAATAGATGGAGTTAAGCGCACCTGCGTTAATGCAGACCATGCTAGGAGAAAGTGCTCCATGTTACTGCCAGAAAAATACTTTCAACACCCCCAACAGTTAACACAGTGATGTTGCACCAAACATCCCATAGTTTTAGCGCTTTTGGCACGTTAGATGCAACACTCTAGCAGCATTAGTAAAAGGGCTCCATAGAAGCCTATGGGGCATGTTTACTAAAAACCGCTATTTTGCGCGGCGCAAAATAGCGCACTAAAAGCAGCACTTAAGTGCTCTTAAGCGCCCCGCAAACGTGCGTCGAACCCCCGCACACGTGCGCGTCACACTAACGAGCCCCGCACAAGTACGGGCCCGTAAATGTCCGATAGAGGCATGGAAAGGCCTACGGAGGGCGGAGGAAGGGCCCGGAGGGGCAGAGAGACGGGGTTAATGGGCGGGGAAGGGGAGGGGAGAGGCCCCTCGCACAGTTGCGGGGCCGAATTTCCATTGCAAAAATAGCGCGAGTGAACCACTCGCGGTAGAGGGGATTTAAAGGGAAGAGAAACCATTTCCATCAGCAATGTACAGCACAACCGGGGAAACCTGAAAAACGTGAGCAGTGTGATACATGTGCACAGCACAAAAGTGCAATTAAAAATAGAAAATGACCACCACAAAAATATTAAAAATAGTAATTCAGTTGGGGAACAGTTATAGTGATGGGCAAAACTAGAAAACACACCCAGGAAAGCTCCAAAAAAAATGATTTATGGAAAGGTGTACGGAGCGGAGACTCGTCCAAAAAACATTTCCCTTTTTCTGGAGCTGTCCTGGGAGTGTTTTCCATGTTTGCCCATTAATATCACTGTAGCCCAGCTTGGTTATATTTTATCCCCCTTTTCCCGTGGTCATCTGTGGGCTTTACTTGCATGTTTGTCACCAGACAGGGTGAAGGAGCCCACAGTAGAAATGCACACAGCAGGCTTTGCCACTCCATCCTGCCATGTTACTATCTCCAGGGACTGCACTGTCCCTGTGGCCACAGTGTGGTGCAGAAGACAGAGTCAGTACTTCTAGGACCAGAGGGTCAGAGGTTCAAATCCCAGCTGGGGCACCTTCCAGCCCTGTCCATATATTTTACCCACCACTGAACAACGATAGCACACACACCCCTGTCTTGCAGGGAACATAGGCATGGGGAGATCACCCATATTTTACCCAACACCACACACACACCACAACAATGGGCAATACCTACAGCCAAGTCACCCAAATGTAGTCCCGTACTGACACATTGCAATCAGGTCATCTGCTTTCTCTGAGAGAAGCTCATGCCAGCATGTTGGCGGACGAGTACATGTGGTGCAGGGGGCAGTGGCCGCTAGCCACGGAAGACAGAGGCCTAGCCATGTGCAGGCTGGCACAGTCCACAGCAACAGACAGGCCCTGCCGGATCCACAGTCATGGACTAACCAGGGAATTCAGCCAATCTGTGGCTACACGGTGGTGCAGTGCACACAGACAGTGCATGCAAGAACAGAAGGTCACAGATTCAAAGACCAGCTGGGGCTACCGCCAATCCTGCCCATGTATTTTCCCCACAAATAAACAGTGACAGTAAGGACACACCTTTCGTGACGAGGACATATGCAATGTTAATACATCTATCTTTTACCCCACTGAGCACAGACACCATGAACAGGGGCAGAACCTACAGCAGAATCCCCCAAATGCAGTCCTGGTGGGCCACACACCAGTCAGGTTCCATGCTGCCACTCATACAAATGCCTGTGCTGTATATCTATGCACCACCCCCACGGCATGTAGATGTAGCTCATGCATATTCATGAGGGACAGCAGGAAGACCCGAACAGTGGGATGCAAAACTGGACCGGATTTGGGAAGCGCTGCCGTAAAGCAGCAGCCAACAGGGGCAGACACACCCACACCCACACCCACAGGCCCCATTGGCCAATGTCTCCTGTAGAGGCAGAACATTGGACCCTGCGTGCATCTCCCAATACTAGCACCTGCATACCTTAGCAATGTCACCCTACACCTGAGGTTCACAGCTCTGAAACGTTTGCTAAGAGTACAGGCTGATAGATATCCCTACGTTATGCACATACTGCTAATTGACCCCATCCAAACAATCTGTTTGGTGTCTGCGGTGCGTGCTCCAGGCCTGGCCTCTGACGGTGTTCACCACCCTGGGGAGTGACCCCCAGCAGTACTGCATACCATATCCATGCCTGTGCCGTGCCCAGGACCGGTGTGGTGGGCAAGGCTAATCACCCCCTCAATAGTAGCACAATGCTGGCATAGGTGTGGGAGTGTGTGTCTGTCTATACAGTGTGTGTTGGCTGCAAACACCTTCCCCAACCCACACTGCCAGCACTACTGCCAGTATTGGCCTGCCAATGTGCATAATGAGCAGCAAGGTACCATGGGTATAGGTCAGACATGGTGGGCTGGCCAGGATGCATCTGCACAGGGCATAGGGCACTGGCTGTGACATTGTAGTGCCTGGCCACCACCTACACAGACAGGATGACCTCTGTATGTGCTGCTGGGGGAGCACTCTCACCCTGAGTGTGTAGTGATGACAGCATGGCTAGGCACCCCAATAGTGCTGTATTGTGTTTCTCTCTTGTGATATATATGGGTTTCCTGTGGGGGCTTCCTCACAGAACTCTCTGCTTGTGGGTGCATGCATTTCCATCAGGGCTAACCAGCAGGCTGTTTACAGCTGGTATGTGTCTTGATGGTGTGCCTTGCAGGGTGCAGTGGCTGATGGCTTGCTGCAGGAGAATATCAGATAGTGCTGGGGTGCATCTTGTCTGATATTGTGTTATGGATGTGTGTGGAGCTGCTTGGACTGCCCTGTAGGGTGTCTGTTCCCCAGCAGGACTGGGGTTTGATGGTCCACTACTGCTGCCATGGGGGGGGGGGGGGGGGGGTCCCATGGGGGTTTTCGCTAACTGAGACAGACAGAGATATCCAAGATGTTTCTGCAGCACCTTCCTATCTCACAGGTTAGTACTGTTTTGGAGCTCTGTCATGGCCTCATTCAGCCATGGCTGGTGTTGTGGACCTGGTCCTGGGCGCCACATCACACCCTCAGGGTGAGCACAGTACCCTCACAATGTGACGGTGTGTAGCTACTCTTTGCTGGTAGTCCACCCACTCAGGACCCCCTACCAGGCCGAGGTGCTGTGTGGGTGCACACGGACAATTCCCCCTACCAGGCCGGGTAGCTGTTGGGGTGCATTCCCCATCTTGTGTGCATCTATGGACAGCTGATTTGCATGTACAGTGCATCATGGGTACGGGTGGCCTAACCCTATCTTGTTTACAACAGCAGACTGTCTGTGAGGTGACGTGCAGGCTCTCTGCAGCCAGCCAGGGGCTTGCTGACAGCTATAGGGCTGTAACCAAATGGTTATGTCACTATCTTTGCAGCCAGAGGTCATGGGTTCAAGCCCACTGTGGGGTTCTGTGATAGGGTTGTCCAGAGCATTATCTTTGTTTACTGTACATATTTTTATGACAGCAAACACACCCTTGGCATACTGTACCCATAAGGTGCCTCTGAGGGTGTTCTTTAGGGCGCCCTATAGGCCACCTTATGGGTGCCATCCATATTGGGTGCACTATACATTGTCCTGTGTCGCAACATACATGGTGCCCTATAGGGGACATTCTAGGGTGCCTTGGCGGACAGTGCACTGTAACATGTGCCTTACGGGCATCCGTATGTTAACACACTGTGAGAGCGGGTTTACTAGTAGTGGGAAATAAAATAAACCTTGAAGGCCTCCTACAGCACTCCTCACCATAATACATACTGCCCCAGCCAGCCTTGTTCACTGGGCACTATGAGGGGTTGAACCCCTGACACCTGCACCATTGGTCAGTGTCTTCACCATTGTGCTGTGGCTCTGTTCCTGTGTTTGAGCAGCAGCGCGCAGCCTTGTAGCCATCGGCGCACCGTCTTGTGGCGCACAAAAGTAACAGAGCGCCGCCTTCTGCCGCGTAACATTAACAGCGTGCCGCCTTATGCTGCCCAACATGGGCATGCCTCCTAAAATAACGCCTCAGCCAGCTGTCTTCAATGGGTACTGTGGGGAATTGAACCCATGATGCCTGCACAAGTGGTCAGTGTCTTAACCATTGTGCTATGGCTCCATTCCTGTTATGTGCACATCAGCGCGCCACTTATCCCTCCCACTATTGGGTTGCCCCCTCACACATCAGCGCGCCGCCTTCTGCCCACCGGCTCGCCGCCTTCTGTTGCCCGATTTTATCAGCGCGCCGCCCTCTGCCGCCCAACCTTAACAGCGCGCCGCCATCTGCCGCCCACAATGAACAGTGCGCCGCCTCATGCCGTATAAAAAAAGAGTGCGCCGCCTTCTGCCGCCCATAAGCAGTATGCCTCCTACACCACTTTTGCCCATAAAAGTTGATGCCTCAGCTGGTTTTTTTTGTTGAGCACAATAGGGGTTTGAACCCCTGGCCCCTGCACCATAGGTCAGTATCTTCACCGTTGTACTACGGCTCTGATGCTTGGTTAAGCAGCAGCGCCCCACTTAGCCTTTTCACGCAATAATGTGGGCCCCGCACATTAGCGCAACGCACACACGTACGGTCCGGTTTTTTCCTTTTTTCTGGCTGGCCCGCCCACTCCTTATATGGCACCAGCACACTAACGGGAACCCGCACAGCAACGGTGTTTAGTAAACATACCCCTATGTGTCTTTATAAAACAGGCAAAAAATAAGCACCTTCCTGCCCTATTAACCTAGACACTATGGGGCTTGTTTACAAAGCCGCGGTAGTGGTTCGCGATCGCGATCGCAGCCGCGGCCCCATTGAAATCAATGGGGCCGCGGCTCCGATTACGATCGCAAACCGCTACCGCGGCTTTGTAAACAAGCCCCTATGTTATAAAATTACCCTCCATGTGAGATAGTATGTTTCAAAGAGGGAAAGATTTAGAGCTCTAATGGTTTTAGAAAATTATTTTTTATGATGGTATCACCTAATAATGGTGCTCATGAATTATATTTCCTTAGAGTGAATAAGGATATGTATAGGAGTCACTGATGCTGTTATAACAATTAAAAATGCCTTATATTCAGTCCATCAGAAATAATCCAGAATAATGCTGCAGATAGAGAAGAAAACTGTGCTAACCAGTAGGGGCATCAGGAATGTGTTATTGCTGGTAACTTTTTCAGCACGTTCAAAGTGTTTACACGAGCTGCATTTTTGTAATTCACTGAATGGATTCATTAAGCTTAGAGAGTTGCACTTCAATGGAATAATAATCCAGTACAGGTTTTCCATATCCCCATCCCGGTCTCATAATGCAGGGTGTATTGGAATGGTAGTATGAAAACAAAAACTAGACCAATACCTCGTAGTGAGGTGATGTGATATTTTGATGCTAGAATTAATCAAGCTAGCTGTTAAAATTGCAGACTCTCTTTTTGCTATCACTGTACAATAAAATTCTAGCCCTGCATGTGATTCCTGAGAAGTAAAGGATGATAGTCCTTGTTCCTGTGTCGAACAGCAAATGCCACATATTTCATTTAGAAAGACTATTTGTAATGGACTATTTGTAAAGAATTACATTTTGCTATATCGTCACAATGCTTTTGTGAGAACTAAAATGTGGCATGATCAAAGGGCTCCAACCTCATGTTTCTTTAACAAATCTGTCCTGTACTTGTTCAATTAGAGCAAACCAAAATGAGTTCTGAGTTCTATTTTTATGAAACCATAATGCATTTCTTTGTCACAGAGCTTTTAGCACTACAGCTCGAATCTCTGTAATGAGTAACTATTAGTCATGGCCAATCTTTCCTTCTCACACTGCAAGGTCTATTCTGATCATTTTTTCTTTTCTTTGTATGTAATCTTGAGTATGGATAATGTTCACTTCAGCTGTACCTTTCAACAAAATGAGTCCCTGTTTCCCTAAACATTTCAACATGTTAATTTCTACATTTTGCTTTTGTGTTGTTTTCCCCCCAAATTTCTTATCTTTCTCATAGAAAATGGTTTATCTCCCTTTTCTTGAATTTCATATTGGGAGCATGCATTGCAACCTATGGAGTGCAATGCTGGGCATCTTTAGGAACCTTTTAAGAATAATAGGCAGCATTGGGCTAGGTAGCTGCACTGAATCCAGAGGATCTGTGTATACCAGGAAGTGGTTTGCCAACTGATAGCCATCACTTATTTTTTAGAACTTAAAAAACCCACAGACCCTGTAGATGTTGTGCTCTGGAATTACACTAAAGGAGAATGCCAAAGGGGTTGCCCCTTTATGAGTCCATTTGTGCATACTTTGGGCTCTATAACAAAGAAATGCATTATGTTTTCATAAAAATAGGACTCGGAACTCATTTAGTTTGCTGTAATTGAACAAGTAGAGGACCATTTTGCAGTTTTGCCAGGATGGAGATGGATAACACATAGCACTTTAAAGAGAGTTTGACTCTAGATTCTGACTTACTTTGATGCTGATGAGATTTCCCATTTATTTCTTGGATACTTTATTGTGAACACAATGATCCTGCCCCTATTCCTTGTGGGTGTTGTCATCTTGAATCAAGGGACCAGGCGACTTTAAGGTTGGTACCTATTATATAATGGGGCATGTTTACTAAACATTCTTATCGTGCGGGGCCGCGGTAGTGTACCTGTGCCATATAAGGAGTGGGCGGATCAGGCTGCCAAAAGAAAAAAACCGGGAGTAAGCAACCGGACGTGTGCGCGTCACGGTAATGTGCGGGGTCGACATTAGCGCGCCAAAAGGCAAAGTGGCACGCTGCCGGGTATAGAAAACACCCGAGCCGTAGTACAACGGTGAAGACACTGACCAATAGTGCAGGGGCCATGGGTTCAATCCCCCATTGTGCACAACGACAAAGGCCAGCTGAGACAGCAACTGTAATGATTAAAATTGTTTTAGGAGGCAAATTAATTTTGAACGGCATAAGGCGGTGCACAGTTCTTTTTCAGCGGCATAAGGAAGCACACAGTTCTTTTTGGGCGGCCTAAGGCGGCGCACAGGTCCTCTTGTGCGGCAGAAGGCGGCGCACCGGTCGTCTTGGGCGGCAGAAGGCGTCGCGCTGATAGGCACAAGGCGGTGCGCCGATAGGCACAAGCACAGGAACGGAGCCACAGCACATTGGTTAAAACACTGACCAATGGTGCTGGGAGCAGGGGTTCAATCCCCCCCCCCCCGTGTACACTGAAGGCAGTTGTCGGTGTTTGTTTTCTATTGGAGTCACAGAAATTATGGCCGCCAGAGGTGCGTGCGCTGCTGTACGTAAAGCGGCGCACTAATGGTATTGGAGGCCTCTGATGACTGGGAGGCATAAGTCGCGCAATGATGGGAAAGCAGAGGAACCGAGCAACAGCATGATGGTTAGAACACTGACCAATGGTGTAAGGAGCAAGGCTGTGAACACCCGCAGTGCACACTAAAGACAGCTGGCTGAGGCATAGGGGGCTGTGGTGCTGGTCAGAAGGGTGTGTGGCAATGTTTTTTGAGGAATAATAATTTGGGAGAGGTAAATGGTGTTGTGCTGATTTGCAAGCACCCAAACACAATCAGTGTGCAATGGTGCAGGGATCAGAGGTGCAATCCCACACAATGGCAAATGAACATGTCTGGCAGAGACAGCACCTGTAAGGGGTAAGATAGCCCCATTAGGGTGTTATCGCATATCTGTGGAATAAGTGGTTTCCAGCAAATGTACTCTCAGAGCACTGTAACATAACGTGCCCTTGAAGTCACCCCACAGGACACATCTCCAAATGCAGTGTCCACCACGCCACCCAACAATGTTGGTGAAATAGTGGCCGAGGGGGCGCCACATAGGGTGCCCTATGAGGCGGGGAAAGGTCACAGCACTCTTTCTGCTGTTAGCACTGTGCATTGTAACGTATGGAAAACATAAGTAGTTGTGCTGACACAGTTCGTGCATATGTGATTTATCAGTGAGGGACTGCAGACAGCCCCTGGTGTCTGATATCCACAGGGTGTCAGAGTTAATCTCATATTGCAATCCTCAGCCTGGGCCTGTCTGCAGCCCTTTGCTCCGAGATCAGCAATGGCAGACCTGGGTCAGTCATTAGTTACACACCAAGGAGGGGCTGCAGACAGTCCCAAGTGACGCATATCAACACAGAATCAAAGTCAATATCATCCATTAAACTGCCCCATTACCTCTGGAGATTGAAATCCACAGAGTAACACAGCTCCATGACAGCCAAGGTCTGATGAAAAAACACACACGCCTATGTCATGTATGTAGAAAACTGGTGAATACAGCAATGATGTTGCAGGGGTCATGGTCTGCTCCAGTTAATTAATAAGGGTGGGTGAGGTATGTTCCCACTCTGTGATCAAGTGTACAGCAACCACTCCTGGCATAGTGAGACAATTACACCCTTGTGCCATATATTATTGCACCTTTTATGGTGCAGCAGATGTAACATCACAAACATACCCTGTCAGCAAAGGTGAACTGTAATCTATTTCCATAGGCCATGTTGAAAGGCTGTCCACTCCCAGGCCACTATCGTAGGCACATCATAAGCTGTGTCAATCAAAGGTGTGCCAGAAGATGCCATAAGGACGTATAGGTAAAAGCAGAAAGCTGAGCCAATAACAGTAACATCCCCCAAGCTGAATGCAAACAGAGGAATGTGCTAAACACACACATAACACAAACACTGCACAGAGCAGAGAAGACAGACAATATCAAATTAAATGAAGGACCTACATAAGTTGATGGGCTGCCGAAAGCAGCTGCAGGCCATGTGACACCCATAAAATGTGAAAAACATATCATGGGCAGCTATATCCATGCACAGATTGATGGTAATGTACCCTGCTACACTGACAGTGTGAGACAGAGGATGTGCAGATGTGTGTAGTAGGGGAGTCTGAAATGGAAGAATATGTGAAATATCAGGATGACGGTGGAGTACAAGTGCTAGGCAGAGCACACACAGGAGAGGCAAGCAGGTTGAGATGCAATGCACGAATGTGTGTTAGTCGATGACGTGGTTTAGCAGCATGCACATCAGGGTAGGATGGCACATAGCTGGCAGAGAAAGGATGGATGGAAGGATGTCGCACAACTCAGTTAATGGTACAATGTGGGCATGCCACTGATGTACACACATATGACTATCACACTAATGAAAAGCACATATGCAGGACAAGCAATAAAATACAACACTGCAGACAGGAACCACACAAACGACCAGTACTACAAATGTAGACGCCTAAAATGGTAACACACACCGCCCATGTGAGGCACAACAAAGTCTACATAACCAAAATAACGCATGCCAGTACACAAAACGCCTGCTGGCTGCCATGACAAACAAACACAAAAACAACTAATCTGTAGTAAATGCACATGCAGATACACCATGTACAGAAAGAATTTGCACTCTGTATCTTGCAACAACAACACCTGCACAAACACAATGAAATGTCCTGCACTGAATACAGCATGCAAAACAGGGATATAATTAAACACAACGCCATCAGAGGATGTTCCCTGGATCAGGTGAATAATCAGGAGAAGAACAGGAGACAGCTCAACATGCAATAAGGTGTAGCACACCAAACACCTGAATCTCATCAAAAAGAAAGGGCCACATGCAACAGGATGTAAAGACCCTAAAGTGTGAGGTCATTATTACACAACAAATGTCATGGCTAGGCAACACACAGGATGCACCCTTTTCTACAGTGAAGACAGTAAAGGGTGTGTAGAGCTGAGGAACCTGTTGGTACCTCATGGCCGAGTGAGGCCATTAGAGATGTTAAAAACAAAACATGTGCGGAAAAAACATGCATACAGCACACGTCAAACACATGACCATAGCCAATAACAAAAAGCAATCAATGAGCACACTCTAACACAAAGATCCCAAAGGGCGTGTGTGGATGTCAAGCGTACATAGACAGTGATGTGCCATGTGGCTGTCACTAACACAGCTGGCACTGTACAAGGATGTGAGCATAGGTGACCCATGTACATGTCCAGCAAACAAACACATAAAGGGGATGTATGTGCAAATACCGGAGGACTAACATAGTGAAGTGAAACATGGCTTGCACACCAAACAAACAGTGAACAATTCACAGAAGCACCCCATGTGGCCCATGGCAGGTCATGTAACCCACCATCACCTAGCAACAACAAAAACATCATCTACACCCTGTGACATTGAAAGGAAAATGATGGATCCATGGGCTCACAAGGAGTCATGACTGATACAAAGTCACACATTGAGCATGATGACAGACCTGAAATGCAAACACCACACGAAACACATATTGGGTAAATACAGAACTTTATTTGGTTTGCACATCACAAATAGTGTAGACAGTGCCATCATAATATCAGGGCTGGCCGCATCACCTCGGAAAGTGCTCAAAACCTTTAGCATGTCACAAAGCCACCTCCTACAGAAAGGTAACTTGGTTGACAACAAATTATCCACACCAGATATAATGTGCATCAGGTGCATACTCTGCACCTGACACCAGACCCCAAGCGCCCCCTTGCTGCTGCATGTCGCAAATGTGTCACCCACATATGAGTGCATGTACAGATGAGATGATGCATGCTGAAGACCCAATACACCTCATCTGTCCCTCAGAAAATACCCAACTGTCAAAACAGGGGTCAGACTAACTCCAAAAAGATATTTGGTGCAAAGGATTTTAATGTTCAAAAACATGACAGAAAAGTAATGATGATACGCACATCCCAATGCCCGATATGGGATTACAAGCTACACCACTATGGACACAAACAATCATGTAAATCACAATAAGCATCTGCTAACAAATACCACATGCACATGACCACAGACATAATACCAACTCAACAACCAGCAGAAATATGCACATATTACACCATCAAGGAGGTCAACATGCAGTGTTGGTTTGGGGAAACAGTGCATCGTCACATATACCCGGATACATGGAATTTCCCAGTAAACAAGTAGTATTGACACCCACACTGCCACACTGCAAACATAATGTGGCAATGTGAGTGTCGCTAACACAAGCCATAGTCATGACCGTGAAGACGGGAAATGCAAGGTGTGTACAGACATGCAGACTGTCATGTATGCACAGTACGCAAACACACGAAGCAGCATATAAATAAGGAAATAATGGACAAACATATCACCTAAATCCACACAGAAGCCATAGGTCCACATGTGGTGTCACAGAAACATAGTCAGTGAGATGCACAAGCACCAGCCACATGGCAACATGATACATTGATGCCACACATGCATGTAAACACCCATGGGTCACTGAAAACATCATCCCAAGATGGTGTTGTGTTTGAAAACATTGTGGAGTTTAAATGGGGATCATGTCCAGGTGGCAAATAGGTTGACGTAGACAATAGGAGCACTCCATCGTTGGCCACATGACAAATACATGGGCTGTATGCTTGTGTTGTAAGAAAAACATTAGAATATCATCGGTGCCATGTCACAGCCATGGTACAAAACATGAGACACCCAACTGTGACAAAATGTAACACCTACAATGTCCATGTCAGTTGCTGCTGCACAAGGGGGGATCATCGTAAAACGTCAGAATTGTATCTGAAATCAAAAAACTCATGTTAAAAGTGTCTTTGAGGCTCAAGACATGCATAGTCAGGTGTCTGTGATCAGTATACCATAGTCCTTCGAAGTCCATGTGTGTCCCCCACAATGAGGAGCACGTCCTGCCAATCAATTGCATCAGCAGTGCTATCGACACCTCTGTCAGGGTGAAAGCAGTAGTCAAAAATCAATAATGTCTATCCCAGTCATGTGTTGCACTCTCAGAGGTAAAACATCCAATGGCAAAATGTCATAGCAAAGAGTTGCATGGTGGTCTGTCCTCAAACAGGTGGGTGTTGTTGACAACAGTTGCAGTGTAAGAGATGTGCCCGGTATGTCCACTGTCCTGTGTCAGGAGAGGAGAGGTATGTAATCGTCAGACACCTTTGAAAAGAAACACAAATGTCATAACGTCACAGCTGTGCAAATGCTGAAGAAAGGAATGCAAAGGCAAACAGGACATGATAGCAATATGAAACATAACCATGTGGCCAACATCATTATGCCTCAACACAGACATGGTTGTCACATGGATATGTTAATGTCCATGCGCCTGTCACACAGGTGTGTTGCAGCTACACACCATATGCAGCTGTTCATGTGAGTCTAGAGAAAATGTTACATGCCCATCAGAACAACATTATATCATCAACAGTGAAAGACAGATGTAATGAACCCCAAAAGAAACCAATACACATACCGTGTGTGTGCATCAGGTGTAGCTCATCAATCGCTTGAGCCACTACACAACAATATCAGGAACACCTGAAGGTAGACAATGTCAGCAAAAGCTCGAGATTCACCATGGCAAGCCAACGTTGATGACGGTCCAGATTATGTGCATATCTGTAAACACAAATGAAAACAGACCAGTGCTTAATGACAACAAAAGAAACATGTTTTCTCAATGCACACAACACATGTCCATAATGTTGACAACGTTTACACCACTATGTAAGAGGTAGCATAGTCACAACAGACACCCAGAGGCACACACCCCTAACAGCACATGATAATGTATGATGTCGGAGCAATGCAACATCACACAGGCAAACGAGAAATACACACACCCACAGTATGGAAATGTCAAATTGACATCTGTAACACATGGCCTGCATGTGCACAGGTGTAGATCTGTAGATATAACGGCCCAGTGACCATGCAATGATATCATGGTGTTGTCTGAGAGTACATTGTTTGGGGACAGAAAACGTGCAGCCAAACATCACAATACAACAACCTACACACACATGCAGGTCTGTTTCACATGTCACAGTGAAAGTGTGGTAGAGGACATGCTTAACCAAGACACAAGGGAATATGAGTGACACCAGCAAGAGATGGTTTACTGATGCTAAACCTAGAATATTTGAAAACAAATCATCTGTGCAATATGACAGATCAATAGGAACATATGATTTCAATTAGTGCGGTCACACACAATGTCTATGTACAACCACCTACCAAAACAAAATGATTAATTGCTGATGTAGAGACACATGGCAAAGCACCAGACCAACACCATCCAAACCACGTATGTCCTCTGCACATGGAGACACAAGATAAGCAAACAAATGTCATGTTATAGCCGTGAATCACACACTGCACCGTCATGTCCCCAGCTATCACACCCCACAAGAGCCCTCAATTAATGACTGCTCCCTATCACAATGTACAGATCACATACATGTCAGAGGCATCACGGAGATGTCTAACGAGATCCTGAGGTGTGTGTAGTGTCTCCGACCCCTCCCTTACCTCTCTGTCCGTGTACACACAGAGCAATTCAGGGGTATGCGCACACCATTCTGTTGTCTCAGTCGCAGAGTGCACTATAAACCTTTTATCACCATATTGTGACAAAAGACTCCTCTACCTGTTTAATGTTGTGCCAAAGTTGTATGTTAATCCACTTACAATAGGGAAAAGCATTGGATATCTGCGCTCCCACCTCATGTATTCCCGTATCATAAACATATCCTGGTTTGTACATCTCATACCGTCTGTAATATTAACAGTTATGTTCTGATGATGTGCACAAATAACATGCATAATGTGTTGCATGTGTTAAAATGGACCACCCCATGTCTGCATGTGACAAACCCCTGAGGGCTGCATGCCATCCCAATGTGTGTTAGTCTGAACGTTGAAACATGCATACCCTACATGTGCACCTCTGATAAATAGCTGGCACCTACGTCTGTGTATGTAAGTCAACATAATCATGCCTTGCTTGTGTCTGCAAGATATTTGCTCATATGGTCTGTGTTCACGTTACCTACACACATACACAGCCTGTAGCTAATGCATGATGGATGATGTTGCAAGAGCATCAGCAAGATATGCCATCCAATCCATTAAATACCTGCTATAACACAAGCAACACCCACATGCTGTGATCCAACTGGCTATTGTAAAACACCCTTTGCTGTATCTGGCTGATACATCTCACCATGTGTGTAGATACCCATCACTGCAGTGAAGGTAGACTCACCAAGTTAAAAGTGTTTTATCACAACCCCCTGGCTGCACAATGCAGAAGGTCCCCATCCCTAACCACATCCATGTCATGGCTACCTGATCAACAATACATTTTGACACACGTCATGTTTGACATCCACATACCACCCAAACTGTTTATATCATCTCCCCATACTAGCATTAACTATGTTTATTGTGCTTTATGTGACATGTTGCTACACACATGAAGAGCACACAAACATAGGTATGTCACAGGAGCCTAATACCAACATAAACATCACAAATGTGTCTAATCGTAGCGCTCCACAATGGACAACAGTCAACAAACAGGGAGTGACCGTCCAACATGAACATATCAACATATGGCTGACACTGTGTGGCACACATATCATGTAAGATAACACCTTCTGGTCTGACAACAGCTGTTTATATCAGAAGCATACACTACCTGTGAATTGCACCCTCCAAACAAACCACACAGATACCAACAAACCCCCACATCATCTGCCACCAACTGCTGTTGTGCAAATCCCACATTATTTGTGGCACACCCATGGACATATGTGATGTTGGCATTTAGAGTCAACTGGTACTGCAGTGTGTCATCCAGATTCCATGTTAACATTTATTTATTTATTTATTTATTTATTTATTTATTTTAGTGTACATTTGTAGCCCGCTGCTTCCAGTGATCAGCAGCGGTGTCTATACATAGGAGGTTTGGCTGTACTGGCCAGGATTAATTTATATACAATGTGATTTGGGGGAGGGGGGGGATAGAGCACAGCAAGCATAGGGTTACAAGATTTACAGTAGATTGAATATTGAAGTTACATACAGGTACTTAATACATATTTACAGTGGCTGCCTGTTAGGGCTTTACAAATGATGACCCTTATATACAAATTTATACATTGCTGAGTTTACTTCAGGAGGTTAGTATATTTCATGTGGTTAGGTTGTAATGTGCTTGGAAAAGATGTGTCTTGAGTAGTTTTCTAAAGTCTTTCAAATCACTGACTTCACGTAGTTCGGTTGGCAATCGGTTCCAGAGTGCTGGAGCTGTAAAGGAGAAAGCTCGGTTGCTGGTGCAAGCATTAACCTTTGCGAAGCACTTCGGGATACAGAGGGTGTTGAGGTTCTGTGTTCTTCTACTTCTATTGCTAGGTAGTTTTGCTATTAGGCTGTTGAGGTGTGATGGCGCTATATCATGTATGAGTTTGAATGTAGTGACTAGGACTTTGTATTGAATGCGGGCTGTGATGGGGAGCCAGTGGAGCTCCATTAGTGCGGGTGTGATGTGGTCGGAGAGGCCCTTCTGCATGATGATTCGGGCTGACACATTTTGTGCCATTTGCAAAATATTGATAGTTTTTCTTGGCAGGCCTTGCAGTATGGCATTGCAATAGTCCAGGTGTGGAATGATGAGGGCTTGTGCGACTGATCTGAAGTCAGTATGATCGAGGATGTTACGCAGGGGCTGTATGACTCTTAATTTGTGAAAAATAGCCCGATTGGTAATACGAAGGTGCTTGTCCATATTCAGGTTGCTGTCAAGCATCACTCCCAAATATTTTATCTCTGCTTTGATGTTGTAGATATTATTGTTCATGGTGACTGTTGTCGGGGGCTCGAATCCTGGTTTCCTGGAGATACACATTGCTTCCGTTTTCTTGTGGTTAATGGACATATTATTGCATTGTAGCCAGACTTGAAGCTCGTGTAGGCATTTCTCTAGGTTGCAGAGGTTCGGGTTGTTTACGTCTAGTTGCGTATATAGCATTAGGTCATCTGCGTAGATATGGTAGTTGATGGTATAGTCCTGGAAAATCTTGCATACTGGTTGAAGGTATAAGTTGAATAGGAGGGAGGAGAGGGCAGAGCCCTGTGGAATGCCTTGGGTTTGTGGGAAGGGGGTGGCTTTGACATTGTTGAAATTGACCTGCTGCATTCGGTTTGTGATGTACGAGGAGAACCATTTTAGAGGGGTACCTGTGATGCCTATGGACTCGAGTCGCTTTAGCAGTGTGGGGTGATGCACAGAGTCGAAAGCTGCTGAGATGTCTATGAAAATAAGCATATACATTTTACTCTTATCTTCCAGACCCTTAAGTAGGTTGTCCATTAGGACTAACAAGAGGGTTTCCACGCCGTGGTGCTGTCGAAACCCGTATTGATGCACATCCAGGGCGGTTATGTCATCAATGTGGTTTTGTAGTTGCTGCTGCACTGTCTTCTCAATGATCTTGGCGAGGAAGGATATGCTTGAGATGGGTCGGTAAGAGGTGGGGTCGTCCTTGTTGAGCGTTTTGTTTTTCAGGATTGGACGTATAAGCGATCTCTTGAGGGGTGATGGCATGATGCCTTGTTGAAGTGAGAGGTTCACTATGTGGGAGATGTGTTGCGCTACTTCCTCTTTGGTTGCCTTAATCCAGGAGGCTGGACATGGGTCAAGAGGGGAGGTGGTGGATCTCAGGCAGTTGATGATGTCTTTTACCTGCTGGTCATTCACTCCCAGGAATGTTGACCATTTACCACTCTGGTCTGGACTTCTCCGGGTGTAGGTTTCTTGCAGGGGGTTGGTTGTATCCAGTTTTGGATCGAGGTGTTCATGTGTTGTGGGACTAAGTTTGTTGGCATAGTGGTCCGCTAGCCGTTGGGCTGTCATGGCGCCTCCGGGATTGTTGTCTTGTGGAGGCTTGGTGAGTGATTTTACGAGGGCGAATAGTTCCCTAGGTCTGTTGAGGGCCTTGTTGAGTGTGGTTGTGTGGTGAGCTTTCTTAGCTTGGTTGACTTCCTTCTTATAAGTTGCCAGAAGGTCGAAGTAGGTCTTTTTACTTTCTGCGGTCTTATGTTTTCTCCATTTTCTTTCTTGCTTTCTCAGATCTTTCTTGAGGTCCCTTAAGGTTGCGGAATACCAAGGTTCTGACTTGGATTTGGTTGAGCGCCTCGGATGGCTCCAGGTGGGTTTAGAGGCGGCCTCAATCCCCATGTTCCAGAGGTTTGCCAACGCCTCAAAACATAACACAATAAACATTACACACATTGTATAGCACATGTGTGTCGTAAGCGACTTAATACGTACATGTGAACAGCTCTGCAATCAACCTCCGCCTGAACGCTGAGCCCTCCCGTGTGTCACCACTGGCACGTACAGGGGGGCACAATGGATCCTCCTCAAGATCCTCATTAATTTCTGCAGGGATATCGTGCCTGAGAGCAATGTTGTGCAGGATGCAACAGGCTATGATTATCTCGGCAACAGTGCATGGCTTATATTGTAAGGCCCCGCCTGTCCTATCCAGACACCTGAAGCGACTCTTCAAAACGCCAAAGGTGCGCTCTATGACAGAGCGGCTGGAGGCATGGGCCTCATTGTACCTCTGCTCTGCACGTGTCCGTGGCTGATGAACAGGAGTCAGCAGCCAGGGGCGACAACCATATCCTGCATCACCTGCAGAAAGAAATGTTGCATGTAAATGTAGGGGTCCATGTGACACAGTCCTGACAGCTGTGTCGACATGAGAAAGAAACCAACAAGACAGTGTGACAACAATATACAGCTGCAAACTATGCAGCTCTATCAGATATACATATGATGACATACAAGCTAAACATGGCTTATCCAGCCCGTAAACACATATCAAATATCACAAACGACCATAGTCACCCTTAAATAATGTGTGTGTGTGTGTGTGCTACATGCGTATGGTGACGCAGTTACTGTCCATATCTGCAAACCCACAATGGTGACACCACAATAGCAATCCAATGCTCCCATAATCACAGGGTATGTCTCATCAATAACCAAGGGAAAACACACAGCCATTTGCGTGTGGCACACATACACACCATGTATGCCATGGTGGTAGGTAAGAATGAAAAGCATATCACCTGTAGACATCCTGTTTATGAATGGCAACATATGATGTTTATTTTGTCAGGCAAAATAGACTGTGTATTGTTGCGCGCCAATGCCTGTCATAGCCATACTCTTCCCAGTCCCCATCCTGTACACATCCCTCTGAAGGTGCGGTCGTCCAACATGCACACTGTACCCGTCATTAGTTTGCCCCCAAAACATATGCATAGGCACATAACCGTCCGGTGTAGCTGGTTCCCATACCGCTGTGTATGCACCCACGTAGTCCCCTTGCTGTAACTGTACATTTTACACAATGTGATGTGAAATGAGAATGGCCAGACAAGATGACACAAACGTACCCTCAACTACAGTGTCAGAGGCTACTGTAAACACTACATATTGTTGCAAGTCTGCTGTGACATAGGCAATATGTCTGGCCAAATATATGCACACGTGTTTCCCCTGCTGGAAACCTCAACATCATCTATCAGATATTAATATACACCTACTCATGTCAGATATTGAGCCCTGGGTGACAACTCCATCACAGAGTGCGTGTGTCAAACTGACACGCACATGACATGTGTGTACTATTAGGGTTATCCAGAACCAGACATGTTAAATGACGGAGAAACATTATCCAGCAATTAAACATCATCACAGGTGTATGTGGTGGATAAAACCACCCCACCAACCACCCCATGTTTGCATATGCTACCAACATGCACTATGAGGTCATCATCAACAACATAGATGTCTGCACTGAGGTGGCAGCACATGTACAACATGTGCATATAACGGTCATAGACTGTGAGGATAATCATGATGTAGGGTTAATGTTTCTAGTCGTACCAGACGTACAAAAACATGTAATAATGTATACCAACACCAGTCCTGTGACTAACATCAATCATATGCAAAGTGCATGTGTCAAACTATATAAAACCTCTACTGTGATCACAAATAGAAACATGTATAATGACATACAGAAATAAAAGACCCTGACATACTCACCCAGCAAGATACATTCGCCAAAACGTCCCTCCTCAAATTGTGTGAATATTGCCGAGTGATGCAGGATATAGGAGTCATGGGTGGACCCTGCAAACCTAGGGACCACATTCAGAATATGCTGATTTGCATCACATACAACCTGAACATTCAGGGAATGGTAGTGTTTGCGGTTGCGGTACGCTACCTCGCTGTCTCTAGGCGGGACCAGGGCAACATGTGTGCAATCAATAGCTCCCATCACGTGTGGTATCCCGGCTAATGCCTCAAAGGCCTGGTTCAGGGTCCACCATTGTTGCCTAGTGTGGGGTATGGCTATGTAATCCCCCATCCGGCTGACCATGGCACGCAGTACCTGGTGGAGACATCGTGAGAAGGTGGGCCGGCTCATGCCACCCACTGCGGCCACAGATGTCTGAAAACAGCCGGAGGCAAAGAAATGTAAGGCAGCAAGGAGCTTGACTAAACCAGTTATGGCATTGGACCGATCAGTCAGGGGCTCGAGGTCAGGTCTAAGATCCTCATAGAGACCCCTAATAGCCCTTGTGCTCAGTCGGTAAAGGGAGATGACCTGGTCCTCTCGCATGTCATAGAGCTGGGGACGGGGCCTGTAGAGGCGTGGCTGCCGAGCCTGCACCTCGGCACGCCTCCTGCGCTGTGCACGAACAACACAGGCTTGGACCGCCACCACAGCTGCAGGTCTGAGTTGCTGCGGGACTATACCCATGCCCTGTGCCCCAGCCCCATCGACACCATCTCCCGTGTCCGGCAACCCAAGCATCTGCCCACTGCACAGGACACATGCAGCAGCATAGACATGCGCCATAAACTCCTCCCACCAAACTAAGAAACAAATAACTATGTCACACACAATAAACTATCTAAGCACTGTACAAACTACAAGACACACCAGACCATACACACACAAGACAATACAATCCTCAATACAAACACCAACCAAACAATCTACACATACACCTGTTCGGACTCCCTTACTGTCTCTCACCAAACACACTTCTACTCTTCTCCGCCTACAACCCTCAACGTCGACAAGCTGTTCTCCCTCACCTATATTTCTTTTTCCTTGCCGTGACGTCCAATGCGCATGCGCATCTGCTCGCAGACGAAGGTCTAGAGTCACGCGCATGCGCGACTCTACGCATGGGTGTCGGCATGTGCGTGGTGACACGCAGATGCGCATCGCCTTGCGCATGCGCAAAAAGCACCCAGACGCCCATGCGGGACTCCACATAATGCGTATGCGTGACCATACACATACGTAACACTATTTCCCTCGGCGCATGTGTGTGTTGACGCCTGCAAACGCCCATGCGTATGACGTCACACTCACGGCGCACGAGCGCGACGCACGAGCGTGTCCCACCAAATACACGCCTGCACAAATGCGCATGTGCAGAAATCAAACGTGCAAATACCGTATAAATAGGCCTCAACACGTGGCACACGGTGAGGGATGTTAGAGGAGTTTCACAAACAGACACAGAGGTAAAGAGTGAGCCAGAGCCAGAGGATAGGTTAGAGGTAGTCCAGAGGAAGGAGTGAGACATAAAGGTACAGTGTGCAATAGGGAGTGAGGCTGTGGTGGCAAGAAGTCAGAGGAAGGCGGGATATAGAGATTGAAGCAGAGTCTGAGAGAGAGAGGCTGAGGTAGGGGTACGGCACAGGATAGAGGGAGAGGATAAATTAAAAAATCACTGTAGTATCTGTGTACATGTGCTCATTTACTTGACACAGCACCTGTGTTACAGTGTACTGTATTGTGTCCTCTATTGTAGTGTTATTGTTATTTATTTTATTTTATTTATTTATTTATCTAATTCTTCTATACCGCCCCTTCCAGAGATCAGGGGCGGTTTACATGGAACAAAGTAACAAATTTGTACACTAATGTATACATTACATGGAACATAGTTTTTTAACTTTATACAGATAATATTTAGTAACTTTATACAGATAATATTTAGTAACTTTATAACTTTCTAACTTTATACAGATAACTGTGCATTAATTGTTGTAACTATTTACATTTTGTATATAATTATAAATTTCTGTATCGTAGTGTCAATCAGAGTATTCTACCTTGTTTACCGGTAGTCAGGGTCATATATGTGTGCGGAGGAATTTATTTCCTTTTTCTCTGAGAGTGTTTTGGGGTGTCTGTGATGTGTTGTGTGTGCTGTGTCCTGCTGTGTGTTGGTGAACGGGGGTTGTTTGAGAGGTGCCTGTGTTCAAGGTGGAGATGGAGAGGGACAGTGACAGAGAGGGCCAGTGTGAGGAGGCGGAGGATGTGGGGCAGCCAGTTGGTGATGAGTCACCCAGGGCACAGACTGCACAGCCTAGCCACGAACAGGCAGGGCCATCTGCTGAGCGACAGCCGTCACATTACAGCCAAATGGCCAAAAGAAAAAGGGTCCCTGTGCCAGCAACACAAAGGAGGAGAGCTGTAAAGTTCAGTGACAGTGAAAACCATATATTACTCACCCATGTCCTTGACAACTACGATGTATTATTTGGCAGAATGAGCACACGCACATCTGTTGCAAACAGAATGGCAGTGTGGGAGGATCTGCGTACTGCACTGTGTGGGGCAGGGGGCCCCACACGTGATGTAGACAGCTTAAAAAAGAGGTTTTCTGACATCAAGAGAGGTGTCCGTCAGCACATGGTTGCTGTAAGACAACATGCTATGGGCACAGGTGGCGGACCCCCCCTCACACCCACACTCTCGCCCCTGGAACAAGAACTTGCAGCACGGCTGGGAGACATCTACCTTCGTGGACTGCCAGAGGCCCTGGATAGCGCACATCCACATGCAGGTATGTACACTAACTAATCATTTCTTTCTCATGTACAATCTCCATATTCCGTACAGGGCAGTCCTATGCAAATACACTCCCATATGTGTCCACAAAATCCACATCATGTTGCCATCCTGTTGTGATATGTGTGTGCAATAATCCTTACCTCACCATTTCTGTTGACATGTCTGGGGTTCACATCCAAACATACCTCCTCACCCATCCCACGAGAATATGGCATAATGAAGCACACACACATGAGTCACCAGACACAAAACAACTGTGATTTCCTACACTGCATGACTGTGTTGGTCATTTCCAAGGCATGTTTGTATGACATGACAGCAATACAGTGCTGCATGTGCACCCCAGTGGGCCAAGGGTGATGCCTAGTTGCCATACGCTGCACTATGGGTCACTGCGAGTCACATGTAGCACTGAGAGAATCATATGACATACAAATATGACCCATACTCACAAACCAACACACACATGCAGTGATTTGCATAAAGCAGGTGTTAGGGTGGGGGCAGTAACACGCATGTGCGGAAATATGTTACAAAACAGAGGAATGGGATGCTAATGGCAAAAATGTGCAATTTGACCATTAACAGGAGAAGGGGCGATCTGCCACCTGTGCATGGGCACAGCACACACATGTGTCCCTAATCCAGACACATGGTGGTGACACACACGTATGGGAGTGTGTCCGGTGTCTGGTATGCAGCACACATGAACGGACGCAAAACATCCTGTCTGTGTGTTATGTATCACACATGTATACATATGTGGTTTGCTGAAACATATGTGTGCTCTCTCTGATTCCTCCCAATGCAGGTGACTACAGTCAAATGGGTGCGGAGGAAGAGGAGGAGGAGGGGGCAGAGGAGGAGCAGGAGCAGGATGAGGCGGTGGTGGAAGAGGAGGAGGGGGAGGTCTACATTGCAGCCCCTATGAGTCTGATGGAGGCAGAGGCTGCTGTCTCTGGGGGCAGCACAAGTGCTGGCGATGAGTCCCTGGAGCCACACGTGCGCGCCATGACACCATTGCGTGAAGCAGCAATAGAGACCAGCCAACCACCCATGCCAGCAGAACCAACACCTACACCTCTCCCGGAGTTGATGATGGCAGAGATGAGGGCCTATGGTGCATCATCACATCGTGCTGCTGAAGGTGGGTGACAATAGACTGTCACAACCACAACACACACACCAGTAGTCCACAGTTGGTGTGTGTGTGGTGGCTGTTCAAACATTACCTCCACACGTTACATGTTCTGCTTGATTACCTTAGATGTGTGATACCCAAAGGTTGTAGGGTACCTGAAATGATAGCATTCTACCCCCAATAGAATAGTGTATGTTCAGGTTGATACACATGGATGCAGACATATGAGGAATGTGTCTGACGGCCCAGCCGCTATGACAAAAAAAATTGATACAGACATTGGGAAAGCTACATAATGCCTCTCAGCAGATACCCAAATGTCTTGTACACAGCAGGATGACAACTTAGCCATAGTCTGCTGTGTTAATGAGCATATGTTCAGCTATATGACCATTCCTCAATGTCTGCATTTGCGGGTAGCGGGAAACATAGCCATGTCTTTGTAGAGCTCTGATGTCCCCCTCTGTTGCTTCCCCTGCTCTGTCCAAACAGAAAAGCGTGTAAATGTACTACACAAAGGGCAATTTCCTTATCGGCCCCACTTATATGGAACTCTCTCCCTCCCGATGTGCGATCCATGGATGATTTAAAGGAGTTCAGAAAACAACTGACATTTGTACTCTTCACTGAGTACTATGGCACAGACATCTAACAGTCTCTATTATTATAGCCTGCATGTAACGTGTTTTACTGTAACAGTTCCTTGATGTTGTATATCCCAATTTTACCTTCACTCTTAAGTTTAGTCAGTGTATGCCCCCCTGTCTCTGTTCTCCCCTCTTGTGTCTTGGTAACCGCTGTGATTTAAGGAAAAGGCGGTATAGAAAACCTGTAAAATAAATAAATAACTAAATAACTACACATTTGTTACATGGCTACATTATCTGGACCAAGGACCCTCCTCTGTGTTACAGTGAGGGTGCACATGTATCACTCAGGAGTCACATATGTGCAGCAGAGGTGCACATGTACAGGTAAGGTGTGTCATCCCTGTGCCTACCAGACATCCCATTGCTTCATTAACAAACACATGTCCCTGTCAGAGAATGTGTTTTTCCCTCCACATGTGTCATCAATTGTGATGTCATATCTCGACCTTCCTGTGTTCATCTCCGTTGGTGTCCAGCTGATGTAGTTGTGGCTCGTGCATGCGCAAGCTCCCCTACACAATGGTTATGTGAGAGCTGTCATTGGCCAATCCTGTTGCCACAACTGTAGTATATGGGTGTTTCACCACAGCCTGTAAATCGTTGTGAGGGCATACCACATCTACGTCGTGTGATGTGCCCTGTGGGTTTGTCTGCTTGCCATATACTACTGTGGACATTATGTATATTGGCCCTCTCCATTTTCTGTGATTGAGTCTGCCCTATCACATCACCAATCGTGTGGCATGTACATTAAATGTTTGTGTATGGCGTTGGAGTAGTGGAGATGTATGGAATATAACACGCTGTAATCCCATGCACAGGCAGTCGACGTGTTCTGGAGCGGATACGCCTTGCAGTGGAGCAAAACACAAGGCAGGTGTGTGGTGAGATCCATCATTACATGAGGCGGTCAAAACATGCCCGTCACCCGGATATGTGAGGCCCTTGAGGGCATGCTGGATGTTATGCGCCGACTTGCTCCTGCACCACCACCAGCACGGGTTCGAGAAGAGGGTCGTGGCCGGGGAGGGGGGAGGGGGCCCGACGTGTCATGCGTGGGCGACCACGTCGCCAATAATGAAACATGATATATGCAATAACATGGTATAATCCTAGTTTTTGTTGATCTTACAATGCTCAGTTAGAGCAATTATGTATCCAGTTCAACATGTTTTTTGAGGTGTTTGTTTATGTGTGTCATGTCAATAGCTTACATATGCAGATCATATGTTGTGTGGGTGTCAGGTAACACTTAAATTTGTAACGCACACACATTAGAATATCCATGTGTATATGGAAAGCTAATTATGAGACTTACGCTGTGACAATAAACAGCTGTATTACTATACATACAGTGTGTGTGTCCAATGAGTGTCCATGTTGTCCCATGTGTATCAGGGAGGCGGGGGGTGTTTGTGAAAACCCTACATGAGCTGCGCCCAGGTCATCTAGTGATGGGTACAGTAGATGACCCACACACAGGTTCCCTGCTGCAAATACCTCAACAGAGTCAGCTACGATTGTCATGCTGCACAGACATGTGATGTGTCAACGTGCACCTTGTTTCCCAACATCCTTGGGATGCAGCGGCACAGTGTGCACAGACATCCATGTGGTCACAGGGGGACTATGTTCCCAATGGCGTGTTTACGTCACATACTCATCGCCGTGAGAAACCCATCATAGAACACTCATTGGTGGCATATATGTGGCTTTTTCCCTTGACCACATCAATAATCTCCTGCCTCCCAACACACCATAGGTACGTCTGTGACAGAGGCAGATATGGGTGGTCCTGCCTATGTTTGGGACTCAGATATGTGAAGACCTTTGTTCCACATAGGACCATTCCTGTGCCATGTACATCAGTGAGACAGCTGCTACGTTGCAATGGTTACTGTAGACCCCTAATTATGAACATCTACACCTTATTTGGGGGGTGCTGTTGGTTTCACACACATGTTTGCACCACAGAAACATATGTGCACCCACATATATCACATGCTGACATCCGCACACTTTGCCTAGGTCAGACACGTGAGCATTGCAGGTTTTTTCAAAAATATATTTTATGATGGAAAACAGAACTGGGATAAACTTTACAGACGTGGGAAGGGGGAAAATACCATCACCCTCCCCCCCTCCCCAAACATCCTCCCCTCCCCGCAAACGCCCACACGCAAATATAAAACACACACACACATAAAACAGACACACAGGTGACACCCACCCTCCCCCAGCATGCCCACTGATGGAAGACAGGGCAGCACAGGGCACATGTGGTGACGTCACTAGCACAATCACTGACGCCAGTGACGCCATTGAGGGGGTGCTTGCCGACATGGCAGACGTACCACCTCGGCAACCACCCTCTCAATCACTCCCGCCAGCCACTGCTGAGAGTGACACATCTCATGTATGCGTTGCTCCATCCCATCCAAGGCCACAGACAGGTGGTCCACGCATATGCCACCACACACACACATTGTCAATGTTGTCTGTGTGGTGGCATCTGCATAGGGCCTGTCTGTGGCCCTGGATGGTGGAGGCAACTGCAGTGGCTGGGGGGAGGCCACAGTGCCCTGTGATGCCCTGTCTTCAACATCACTTTCCCAAACCCCTTCTGGGAAATCCTCCACCCCTGATCCCTCCCAAACATCCCCCCCCTCCACATCACCTGCAGCCACCCTCAACCCTGCCTCCCCCACAGACACCCCTTCAGAATGTCCTTCTTGGCCCTCCTGTGTCCTTTCTTCAGGTGATCCAGGTGTTTGCGCCTCCACCAACCTCCACCTCATCATCCTCGTCCACCTCCTCCTCCTCCTCCTCCTCCTCCTCCTCTGTGGTGTCCAGGACCACCATCTCTGCATCATGTGGTGTTGGTGTCCTTCGGGAAGAGTGTGTGCAGAGGTGGTGGCCTCATCCTCAGTGCCATCACCATCTGTGGAACATGACAGCCATCAGCACGTTTCTCTGTCAGAAATATAGCACATCTACATAGGCAGGTAACACAAAGGCATCTCTGATAATGGGACATAAGTTACAAATACGTGACATTCTCATTATTATACATCATCACCCTTTTGTGAGTTCTCACCCTGGAGGCGCTGAAGGTATGCAGCATGGTGGAGGCGCAGCTCCCTGCCCTTCTTCCGGAGATCCTCGATCTGTGGATATGCAAAGGAAAGGTGAGGGCATTAGTGACTGGTCCACCTTCTGCTGGTTTGCCCACACACACACACACACACATCACTGTGCACAGGGTCTTGCTGCTTCTGCGACAGTGCTGTGTGTGTGTGTGTCATGTACTGCATAGTTTGTCACCTGTCAGCAGGCAGTTCCATGGGCAACACGCATATGTCATGCCATGGGTTCTCCGCTGGTGACAAGGGAGCCTGTGGTGTCACAGCTGACCCTCATCCCTTGTGACGGTGTGTGTCAGCATCCCACAGTGTGAATGCACTGCCCCTCCCCTGTCCAACATGTCTCTCTCAGGTGAGGTATACAGCTTACACAGGGATCAACATTGAGAAAAAGTGTGAGAGTGACACGGACATGGAGTGGGGCCCCCCCCCCGGGGATTGGGGGGGCTGTTATGTCCTCATGCTGCTGTTACGCCAGGTAAACTCTGACAGGGGTTTGGCTATGCTGTCACCAGATACACACATAACATGGTCTATCACCTGGCTGCAACGTATATGTACATGCTAGTTTGTTTTCACAGGTGTGCTGATGGACTGTGGCTGCCTTCTTATTCCCCACCTCTTTCTATAGCATCCTGTGTGAGTGTCAGATAAAAGTGGTGACATCATTGGGTGTGGCCCAGGGCAGTCAGCCCAAACGGGCCATGCCTGGAAGGGCCTTCAGGGAAGCTTACATGGTTCGTGGGGGGTGGCCAGCCAAGGCGTCTTAAGTATTCATATTTTCATTATGGCCTATTGGCAAACGGGGGGAAACCTACAAAGTGACATACTCCTGTTATCTCATGGCTCACGTGTGTGTGGGGGGTTATGGAACCTCCATTTGTGTACATTGTGACATATAGGTCAGATGACACACAAAATAAACATACACTGCCACACGTGTTTTCACTACAATAACTAGTGTCATGCAATGACAGACACAGTGACCTGCTTGATGTTTGGCAATCCATGACCTAGGAAGAGCCATATTGCACGGCCAACATCACAACACACATACACATTAGTTTTGCTTATGATGTCATTAAAATGGACACTGGGGTGTGTTCTCATGCATCCTGGGGTTTCATCAATATAGACACACATGGAAGGCCTACCTCCTTTTGTTCACAGAACATTCGGGGGTCACAGTACCACCTGCATTAGTTGCTTTGTCTGTGCACATGTGTGCAGTGACACCTGTGGCCAGTGTACATGGCTCCCTCAGCACATCCTGTACATACCCTATCGCACCCTTGCATGACCTTGTAGCAACATTGCACAGTTTGTTGCCAATGATGTTGTCCATGCTAGTCACAGTTACACTGCATGTGCTGTGTTATACACATCTATGTTGAGATTCTCTTTAGACATCCTGGTACTCAACCCCACTGGCAAACTGATATGCAACCAATCATTGGCGGAGTGTGGTGAGAGGAGTCATTGTGTGGGTGGCCCTATTGACTGTGACAGGGGACACTAACATAAACATTCACCTTTGACAGGGCCAACAATATCAATGCTTGCACCACTGGCTGCATTGTGGGAGGTGTGTCATATGGGCAAGCTGCTGGCTATGTGCAACCTACGTTGCACACAGTTGATGTCAGCGTAATGTAGGGGTAGGGGTGGGTATTGTTCCTGTATGGCCTAGGTTATGTTGTTATGTTCATATTCACTGGTTCAGCTGGGCTGACAGAAGGTGTTTTGTGGAAGCAATATCGACAGGGGCCAAACCAACATAACGGCTCTTTGCACCAGTGCTCATGTGTGGGTTTATGTATGTGTTATCCAGCAACATCAGTTGCATGTGTCACTGAAACACCATCAGTGATGTCCATGTGTCTGATGTTGTTGGATTTATCTTAGGTGTTAAGGTTTTGAACCACAATCTGCATGGTGGTATGGGGACATGTCTCTGCTTACAGGTTTCTGATAACACATATAATGGCTAAGGGGGATGGGGTGCTGTTACACACATTAACCTCTGCAGCTAGCATATCATCTGGAGACATCACAGACATGTATGATGAGATATTCACTTCACAAACTATGGTATAGGTCCGACCTACCTGCCATGAACATACACATTATCTTACTGACATACCCACCATAGCTATTGCTGATCTGTCCCCCTGTGGGCTGGTTGTCCTACCACAATTCATCAGCTGCACACACATTAGCAAAAGGGTGACTAACACGACGCATTGCGCAGCTCACAGGAATCCTGGGATAGGGAGAATGCATATAACCTGTTAGGCACAAACAAGCATATCCCCATGGTGCCAGATTAGACACTGGGATGGTCTTCCTGGCCTCCAGGGGATAGGGGGCATAGAGCAAAACTGATAGTTCACACACAACCATATCTCCATGTTGCCAGATGAGCCCACTGTAGTGGCATACCTGGCCTCCAGGGCATAGGGAGCATAGAGCAAAACTGTTAGTGCACACACAACCATATCTCCATGGTGCCAGATGAGCCACTGTAGTGGCATACCTGGTCTCCAGGGCATAGGGAGCATAGAGCAAAACTGTTAGAGCACACACAACCATATCTCCATGGTGCCAGATGAGCCACTGTAGTGGCATACCTGGCCTCCAGGGATAGGGAGCATAGAGCAAAACTGTTAGTGCACACACAACCATATCTCCATGGTGCCAGATGAGCCACTGTAGTGGCATACCTGGCCTCCAGGGCATAGGGAGCATAGAGCAAAACTGTTAGAGCACACACAACCATATCTCCATGGTGCCAGAAGAGCCACTGTAGTGGCATACCTGGCCTCCAGGGCATAGGGAGCATAGAGCAAAACTGTTAGTGCACATACAACCATATCTCCATGGTGCCAGATGAGCCACTGGAGTGGCATACCTGGCCTCCAGGGATAGGGAGCATAGAGCAAAACTGTTAGAGCACAACACAACCATATCTCCATGGTGCCAGAAGAGCACTTGCGATTGTCCACATGGAATCCAGGGGATAGGGTGTAGGTGTTAACCTGCCCATGCACAGACAAGCATTTTCCATGGGTTTCTTAGAGCCTACTGGGATGAGCTCTATGGACCCTCTGCAGTTAGGGGAAGTGTTTGGGCTCTGACAGCACACATACCAATATCACAGGGCAGACAGCAAACACACTTTGATGGGCTCTCTCTCCTACTTGTGATAGGGTGGATGCCTGATATTTTATGGGCACGCACAAGCATTTCTCAAGTGTGATTTCTATCCCACTGTGATGGGCGCTGTGGACGCATGCCAGATAGGCGTGTGTATTGAACAACATGGCCAACACTGCCCATCTCATCTGGGTGTGTGACATACCATCAATGCTACGTTTCACTTATCCTTGTGCTTGTCCCCAGGGTGCTTTGTTACAGGTACTGATCCCACCATATCCATATGTTGTTGTTTCTATTTACATCTGCTGATCTAGGGTCTAGCATAATTACAGTATGTTGTGGCACAGCCCATGGCAGCAGCTGACATGCCACAAGGGTAGCATGGACACCTCTATGACCATGTCCATCACCACCTGGGTGCAGGTCACCACCCTCACAAATGACACAGATACATTTTGCTATGTCCTCTCATCTTGTGCACATTACTGACTCACAGTACCTCATAACAACAGCATGGACATTTGCAATTAGCACAGGCTACAGATCTCATTTTGAGGGACAGGCACCATACACTTACCTCACGGGGGTAGTCTGCTTCACTAGTGTACCGTCTTTGTAGACTTGCCCACCCTTAGGACCTTGGAGCTGTCCCCTGTGCCCGGTGGCCCGCTGGGAAGAGCTTGTGCTGGCGTGGTGCGATCATCCGGAGGACAGGTGCCTGAGCTCTCGGAGGTTGAAGGAGGGCTTCCTTACTCTGGGCGCCGATTTTCAGATATTATCACCTGAATGGACGCAGCGTGCATCACGCACATGCGTATGGCACGCTGACGCGCAAATTTACATGCCACCTGTGCGCCACGCATAGATGGCGCAGGGGGGGGGGTGGGGGTCAGAAACTGGTATGGTGCGGGTGCCATCTGTGCGCACCGAACACGGCAGTACGTGCATGTGGCCTACGCATGCTGGTGGGTGTGGTGGGCGTCATGTTTGCAATATTTTCACAGTGCAAAGCTGCGTCACGC
>CM066035.1:668073955-668231552 GCA_033557465.1 Ichthyophis bannanicus
CCCACCACCATCTGACATTCTCCAGCACAGCAAGCACAGCAAGTCTCCAGCCACTGCACCCTGCAAGGTGTTCCAGCCATACACATATAACTGCAGAGTCTGCTAGCTAGTCCATAGTGCATGTTCCTGGAGGAGATGCATGCATCCAAAACTGGGATGTGAGCACACCCATCAAGCAGATAAGTCAGTGATTGGACCCCAAAAAAGAGAACCCATAAATTTCATTTGAGAAAAATACTATATAGCACTATGGGGGAACCTAGCCATGCCATGGTCACTGCTCAGTCAGGGTGAGAGTGACCTCCCAGCAGGACATGCTGTGGCCACCCTGTCCGTGCAGGTGGCTGGGCACTACAATGTCCCAGCCATTGCCCTATGCACTGTGCAGATGCATCCTGTCCAGGCCACCCTGTCCAGGCTATACCCACAGTACCTTGCTCCTCATTATGCACATTGGCAGGCTAACACTGGAAACAGTGCAAGCAGTGTGGCTGAGTAAGGTGTTGGCAGCCACCACACACTGGATAGACAGACACACACTCCCACACCTATGCCAGCATTGTGCAAATATAGAGGCTTTTGGCAGCCCTGGCCACCGCACCAGTCCTGGCACAGTGCAGGCATGACTATGGTACACAATGCTGTTGGGGTCACTCCCCGGGGTGGTAAACACTGTCAGAGATCAGAACTGAAACACACTCCACAGACATCAGAAAGGTTGCTATGATGCAGCTCAATCAGCAAATTGTGCTTAACTTAGGAATTGCTATCAGCCATTAATCCAGTGGTTCTGAACCAGTCCTCCTTGAACCCCTAGGCCAGTCGGGTGTTCAGGATAGCCCCTAATGAATATGCATGAGATATATATGCTTTAGAGATATCCTGCCAACCTGACTGGTTTGTGACCCTCGTAGGGCTGGATTTGGAGCCCCCTGCCTTACACCTCTGTCATTTAAGATTGGTGAGTGGGCAAAGTGCAGACTCTCCAAGACATCTAAAATGGTTTTAGATATAATTTGTTCACCTGCCTCTTTTGCTTCTCACCACCACCAAAATACTTGTCTTATTAGACAACGTTTTTGGTGGTGGATGAGAAGCAAATAGGCATGTGACAAATTTCTATCTAACCTTTTATATTTCCTTGGGGAGATCTGCACTTTGGGCCACTCACAAATCTTAAATGCACAGAGGTGTAAGGCAGGGGTTCTCCAAATCCAGCCCTAGAGGGTCCACCAACCAGTCAGGTTGGCAGGATATCTCGCAATGCATATATTATCTCATGCATATTCATTAGGGCTATCCTCAACACCCGACTGGCCTAGGAGGTTCAAGGAGGACTGGTTCAGAACCACTGCATTAATCATAGTAACCTTGTTTGATATCATGTGTAACGTAATTCACACAGTTTATGGGCGGCATTGCTCAGGTATGCAAGTGCTTAGTATTGGGAGATTGAAACTGTATGTGAATTCTGCACGGCATTGCACAACAGTCCTTCCACTCTCCATGAGGTTTTGGGGGTTAATGTGGTTTTGTGGTTGCTGGTTGCTTTCGTGCCCCTGTTTGGCCGCTGCTGCTAAGGAAAGAGGTTCCCAACTCCAGTCCTGGGATGGGGCAAACACATGTGTCGGATTTTGTGACTTGCTGTCCCTAATGAATATGCATGCGATACATTTGCATACCCATGGGGGCAGCGCATAGAAATGCAGCACAGGCATCTTTATTATTTGAGACAGCATGAACCTGAATGGTGTTTGGCCCTCCAGAACTGCATTTGGGAAACTCTGCTCTAGTTATTGCACATGTTTATGGTGTCTGTGCTCTATAGGGTAATATTAGCATTTCATTTCAGGCAGGTTTATGTTGATCTTGCAATAAAGGTTTCCGTCTTCATTATACCACAGTTTAGTACTGGGTAAAATATGGGACCTTGGTTTGTCAGGAGCCCACAGGCTTTGACTTGAACCTGTTACCTTCTGTGCCTGAACACACTGGTCTGTGGTATACTGCACCACACTGTTTTCACAGAGGGACAGTTCTCCCTGTCCCGACTCTCTCGCCCTATTGGACCGCCTTCGTCCCATCTGGCCCTCTGGTTAAGACCTTCCTCCCCCTTCAGCACGGATTTGCATGGCGTTAGGGGTTGCCTTAACGCCGCAGCACGTTAGCCCGCGCAATAAGGGTAGCCTTATCGCGCGATGCCATGCCTTTCAAATCGCGCCCGGTAATGTAACCTTATCGAACCGCTCAATTCGCCCACGTGCGAACTTGTCCGCACCCTTTAGTAACATACCCTTAAAATGACTGATTAAGCAACAATTCACTGCTCTACAGGACTATTTATACAAACTGTACAAAACCGCAATCCTTAGATACTCCTTTAACTGACAGAACTCCCAACCTCGCAAGGAAACTCATTGACCGTTCATACACAACAATAATAGATCTTCCCTTTATATACCCTTAAATATACCCTTAAATCAGGAGAAAAAGACCTCAGGATGGGCTCTAATCCCACCAAAGTTACCATAGTGGAAAGCGAGATACTAAACATCACAGGTCTCAAAAAACTCCTGTTTAAATAATCGTTTAATAATATATCCAAACAATTTTAAAAACTTATTGATTTAACAAAAAAAAACATTAAAGCAAAGAATGAATTTCATTCACACTTTATCAATTTATCAGTTTATTAGAAATAACAAATTAGCTACAAAATCACAAGTGTCTCTAACACAATAGAGCAGGCATGTCCAACAGGTAGATCGTGATCTACTTGTAGATTGCAGAGGGGTCAGAGGTAGATTGGGCCAGCCCCACTTGGCTCCATATCTCCAGCAGCTCGCCCCATCACTAGGAGAGAGCTCGTGCCGGCAGGTCATCTGCTGAGGGCTTGCCGCTGCTGCTGATCATTTGCCTGTCTTTTTCCCTGCCTGCGGTAATCTTGCCTGCGGGTATATTGGCGTGCTTGTTGTTTTCGTGCCAATAGTTTGTGGGTACCCCAGGGGGCCGCTGCCCGCATCCCATGACGAGACGCCACAGGCCCGGCGACATACCTGGTCTCCTGCTTCTCAGAATCACCCATTCCTGCCTCCACCCCAACACCCTTTAGAAGTGTGTTATATACCGGACGATATTCATTCACCCGGGCTTTACCTGAATACACTTACTGTATTAGCTGTGTTGTGTGCTGGTCGTTGGTCGGTTTATAGTTCACTTTCATTAAACGTTTTTCGGGCAGACACAACAAAGTGTCAAGAATTTGGTGATTTTGGTGGGCTTTTTCCAATTTGTTCTAACCTTTGCCTATGCCTTGGCTTCGAATTTGGTTCAAACCACTGTGACTTTTGCTTGCCTCTGCAATTTTATTTTGCCTAGCCTTTGCGTTGATTCTAAACACTGCAATTTTATTTCACCTTTGCCTTTGCGTTGATATCTACACCATGCACAGAATTTATTAAATCACGTGTGGTGGTATTTGAACTTGTTTGGTGGTATTTGATTTTATCTAGTTTACTGGACAGGTGTTTGAGTTTTTTTGATGATTGTTTGGTGGTATTTGATTGGTGCCAGTATGATGAATTCTTATTTTTACTTTTAGAACTGCATGTGTGTTTTTTGGTGCATCTCCATTCCTTGTATTGCACATCATCCAGAGGTCTTTAGTTCCTGTTGATCTTTAATATTTTTGGGAGAGTGACAGTTTTGGACCAGATTCAGCCAGTGTTTTATTATACTAACACTAGCAGATTTGGCCTTCTTACATCCTAGCCCCCCAGTATAACAAAGATGATTGGTCCAAAGAAGAGCAAAACCTACCACTTTCATAATGAATGGCAAATGGACTACTTCTTCATCATGGTGAAAGACAAGTGTTGTTGTCTAATTTGTAATGCCCCAGTATCCTTGCCCAAAAAGGGTAATCTGGAACGTCATTATAAGGCTCTGCAGAGCAATGTTTGATGCAGATTTTCCACCCCAAAGTGAAATTCGTAACTAAAACTCAAGAATGTAAATCGAAATTGGCTACTCAGCAAGAGTTGATGGCGAAGCCAAGATCACATTTGTTCAAGGCAACCATAGCATTCTTCAAGGTCAGCAACCTGATCGCAAAGAAATGCAAACCTTTCACTGAAGGGGAATTTGTAAAAGATTGTTTTCTTGAAGCAGCTGACAATCTTTTTGAAGGATTTAAAAATAAGAAAGAGATCATAGCTGCTATTCAAGATGTACAATTGTCAAGAAACACCATCGTGAGGCGAATAGAAAAGATGTGCGGAGACACAACTGAACAACTGTTTGAGGATTTTTCAAATTGTGTTGCTTTCTCACTCCAACTGGATGAATCTAACAGACCTAAGAGACATAGCCCAGTTACTAGTCCTTTATCCAGATGGTTTTTGAAGAACGTCATTGTTAAAGAAGAACTACTTGAATGATTTCTTTAGAAGGGAGAACTTCCAGCCAGGAAATATTCAGTTTCTTTCCATTCTTTTGTGACTTAGGGTTATGTTTTACTAAACCGTCTTAAAACGTCGCAGCGGTGGTATTATCGTGCGATAAGTGACGTTATCGCGTGATAAAATGTAACATTATCGCGCGATGTCACTTATCGCACGATAACCGGCTGCGGTGTTAAGGCACACTACCTCTGTGAAATCCGGGTCTGAAGGGTGGAGTAAGGCTTCCCATAGGGCAGAGAGAAGGGGACAATGGGCGGAGAGTGGGCGGGGAGAGGCTCCAGGCACACTAACACTGTGAATCTGGGTCTGAACACTAACGCCAGTGAAACTCTCACATTAGGCACATTTGCAGGAAAGAGAAACCATTTAAGTCAGTAATGTGCAGCAAAGGCAGGTAAACCCAGAAAAGTGATAGTTGTGATACATGTGCAGGAACCAAAAAGGCAAATAAACATATAAAATGACCAGAACCACATTTAAAATCCAAATAACCAAGCTGGCCAATAGTGATATTAATGATAAACATAAAGCAACACTACTGACAAAGCATAAAAATTAAGATATCATGTTTGAAGGTTCTATGGCTCTATCCCCTTACAAAGTGAATGATCCCACATTGAAATAGCGTTGATCAGGGTTTCTGTCATTTGGATTGGGCAGGTTTGTTATGGAGTGCACATGTGCAGCAACAGCAGAGTGGGCACGTAGGAAAGGGCAACTGTACTGATGCTGTAAATGGGATACAGGGGGCTGCAGGCAGCACATGCTGTGGTCCAGCTGGGGCACAGTGCGGGACTAGGCAGATGCCTAGGTGGCACATAGGAATGCCGAAACTGTAAAAGCAGCAAGACAGCAACTGAAGAGGGTCAAACATTGGCACGAGTGTGTGTCCCACAGTGTTATAGGGGATATTACCCAGCAGGTATCCCTAACGGGCACATAACACTGGGCAGGCGGTGCCGGGGGAAAGCGTGCATGTCCATGTAGGCACCCCTACCCGAGAACCAACACCATAGGCAGCTGCCTACCAGCACACTGGATGGCCTGGAACTGCGCACCACCAGCACCACCAGCATAATGGCATGGCAGCATGGTGGCAGAGGGGTGCCGGTGGGGGAGAGGGCAGTGGCATCTGCCCACAGCAGACCATAGCCCAAGCCCCGTTTAAGGAGGAGTGGCCGTGCACTGCAACAGACTGTCTGATGAACTGTCATGGTATCCCCAGGGAATGATCTGTCCCTGTGGTAACAGTGTGGTGCAGTATACACAGTCAGTGTGTTCAGGAGCAGAAGGTCACAAGTTCAAGTCCCAGCTGTGGCTTCTGACAGCCCTGTCCCCATATTTTACCCAGTACTAAACCGTGGTAATAAAGACGGAACCTTTATTGCAGATAAAATAAACATGCCTGAAACGCCTATATTGTACCCTACAGAGCACAGACACAATAAACATGTGCAATCCCTTGAGCAGAGTTTCCCAACAGCAGTCCTGGTGGGCCATACACCATTCAGGTTTCATGCTGTCCCTAATAAATATGCCTGTGCTGCATTTGTATGCGCCACCCCATTGTATGCAAATGTATCTCATGCATATTCATTAGGGACAGCATGAAAACCTGAACAGTGTTTGGCCCACCAGGACCAGAGTTGGGAACCTCTGCCCTAGAGCAGCGGCCTACAGGGGCAGAAACACCCACACCCACAGGCTCCACTATCCAAAGCCGCATGGAGAGTCAGGCTGTTGGGCCCTGCGCAGAGCAGCATCTCTTAATACTGACCCCTGCAAACCTTAGCAATGCCGTCCTAAACTTGGGAACACGTTCCACATATATCAAAAGGTTGCTATTAATGTCAGCTAACAAATCCTAAGTTAAACACAATTTGTTGATAGAGATTCATCATAGCATAGCAGCCTTTCTGATGTCTGTGGAGTGTGTTTGAGTTATTGATTCTGACAGTGTTTACCACCCCGGGGAGTGACCCTAACAGTATTGAGTACCATAGCAATACCCACACTGTGCCCAGGACTGGTGTAGCAGCCAGGGCTGCCACAAACCTCTATATTTGCACAATGCTGGCATAGGTGTGGGAGTGTGTGTCTGTCTATCCAGTGTGTGGTGGCTGCCAACACCTTACTCAGCCAACACTGCTTGCACTGTTTCCAGTGTTAGCCTGCCAATGTGCATAATGAGGAGCAAGATACTGTGGGTATGGCCCAGACAGGGTGGCATGGGCAGGATGCATTTGCACTGGGTATAGGGCAATGGCTGGGACATCGTAGTGCCTGACCACCCACCTACACGGACAGGGTGGCCACAGCATGTCATGCTGGGAGGTCGCTCTCACCCTGACTGAGCAGTGACCATGGCATGGCTAGGTTCCCCCATAGCGCTATACAGTATTTTTTTCAAGTAATATTTATTGGTTCTTTTTTCTGGGGCCTAATCATTTATATACCTGTGCTGATGTCTCATTTTGGGTGCAAACAGTTCTTCCAGGAGCATAGACTATGTAGTAGCTAGCAGACTGTCTGTAGTTAGCATCTCTATGGCTGCACCACCTTGCAGGCTGCAGCAGGTGCATGCTGACTGCCCTCTGCTGTTGAATGTCAGATCGTAGTGGGGGCAGCTGAGCTGACTGGGCCCACTACGTATCTGCCAGTGGCCCTGTCCCATGTGCAGATCTTCTGCAGCTGTCAGTTCACCACCAGGACTGGGGTTGCTGGTCCCACAGCCTGTCCTCATGTACCTCCACTGCCCCCCTTGCAAAGGGTGAGAGTGTGGGTCTGTTGGGGGAAGATCATGTCCCCCACCCTAACCCAGAGAGAGCAGTTTGCTAAGTACATTGTTGCCATGTGAGCCCTGACACACCCCTGCTCCCTAAACAGGTGACCATAGCAAGCACAGTGATATGCACTATGTTGTGTGCATCATGGTCTACAAGGGCCAGACATGACTAGCAATTACAAATGGACACAGAGATCTCCTAAAAGTGTCTGCAACAAATACCTACCACGCACTGGCACTGATAGAGATCTGCAGCATAACCCACCTCAACCAACCCTGGTACTGCGGACCTGGTGCTGGCCACTCCACCTCACCCTCAGGGTGAGCACAGAACACGCACATTGGCATGGCCTGTGGGTACTCTGTGCCAGTAACACGCATGGTCATTCCCCCCTACCAAGCTGACGTGCTGTAGAGGTTCATAACCCATCTGATGAGCAGATGTAGACTGCTGTTCTGTATGTGAATTGCATTATGGGTACTGTTGGTTTTATTCTATCCTGGCAGCCACAGCAGACAGTTTTATGGTGACGTGCACTCTTTCTGTAGCCAGCCCTTGGTGTGATAGCTCCCACAGTGATGTAGCACAATGGTTAACGCAATAACTTCAATAGCTGAGGTCATGGGTTTGATTCCTCTCTGTTCCCCTTTTTTTTATGATTGTCCTACACAACTATGTTTCATTTGTGTAACAGTCATATCTGTGCAGATCTGTGCTGCCACCACATTATACCCTCATCACTGTTGCCATCCATCCTTCTGTCTGTCTATGTGTATGTGCCAGCTGTGTGGCATCCTGCCCTAATGTGCAGGCTGCTACCCTATGTCCTGCACTGGCACACATTTCTGCATTGTGGCTCTTCATGCTTGCCTCTCCTGTGTCTGCTCTGCATGGCACTGCTCTCCTCTGTCCTCCTGTCATTGCACTTATCCTGCCACCTCTACCTCCTCTGGCGGACATGTATCCCCATCCTCTGCCACACACTGTCATTGTTGCACTGTACATTACCATCACCCTGTATATCGGTACAGCTGCCCCCGATATGTTTGTCCACTTTACCTGCTGCCACATGGGCTGCACGCAGATTTGGCTGGTCCTTGAACTCCGTCATCTACTTCCTTCCATCACTTGTTCATTGCCTTTCCTTGGTGCTCTGTGCAGTTTTATGGTTACATCTGTGTTTGAGCCATACATTTCATGCTTGTGACTTTGGGGCACCTTTGTGCCCCTGCGCACCATCTCCTGTGTCACCTTGGCATCCCTGGGGCATCTTTCGCGGCACCTTAGGTTTGACCAGCTTATGGGATGCCTTATATGCTGCCTTGGAGGGTGCCAACCTTTCCTGCCACCCTCTGGGGGCACATTATGACCTGCCTTGGATGACGTGGTGCTTTATGATGTGCCTTATGGTGCGCCCTAAAAGGTGCATTAGATTGCGGCAGTGGGGTGAGGCTTTTTTGGCTGGCAGTGCAAATTGTTGGGATGTGTCTGACTGTTACAAGCAGGAAAAGGGATTGCCTCAGACAGTCTTTTAACTGAGCCATCAAACTCATGACCACTGTATCAGCAGTCAAGGTATTAACCAGTGTGCTACACCTCTGTTGCTGTGATTGGAGGTCTGCGCGCCTAATTAAGGCTAACATGTGTTAACGTGCCACGGCTCCCTCTATCGTGTGATAACAGACTTTATCGCATGATAACCCGAAATGCCACCTTAAGACCAGAACGCCCACTCCTTATATGGCATCCTTCACATTATCGCTGCAACTAGCGCCGGGAACATTAAGACGGTTTAGTAAACATACCCCAAAGTGTACTCTTCCATTGCATAGACTTGTTTCCATCACTACTGATGGAGCAAGAGCAATGACAGGTGAGGTTAACGGTTTCATAGCCCTCTGTAGACAGCATGACGACTTTCCAGATTTCCTTTCTTACCACTGCATCATTCACCAGCAAGTTTTGGCAAGCAAGAGACTCAGTTACAAAGACTGTCATGGACATCACTTTCAAAAGTGTAAATTCAGTTCGTGGAAGATCACTTTAAAAGATGGCTTTTCAATCTTACTCTTGATGAAGGGGCAGCGGAAATCATTTTGTACACAGATGTAAGGTGACTAAGAAGGCACAAATTCCTGCAAAGATTTTGTGATTTGCTGAATGAAATAAGACGTTTTTTGAAGGAGAGGGGAGATGACCAAGCAGAGTTGGAAGATGAGGAGTGGTATATGATCTGGCATTTCTCACTGACTTTACAGGTGAACTAAGTGATATGAACCTTGAACTACAAGGTAAAAACAAATGCATTGGCGAGATGATGAGTACAGTTTCATCCTACAAGAGCAAATTTGAGCTAATGATGACTGACCTTGCAAACAACACTTTTGATCATTTTCCTAATATGCATGACCATCTGGGACAATATCCAAATTTTGTTTTTCAGAACGAGAAGTATGTGACAGAAATCTGTTCTGTTATCCAGGAATTCAAAAATAGATTCTGTGACTTCCAAAAAATTGGAACAGTTGTGGAGTACTTGTCATACCCATTCAAAGTAGATGTGGACATTAAAGAAACTGCAGCTGCTATCAGTAAAAATTACTCATTGAACAAGCCATCTCTTGAAAATGAAATATTAACCCTTAAAAATGGCATTTTTCTCAAGACCCGTGCTGAGCAAGAATCGTTTTGGAAGCTAGTGCCTAGAGACAAATTTCCCAACTTGAGAAGATGCAGTGAAGCTGTACACTCCTGTTTCGGTTCAAATTATTTGTGTGAATCTGCATTTTCCCATCTGAAAACGACAAAGAGTACACAACGTTCTCAAATCACTCACACAGCTTCAGACATTCCAACAACATAGTCCTGCCAGAGCTCTGTGACCCTGTCTTGAAGGACTGGAAAGGGGGGCTGTTACTTCTGGAGAGAAATCTGAAATTGTGAGTATATACTTCTGGGAATTTTTCTGAAAGGAATTTTTTTTCTTTTAAAGCTAATTAATCTGTGAACCCACTATTTTTTTTTGTTAAATCAGTCAGGGCCTAGTAGCAACAGTTTAAGATTCAATTTAAAAACACAGAAGAGAACTTTCTGGTTACCTTTCATACCCAGTAGACAGCTGTAGTTTAAATTTCATAGTCACTCAGGGCCTAGCATCAGCAAAGTACTTTTAGTTTCAAATTAAAACACAGAAGAGAGCTTTCTGGTTAAATTTAGAATCCAGCAGAGAGCTTGTAGTTTAAATTTCATAATAGGTTAGAGCCTAGTAGCAGCAAAGAGCTATAATTTAAATCAAATCAGAATATAGCTTAGCACAAGAGGCAAAACAAGGTCAATTCTCCTTGAGCAGCATATAAAGTCTTCTAGAGACCTTTACAAAGAGGCCTTCTACCTAGTGGGCAAGCAACCTGTGAAGCTTTTTCAATAGGTGTTAACACCAGCTGGCAGTTCAAAAGGCCATTTTGAAAGACTCCTTCTATCCAAGCAAGGACTGTTAATTACCCAGGAAGTAGGTCACTGCTTACATCATCAGCACAAGCATAAATAGCTCAACCAGAGCTCTGTGACCCTGTCTTGAAGGACTGGAAAGGGGGGCTGTTACTTCTGGAGAGAAATCTGAAATTGTGAGTATATACTTCTGGGAATTTTTCTGAAAGGAATTTATTTTCTTTTAAAGCTAATTAATCTGTGAACCCACTATTTGTTTTGTTAAATCAGTCAGGGCCTAGTAGCAACAGTTTAAGATTCAATTTAAAAACACAGAAGAGAACTTTCTGGTTACCTTTCATACCCAGTAGACAGCTGTAGTTTAAATTTCATAGTCACTCAGGGCCTAGCATCAGCAAAGTACTTTTAGTTTCAAATTAAAACACAGAAGAGAGCTTTCTGGTTAAATTTAGAATCCAGCAGAGAGCTTGTAGTTTAAATTTCATAATAGGTTAGAGCCTAGTAGCAGCAAAGAGCTATAATTTAAATCAAATCAGAATATAGTTTTCCTCAGCAGCACAGGACAAGGTACTGTGTAGCAGCCCTGGCCAGAATGAACAAATGGATGATGAAATGCTCAAAGAAATCAAGGAAGCTAGCAAAAGTTGCAGTGCTAGGGAGATAAAGTTCCTAGATGAAATAAATGACTGCTTCTTGGAGCAGCTGGTTCATGAACCGACCAGAGGGGAAGCAATATTAGACCTAGTCCTTAGTGGAACACCAGATGTAGTGCAAGAGATAAGGGTGTTGGGGCCACTTGGCAATAGTGATCATAGCATGATCGCCTTTGATTTAATTAGTGGAGGAGGGATAGTAAGGAAATCCACAGTACTACCCTTTAACTTTCGAAAGGGAGACTATGATAGAATGAGGAAAACAGTTAAGAAAAAACTAAAAGGAGCAGTTGCAAAGGTTAAAGACGTACATCAAGCTTGGGTGTTGTTGAAAAATACTATCTTGGAAGCCCAGACCAGCTGTATTCCACGCTTTAAGAAAAGTGGAAGGAAGTCCAAAAAATTGCCAGCATGGTTTAAAGCTGAGGTCAGAGAGGCTGTTGTTGCCAAAAAAGCATCTTTCAAGAAATGGAAAAAAGAGCCAAATGATGAAACCTGGAAACAGCACAAGCACTGGCAAGTCAAATGCAAGGCATTGATAAGGCAGGCAAAGAGAGAATTTGAGAAGAAGCTTGCTGCGGAAGCAAAAACGCGAAATAAAGACCTTTTCAAGTACATTCGTAGCAAAAAACCCGTGAGAGAGTCAGTTGGTCCATTAGATGATAAAGGGGTTAAAGGAGCACTAAGAGGCGACAAGGCGATAGCGGAGAGACTGAATGAATTCTTTGCTTCGGTCTTTACTGAGGAAGATGTAGGGATGTTACCCACGACTGAAGTGGTATTTAAAGGTGTGGAAGAATTGAAGGAAATATCGATACATCGGGAAGATGTCCTACAACTATTAGATAAACTGAAGAGTAGCAAATCACCTGGGCCGATGGTATACATCCAAGGGTGTTGAAAGAACTGAAATTTGAGATTGCAGACCTGCTATCAGTAATCTGTGAACTATCATTAAAATCATCTCTAATACCTGAGGATTGGAGGATCGCCAATGTAACACCAATTTTTAAAAAGGGTTCGAGGGGTGATCCGGGAAACTACAGACCGGTGAGCCTGACATCAGTACCGGGAAAAATGGTAGAAACCATCATAAAGAATATAATTTCTCAGCATATAGATAGTCATGACCTAATGGGAGACAGCCAACATGGCTTTAGACAAGGAAGATCTTGTCTTACTAATCTGTTATGTTTTTTTGAAGGAGTGAATAAACAGGTGGTCAAAGGTGAGTCGGTTGATATTGTGTATCTGGACTTTCAGAAAGCCTTTGACAAGGTCCCTCATGAGAGACGTTTGGCAAAACTAAAGAGTCATGGGATAGGAGGCAGTGTACTACTGTGGATCAGGAACTGGTTAAAAGATAGAAAGCAGAGGGTAGGGCTAAATGGCCAATTTTCCCAATGGAGAAAGGTGAATAGTGGTGTACCCCAGGGATCTGTGCTGGGTCCGCTGCTTTTTGACATATTCATAAATGACCTGGAAAGTGGAATAACGAGTGAGGTTATCAAATTTGCTGATGACACAAAACTATTTAAAGTTGTTAAAACCCAGGAGGATTGTGGAAAATTGCAAGAGGATCTTGATAAATTGGAAGACTGGGCATCAAAATGGCAGATGAAATTTAATGTGGAGAAGTGCAAGATTATGCACCTAGGGAAGAACAACCCAAACTATGGTTACACGATGCAAGGTTCCACATTAGGAACCACCACCCAAGAAAAAGATTTAGGCGTCCTTGTGGATACCATGTTAAAACCCTCGGCCCAGTGTGCAGCGGCGGCCAAGAGAGCAAATAGAATGCTAGGTATGATAAGGAAAGGAATGGAAAATAAAACAAAAGATATTATAATGCCTCTATATCGTTCCATGGTGAGACCGCACCTTGAATATTGTGTGCAATTCTGGTCGCCATATCTTAAAAAGGATATAGCAATTTTAGAAAAGGTTCAGAGAAGAGCCACCTAAATGGTAAAGGGGATGGAAGGCTACTCCTATGAAGAAAGGCTAAAAAGGTTGGGGCTCTTTAACCTGGAAAAGAGACGGCTGAGGGGAGATATGATAGAAGTCTATAAATTAATGAACGGAGTGGAACGGGTAAACGTAGATCGATTGTTTACCTTATCAGAATATAGAAAGACTAGGGGACATGCAATGAAGCTACAGGGTAAACTATTTAAGACTAATAAAAGAAAATATTTTTTCACTCAACGTGTAATCAAACTCTGGAATTTGTTACCGGAGGATGTAGTAAAGGCTGTTAGTGTAGCTGGGTTTAAAAAAGGTTTGGACAAGTTCCTGGAGGAAAGGTCCATAAACCATTATTAAGAAGGGACCCAGGATATCAATGCTTGAACCAATACAAGCATTGTGGAACCTGTGTCCCTTGGGGAAACTGCTAGGTACGTATGACCTAGATTGGCCACTGTTGGAAACAGAATACTGGGCTTGATGGACCTTGGTCTGACCCAGTATGGCATATCTTATGTTCTTATGTTCAGATCACGAACTAAACTCTCTGCACACCCAAAATCATGATCCCAATGTAACCTGAACTGTAAATTAGTCACAGATAAAATTCTGTTTGTATATAATTTGTATATAGTTCCCCCTGTTGTCTCCAAGTTACTGACCCTGTTATAATGTAAGCAAAGGATTGTTCCAATGCAAAAATTTGTTAACTGTAAACCGCGCTGGTACCAAAAGTGCGGTATATAAGAACTGTAAATAAATAAATAAACATGACAGATGAACATCTCCAGGATTCCCTGAGACTGGCCCTCACACAATATTCACCCAACTTCAAAAAGCTGGTGGATGAAATGCAGGCTCAGACGTCTCACTAATGAGCAAGAGCGAAATATTAAAGATTGTGCAAGATCAGCCTGGGTCAATACTCAACCTAAATTTAACACATATTACTCAATAGAAGTTAAAAAAAAGTTATTAAGACAGTTAAAGAAAGTTATTACTCAATAAAACTTTAAGAAAAATTTACTTTACTTTTCCCCTTGCAGTTCTTACTGGATCTTCGTCTCTCTGTTTTGTTTTTGCTTAATTTGCTTAACAGCTGATCACATCCAAGTAAATGACAGAAGCTTCATTAAAAATGGGGAGGGGGGGTGGAGGGGATCCTCAAACTTTATTGGGTTAAAATTTAATTTGAAACTAATTTGAAATTTAATTTTCATGGTGGTAGATCACCGGCACATTTGGCCTGAAAAAGTAGATCACGACCTGTTCGAAGTTGGACATGCCTGCAATAGAGCATTCCTCCACTTTTTCTTCTAATCTTCTCCTCAGATACAGTGACTAGCATTCACTGAGGCATGGAATGAAGCCTTTTTCTAAGGAGAAACGAAGATCTTTGTTGGGCCTTATTTTGATGAAGTCTGAAGTATGAGGAGAATCAAGATAAGTACAGTATATGTTTGCTGGTTTATACTATTTGGTGAAATTGCCAAAAGAAACTTATAAATGTGATTCATGGTGCACTCAAAAATTGCAAAAGAGAGTCTGTGACCTACTCCCTTCCAAAAGTTATTGTTACAATGGCTTTGTTAGTAAGGAGGAAGGTAGGGCAGATTGAAACCTTGACAGTCATGATGGAAGGCTCCATAGTGTCTCAGTTCTGGACCTTTAACCTCACCATAACTGGAAGTGATGGAAAGATTAGGGGGCATAGAAAGACATGTCTATAAAAAGAAAGTGTAAATCCTCTTATTGCTTTACCATGACTAGAAATGTCTGTAAAGCTTCTGTTTATCTACTGGCTAAAAAAAGGGTGTATGCTTGCCAAAATTGAGTTTCATATACAGTCAATGTTATAAAAATTTCCTCCCACCAAAATATGATATGCTCCCTCATGAGTCTAGCCAGAGGAGAGCAAATGAGCCCTGTAAATTCACAGGCCAAAATGATAAGCCTCTTTCTTTTTCAGTCTCTAGCTGAATTAGTAGAGCTATGGAAGAGCTTATTAAAGGAGAGGGAATTTCTGGGTTTTATCGTTTCAGATTTATGCTGCAGTTTACAGTTTGTTTTACAAATTTCCTCAAACTAACACATAATCATTTTCTACTGAAAAATGAAATGTGCAGTCTTTGCCAGAAGTGGTCTGAACAGATGCCGTTTTATCATTTTGTTGGATTTCATCATTATTCACAGCAGCCATAATTATGTTTCACTGCTAGAAGGCATGTAGTGTAGAAGAGTGTGGCTGCAAGCAAAAGCGGAGCCCAGAAAGCACGTTGATCAATCTGATAACTCTTAAATTCTCCATAGTGATGTTGGGTCATGTTTCAAAACCAATTTATTTTCCTTGACCCATCACTTCTTGTTTCATGCTTCCATTCGTGCACCACATTTTAGCGTAACCATTGGGAATCCTTGACGTCTCCTGATTCCATTCCCTTTGTGCAAGAATAATACCTAAGTGTTCTGAAAACACATCACATACTGGGGTTTTAGCATTGTGATGTGCCTTACAACACTGAGATAATAATGGAATCTAATATAAAGAATATTAATCATCTGAGAGCAAACAATGTTTAATTTATGGATGTCCTGGAATCCAATTACTAGTATAAGTTTTGGCAATCTATTACATTGTTAGGAAACCAATTTGGAGTTTCTTTTCAGAAAGCATTGAATAGTATTGTATCATTATCCCCATGAGAAAAGCAATTCAATTAATCTGTTTAGTAGAATGAAAACATTCAAAAAAGAAAAGAAAAGACAAATGCTCAATCTGAAACAAACTTATGACGGAAAATGTTATCTCTTTGAATTTCTAACAGGATCCGAAGTTAAGTCCTTGGGGGATTCAGAGGTGCCGCTCTTTGGGATTTACCTGAAAAGTACAGCTTTTTCGACGATGAAGAATGAGCCCCGGGAATGGTCTGGGTGATACAATGTATGGCGCATGAAGAAAATGACAATTGAGAGAGATTTCAAAGTGCAACGTAATAATATAGTGTAAGAGCTGTTTATAGCTTCGGTGCTTTAGCGGTTTGGTGCCTGCACCTGGTGACAGCTTTGACGATATTGCTCTGAGTGGAAGGATAGAGGAGCTATTTTCAAATACATTTGGACAATGCAATGCATATAAACTGAAGTAGGAGAATGTTTTCTTGTGATATAGGGGTATGTTTACTAAACTGCATTAGTGCAATTCGCGTTAGGAGCCGCGGTAGTGAAAGAAACCCCAAATAAGGACATGGGCGGTACATCGTTACCACTACCGCGCGTTAGAAAAATTAACGAGCGTTACCGGGCGCCGTGCCGCGTTACTGCGTGTTAATCGTAAGAAGACGTACAGACACAAAGCACTGAAACAGAGCTGTAGCACAATGGTTACGGTACTGACCGTTGTTACAGGCAGCATGGGTTTGAGCCCCCAGTGTGCCTAACGCAAAAGACTGTCTCAGGCATCATCCTGTACATTACAGAAGGAAAGAGGAGGCATGTTTTTCATTACGCTGAGTATTGGTGTCAGAAAAACACCCTCAGAGTGTGCCTAGCCACGTACGTTGGTACGTGCATAGCCACGTGCGTAGCTGCGCGCGTACATTCGTGCATGGGTACGTGTGTTTCTACATGCGTGGGTACGTGTGTTTTTACCAGTGTGGGCATCTTATATTACAGACTTTGTAGGGTGCCCTGCACCTATGCATTATGCTAACAGATGTACGTGTGATGGCCTATGGTTTAGCAGAGCCTGTGAGCAGGTGCTGGTGTTTCACAGGGTTGGATTGGGCCAGTCACACCCATGATGCACTGCACATGCAAATCAGCTGTCCACAGATACACACCATGGGGAATGCACCCCCACAGCACCTCGGCCTGGTAGGGGGAACTGACCATGTGCACCCCCACAGCACCTCGGCCTGATAGGGGGTACCGACCGTATGTTGTACTGGCACAGAGTAGCTACACACCGTCACATTGTGCGGGTACTGTGCTCACCCTGAGAGTGCAGTGAGGCGCCCAGCACTAGGTCCACAGCACCGGTCCAAAGCAGTGTTACTGTGTGAGATAGGTAGTTTCTGCAGGAACACCTTGGACATCTCTATCTGTTTCAGTCAGGTATAGCCCCCATGCACCACCACACCCCTCCCCTAGGGCTGAGGGTGGCAAACAGCGTCTCCTATCAAAAGATCCACAGTCTACCTCCCTGCAACGGTGGCAGTAGAGGGGAACATAAACCCTAGTCCTGCTGGGGAACAGACACCCCACAGGGCAGTCAATGCAGCTCTGTACACAGCCATAACACAATAGCAGACAGACATTAGGCCTGGATATGGTATACTGCACCCCACCACTATCTGATATTCCCCTGGTGCAAGCCATCAGCTACTGCACCCTGCAAACCACTCCATCACAACACCTACCAGCTGCAAACAGTCTGCTAGTGCCCAGTGGAGATTCCTGCACCCAGAACTGGGATGTCAGCATACACAGCAAGCAGATACATCAGTGACTGGGCCCCAAAAAGAAACCCATACTTATCACATGACAGAAAAACTAGATAGCACTATGGGAGTGCCTAGCCATGCTGTGGTCACTGCACAGTCAGGGTGAGAGTGATCTCTCAGCAGGATATACTGAGGTCACCCTGTCTGTGTAGGTGGTGGCCGGGCACTACAATGTGCCTGTCACTGCCCTATGCCCTGTGCAGATGCACCCTGGCCAGGCCACCCTGTCCAGCCTATACCCATGGTACCTTGCTCCTCATTATGCACATTGGCAGCCCAATACTGGCAACAGTGCTGGCAGTGTGGGCTGTTGAAGGTGTTTGCAGCCACCACCCACTGGATAGACAGACAGCCACCCCCACACCTATGCCAGCATTGTGCTACTATAGAGGTGGTCAGCAGCCATACACACCACACCAGTCCTGGGCATAGTACAGGCATGGATATGGTACACAAGACTGTTGGGGGGTCACTCCCCAGGGTGGTGAACACTGTCAGAGACGAGACCTGCAGCACACACCGCAGACATCAGAATGATTGTTATGGTGGAGCTCAATGAGCAAAATGTGCTTAACGTAGGAATTGATATCTGCCAGTTATCAGAGGAAACGTTTGATAGCTGTGTACCATATACCCAGGTGTAGGGTGGCATTGCTAAGGTATGCAACTGCTAGTATTGGCAGATACAGGCAGGGCCCAATGTCTTGCTTCTCCAGCTGGCATTGGCCAATGGGGCCTGTGGGTGTGTGTGTGGCCCTGTTGGCTGCTGCTTTACGGCAGAGTTCCCCAACTCCAGTCCTGGTGTTCCAAACACTGTTCGGGTTTTCATGCTGTCTCTCATAAATATGCATGAGCTACATCTGCATACCATGGGGGTGGTGCATAGCTATGCAGCACAGGTATCTTTATTAGAGGCAGCATGACTCCGGAATAGTGTGGGGCCCTCCAGGACTGCATTTGCGGGACTCTGCTTTAGGTAATGTGCCTGTTTCTGGTGTCTGTGTTTGGTGTGGTAAAATATAGGCCTTGCGTATGTTCTCTGCACTAAAGGAGTGTCTTTACTATCACTGTTTAGTGGTGGGTAAAACTGTGGCAGGTGCAGGCCTGTGACCCACGGTGTCTGACATAGGCAGGCCAGCATGGCTAGCTTGACCTGTAAATGAGGCCTGTGGAGAGGCATATAGGATTGCACATCCCCCAATATGCTGCTATTGTAAGAAAGAACTCAGTAGAAATATTGAATTAGCTTAGATAAGCAGAATTGCAGAATTAAGAAATGGAAAAATACAGAAAAGATATGTTTTAAAGTTACTGATAAGAAAAAGTACATTTGCAGAGAAATATTGAGGAGTGCTGACAGATGAGTTACAGAACCTTGCTCTTCTGCACGCACAAATGGTCCCATAGCCTTGAAAGTGTGAAAGTAACAAGTTGATGAACTGACCATTGTAATTGGGACTAGAAGGGGGGCAGGCAGGTGTCATGCCTACAGAAGCCCACAGAAGGAACATAATTGGAGAAACTTATCAGTACCGGGACCAATAGAAGGGCTACGGGAGGTACGGGAGAGTACCGGGACCAATGAAATGTTTTTCTATACCTAGAATGGAACAGAAGTCTATAAAAGTTGTTGTAATGCTTGAAAACTTTGCTCAGCCATTTTGAAATTGTCTTGCTTGAGACTTGTGCACAAATAAATGATTTGGACCTTCTGAACAGACTCCTGGTATCATTGGTTTGTCTGCGCTTTGCTGCTACATATTCCTTGGTGCGTTGGCCGGGAAGTTGTGGAATCAAAGTGTATATAGGGCAATATACCACGACTTTCCGCCTCTATAGGCTTGGTCCTGCCGGGATCGCGCCCTTCCGACGAGGGCCGCTCCCTGGCGCCACCGGTCCCTTGTATCGGAGGGAGCTGGTCGGACCTCGGCGGGTGACGAGCCCGGCTGGAGTCAACGCCTCGAACCCGAGTGAGGGGAGTCCGAGGTCCAACTCATGCGCCTGCTTGGGAAGTTTGAGGACCGGATCCGGTGAGTATAGTTTTGATTTTGGGTCTAGACAGAAATAGAAAGAGCAGTACTGCCATTGGAACTTGGAATTTGGAATTTGTAATCTCGAGATATTGGGAATTGGTAAGAGAGCCTGATCAACTCTCAAGGAAGAGCCGAGTAGCCTGGCATGGGAATTCGCTAGGTGAAACCCTCATCCTTTTTGTAATTGTACTTGGAAAAGACTAGTCAGAACAGATAGAAACGAATGCATTCTGGGAATACGTTGCTAGCATGAGTGTGTGAACGAAGTATGAATGAGAGGTCTGGCAGCACGGACCAAGTGAAAGCTGACCCCTGATTAGCGCATTTCCTGACCGGGCGACCGCGTTCAGGTCGCGAAAAGGGGGAAGCGATTGTCGTCTTGTCTTGTTATTTGTATTCCCTATACGTTTCCAGGGCCGTGAGGACCCCTTACCCACGGTCCGCCCACCTTTTCCCTTCTGTCTGTTGTTGCGCGCACACATCGAAATGGGAGGGGCGGAGTCTACTAGAAACACTCCATTAGAATGTATGATCGCACATTTTAAAGAGGGATATTCAGGAGATTATGGTATTAAAATGACAGCAGCCCGTTTGCAGATTTTGTGTACTAGGGAGTGGCCCGATCTAGACCCCATCTGGCCCCGAGAGGGAACGTTCACCGTAGAGATTATCCAGTCAATACATCGTAGAGTGCGGGTAGCGCACCCCGATCAGTACCCCTATATAGATTCCTGGTTAAGTATTTGTGAAGATCCGCCCTCCTGGGCGCAGCGCTGTTATGAGGAACAGTGCAGAATAATGTTAGCTAAAACAGATTCTAGACAGAGAAAGGAACAGCCTAGAATGAAAGAGCAGGATAAGAAAGCCAAGAAGAAACCCATCTTGGCAGATCCCGAGTCCCCAGAAGTAGTCCTCAGGCAGCCCCGAACCCCAGGTCCAGTAAGAATAGCCCGGCGGCGTCCTGCCCCAGCACCCCAGAGACCGCCGGAGCCGAGGCGAGACCCAATCCCTGACCTCCCTCCTCCTGGAGAAGAGGAAGAGAGAGAATTAGCGGAGAGAAGAGAGGAGGATGTAAAAAGTGAGCCAGAAGCGGAGCTAGAAGAAGAGGAAAGTGAGGATCCCCCAGAAGAAGAAGAAGAGGAAAGTGTACAAATAATTGAGGAAGTCAGCGCCAGCACTAGCAAGCCAGTGAAAGAAAAACCCAAAGCAAAACCAGTTGAGAAAAAGACAGCAACTCCTGCAAAGGCAACGACAATAGCCCTTAGATCCCAGACTCAAATGACGCCGAGGACAGCCAAACTGTTTCCCTTAAGGCAAGTCCCGGGGGTGCCCGTAAAGAATGATAATGATGAAGTGGTAGCGGGACCCCTAACTTATGTGTATATCCCATTCTCTACAACTGATTTATTAAATTGGAGGTCGCACTATGCCTCCTATACTAGCAAGCCCCAGGAGCTGACAGAATTAGTAACTAGTATTATGGAAACTCACCAGCCCACTTGGCCAGATTGCCGTCAGCTCCTGACCACCCTATTCACTACAGAAGAACGAGCGAGAATTAGAAAAGCAGCTATTGAATGGATGGCAGAAAACCCTGCAGCTCCAGCGCAGGGGCAGAATATAATAGATCGTAGAGAAGCAGCTCAGAGAGAATTCCCAAATGAAGACCCCCAATGGGATCCAAATACAGATGAAGGATCCACCGCCCTAGCCCGTTTTCGCCAAGGCTTTTTACAAGGCCTGCGAAGAGGAGGCCAAAAAGCTATGAACCTTTCCAAAGTAGCAGGAATTATCCAAGGAATAGATGAGAGCCCAGCAGATTATTATGAAAGATTAACTGAAGCTTATAGAATGTATACTCCCTATGATCCCGAGGCACCAGGAAGTTTATGCATGGTGAATTCTGCTTTTGTAAACCAGTCTCAACCAGACATTAGACGTAAATTACAGAAATTAGAAGGGTTTGCGGGCATGAATGCAACACAGTTATTGGAAGTCGCTCATAAAGTGTATGTGAATCGTGATACTGAAAGACAGAGAGAATGTGATAGAAAGATGAAGAAGAAAGCTGATTTTTGGCTGCGGCCATAGTTGAAAAGAAAAGGGGAGGTGTCCCTAATCGAAGGAGCAGAGGAAGAGGGCGGGGTCAAGGCGGAGGCCGGACCCAGAGACTAGGCGTGAACCAATGCGCCTATTGCAAAGAAGAAGGACATTGGAGAGATACTTGCCCGCAACTCGAAGACGCCCAGCAAGATGACGAATACGATCATCAGTGGCGAGAAGAAAGAAGAGGCCGTCCCCGAGGCCGAGGAGGAGCCAATCGAGAACAATTCCAGCGAGAGAGGGGAGGAGGAGCCATCCAAGCATTGGCCACACAGGCCCATGACGAAGATGACGTGGATTAGGACAGACCGGGCTCCAAGTTTGCTTTAGGTCTCCAGGAGCCTATGGTCGAAATACAAATAGGAGACCAATTTATGAACTTTATGGTTGATACTGGAGCAGAACATTCAGTAATAGACAAAAAGATAGCCCCATTCACCAAGAAAGCAGTCACCATTATAGGAGCAACTGGTGCCAAAGCCACAAAGTCTTTTCTACAAAACCGAATATGCAGTCTAGGAGGACAGCAAGTAACTCATCAATTTCTTTACATGCCCGAATGTCCAGTACCATTACTGGGACGAGACATGCTAGCCAAGCTTCAAGCCCAAATATCTTTCTCTGAGCAAGGAGAAATGCAAATGACAGTGAATTCTCAAGCCAAACCAGCAGGAATAATGCTGCTGACAGTACCCCGAGAAGAAGAGTGGAGATACTACATTGATGATTCGATTCAAGATACCTATTTTGAACAAACTTTAAAGAACATTCATGCACCACTTGAAGTATGGGCAGAAGGCAGTCCCCCAGGCCTAGCCAAACATATAGCTCCAGTGATTGTAACCCTCAAGCCTAGCGCTACACCAGTGCACGTCAAACAGTACCCTCTCCCAAGAGCTGCAATTGAAGGTATTCATCGCCACCTACAGAGATTACTTGAGTATGGCCTACTGAAAGTATGTCAATCCCCATGGAACACCCCACTTTTACCAGTAAAGAAGCCTGAGACAGATGATTATCGCCCAGTGCAAGATTTGAGAAGAGTAAATGATGCAGTTGAAACTATACACCCAGTTGTACCCAATCCTTACACTTTACTAGGATTGATACCCGCTGAAGCTACTCATTTCACTGTACTAGATTTGAAAGATGCATTCTTTTGCATAAGATTAGCCCCTGTAAGCCAAATATTGTTTGCATTTGAATGGCAAGACCCCATCTCTGGAAGAGGGGGCCAACTCACCTGGACAAGATTACCCCAAGGATTCAAGAATTCACCTACCATCTTTAGTGCTGCACTAAATCAAGACCTTTCAAGCTATCCAGTAGCCCCGGGGAGGAGAGTACTTCTCCAGTACGTGGATGATCTGTTGATAGCTGCCATATCAGAAAAAGAATGTATACGAGCCACCCAAGATCTCTTGCAGTTACTAAATGAAGCTGGATATAAAGTTTCCAGAGCCAAAGCACAACTATGCCAAACAGAAGTGAAATACTTGGGTTTTCGTATTACCCAAGGAAGCAGAAGATTAGGCAGAGAAAGAAAAGAAGCAGTATGTAGAATTCCAACTCCAACAACCAGAAAGCAAGTTAGAGCCTTTCTGGGAGCGGCAGGATATTGCCGAATCTGGATACCCAACTTTGCCCAAATTGCCAAACCACTGTATGAAGCCACAAAAGGAGAAGAGAAGTCACCACTGGAGTGGGGACTTGAGCAGGATACAGCCTTCCAGAAGTTAAAAGAAGAACTGATGTCATCACCAGCACTTGGACTACCAGATGTCCACAAACCTTTCCACTTGTTTGTACATGAAGCACAGGGAAATGCCTTAGGCATGTTGACTCAGAAATTAGGAAATTGGGAACGACCTGTAGCCTACCTATCGAAACAATTGGACCCTGTGGCCAAAGGATGGCCACCCTGCTTGAGAGCAGTTGCAGCTACAGCACTACTAGTGAGTGAAGCAGACAAACTCACATTAGGACAGAACATACGAGTCACTGTGCCACATGCAGTCCTTGCCCTTATGGAACAGAAAGCAAATTATTGGCTCACCAATTCCCGAATGCTAAAGTACCAGAGCATGTTATGTGAAAACCCACAGATACAACTCGAAGTGAGCCATGCCCTGAATCCAGCCACCTTGATACCCATTAGTGAAGAACTCCCAGAACATGACTGTATCGAAGTCATGGAAACTGTGTTCTCAAGTCGACCTGATCTAACAGATGTGCCCATAGACAATCCTGACCAGATCTATTATGTTGATGGGAGCAGTCTCATCCTTGATGGACGACGCTGTGCCGGATATGCAGTCGTCACTCAACACGAAGTAGTTGAATCATCAGCCCTAGCCTCAGGCACATCAGCCCAGAAAGCCGAATTGATAGCACTCACCAGAGCATTGTTATTAGGAGAAAAACTTGTGCTAAATGTATATACAGATTCCAAATATGCTTTCACTACCTTGCATGCCCATGGAGCTCTCTACAAAGAAAGAGGACTCATCACATCCGGAGGAAAATCAGTCAAATATGGTCCCGAGATATTGATGTTACTTGATGCAGTCTGGGCCCCAACACGTGTAGCTGTCATGCATTGTAGAGGACATCAAGCAGGAAAAGGAGAAGTTGCTCGAGGGAATAGATTCGCAGATGCCTCAGCACGACAAGCAGCTATGACAGGACAGATTGCCCCACAAGCTATGCCAATGCAAGCAGCATTGTTTCCAGTACCTTTGAATCTATGGACCCCACGATATACCACCAAAGAATTGGATTACTATTGTGACAAAGAAGATGGAGTATTGAAAGATGGATGGATTGAGCTGCCACCAGAAGAAGGCAGTCAACCTCCGGGAAGAATAGTAATTCCGGAACTGTTAGGACCATCCTTTGTCAAAGCTTTTCATGAAGCCACCCACTATGGAAAGAGTGCTATGGAGAAAGCACTCAGACCACATTTCTACATCCCTCTAATGACAACCATATCAGCCTCAGTAGCCCGACAATGTCAAATCTGTGCCAAGAATAATGCCAAGCAAGGCCTTATTACAGCACCCCGAGTTCAGTCAAGAGGTGTGACCCCCATGCACAACCTCCAAGTTGATTTCACCGAAATGCCAAAAGCTAATGGATACCATTACCTACTAGTATTAGTTTGTACTTTCTCTGGGTGGGTAGAAGCATTCCCAACCAGAACTGAGAAAGCCCGAGAAGTTACCAAAGCCTTAATGAGAGAGATTGTCCCCAGATTTGGAATCCCAGCAGTAATAGGGTCAGACAATGGACCCTCATTTGTCTCTCAAGTTACTCAGCAGTTAGCAAAAGCTTTGCAGATACAGTGGAAGCTCCACACTGCATACAGACCCCAGAGTTCAGGGAAAGTTGAGCGAATGAATCGTACATTGAAAGCCCAAATGTCTAAGCTTTGTCAGGAGACACACTTGAAATGGCCCCAAGTGCTCCCCATAGCTTTACTCAGAATACGCTCAGCCCCTGTAAAGTCAACAGGATTCTCCCCTTTTGAAGTTTTGTATGGTAAACCCCCACCAATAGTGCAGGGAGTCAAAGGAAATCTAGCCCAGATTGGTTCAGAAGTAACCAGACAAGAACTCCTAGCTCTTAGTTTTGTTCTGCAGACTCTCCATACGTGGATCCAAGACCAGTTGCCTATCAACTTGACGGAACCCTTGCATCCCTACCAGCCTGGAACTTCGGTGTGGATCAAAGATTGGAAGAAGATACCGTTGGAACCCCATTGGAAGGGACCGTACACCGTCATCCTGTCTACCCCAACTGCAGTAAAGGTAGCCGAGATCGACGCCTGGATCCACCACAGCCGAGTCAAGCCCGCCGCCGATCCTGAACCAGAGCGGTGGACAGCAGAGCAGCACCCTGGTGTACCCTTGCGAGTTACTCTGAGACGGCAACCAGCAGTATAGACACTTCATCACAAGTGCTTTGCAGTAGCCAAGTCTTTCGAAGAGGATTGCTGTTTTCCATGCAGCAACAGCTTTGTTTCAACGAACCCAATTTGTGTGTGTGATTTGACACACTACTTCGAGACTACATTGACTAAGCCAGACTTCACAAGCCAACTGGATTGCTAAGTTGGTTAATGTGTGCTGGACACCTTGAGGATCTTCAATCAACACTCAGCACCCGTTAAATTGCTTCATTAGCAAACGGGACGAAGAATAGTAGACCGTCGTGATCAAGATCAGCAAGCTGAGGATTCAGAAGAACTCCAATCAACATCAACATGTATCTTTGCTTCTGCTTTGCCTTGGTTGCCTTCTTTGGAGGTTTTGAACAGACTTATGCTCTACCTCCATGCACAGCTTGTATTACCTCTACTAGGACTGGACTGAAAGTAACTCAGACTTTGCTTTACCATTCTTACTATACCTGCAAGGGAACAATAACTCGGTGTATCTATAACACCACTGAACTAAATGTTTGCACTCATGGCAAAATTAAAGCATGCTATAATCCGCATCAGAATCCATCCTATTACACGTTGGAAATAAGATGGAAGGATGCAGATGGACCTATATTAGCTGCTACACCACCACTTAAGGACATTACTAAACCTGCTGTTTTGAATTTTGATGCATGTAATGCTATTAATAGAGATAGTCAGTCCACCTGTGGTACATGGGAGAAAGCGTATCGGAATGACCATAAGTATATGTGTCCAGAAGGAGCCACAGGATGGAGGAAGTGTACAGGTAAAAAGGAACCAGGGTATAGTACTGCTACAGCGGCAGACTACTATTGCCCGTATTGGGAATGTGTTTTTTATGCTACCTGGAACACTGGTATAACTGATGAGAAAATAGATAAACGGATGGCTACTCTAACCAAGCCAATCACGAATGATAAATGTCAGAAAGATGCTTGCAACCCCTTACATTTGCGTGTACATAACCCCCATGCATGGAAACAAGGATATAAGTTTGGTTTACGTATTGCGGGAGGAGGAACAGATCCAGGGACCATTGTGTATGTTAGATTGAATACTCAAGCCCACAAGTCATCTAAATATCATATTCATAGTACCTTTTATGAAGCTATGCATGTAAATAAGTTTGAGATCCCTCACCCTTCACAGAATTTGTTTCTAGAATTAGCCGGAGCAGTAGTATCTAGTCTTAAGATCACAGATTGTTATTTCTGTGGCGGAACCCAAATGGGAGACCAATGGCCCTGGGAAGCCCAAGAATTGAATTATTCCATGATCTACAATCAGACTGAATTACACAAGACAACCAGTGAATGGGTGTTAGCGCACTCAATCGTTGGACGTCTTTGCTATGCCAGAACTGGACCCCAGTTCACCCAAAAGGTAGGACAGCTGGTCTGTCTTAGCCAGAAATACTATAATGCCACGACCAAGAAGGTAGCATGGTGGTCAGGAATCAGACATCCTGAACCTCCTAACCCATTAGCCAGATTTCCTGAACTTGCAGGTCTATGGACTAACCTTGCCAAAGTCCAAGCCTGGCAAGCCCCACCTGGCCTATATTGGATCTGTGGAAACCGAGCATATGCGCAACTCCCACCACAATGGGGAGGAGCATGTGTCTTAGGAACCATCAGACCTTCGTTCTTCCTGTTAAACACTGAACATGGAGAACAATTAGGATACCCTGTATATACTACCCACAAACACAAAGGAGCATCTAGACAGAAAAGAGAGGCCTTACAGATAGGCAAGTGGGAGAAATGGCAAGGTGATGATTGGCCACCAGAAAGAATTATTGAGTATTATGGACCTGCCACTTGGAATGATGATGGTATGTGGGGCTACCGAACCCCAGTCTACATGATTAATCGTATTATTCGCTTACAAGCAGTAGTTGAAATAATAACCAATGAAACTAGTCATGCTCTCACGCTCTTAGCTAGACAAAGTACTCAGATGCGCACTGCCATATATCAGAATCGCTTAGCCCTTGATTATTTGCTAGCAGCTGAAGGAGGAGTATGTGGTAAGCTGAATTTAACCAATTGCTGTTTGAAAATAGATGATAAAGGTCAAGTAGTGGAAGAAATTGCTAAAGATATGCAGAGACATGCTTATGTGCCAGTACAGACTTGGCACGCCTTGAAATTTCCTAATTGGTTTGCTAACCTTTTCTCTTGGCTGGGAGGATTTAAGACTTTTATTATCTTAGTACTAATCCTTGTTGCTGTTGTCCTCTGCTTACCATGTTTAATCCCATGTTGTATGCGTTCCCTTCATAGTGCTATTGATAGTACAGTAGAGCGGAAGACCGCAACTAGAATAATGGCTTTATACAAAGCTAGCCCTAGTGGAACTAGTAAGAATCCTTTAATCAGGATGTGAATCTTCTAGAAAGTGATTTAATTCTCACACCTTATTAAGTAATAGGGTGAGATTAATCAAAGGGGGGAATGTGGCAGGTGCAGGCCTGTGACCCACGGTGTCTGACATAGGCAGGCCAGCATGGCTAGCTTGACCTGTAAATGAGGCCTGTGGAGAGGCATATAGGATTGCACATCCCCCAATATGCTGCTATTGTAAGAAAGAACTCAGTAGAAATATTGAATTAGCTTAGATAAGCAGAATTGCAGAATTAAGAAATGGAAAAATACAGAAAAGATATGTTTTAAAGTTACTGATAAGAAAAAGTACATTTGCAGAGAAATATTGAGGAGTGCTGACAGATGAGTTACAGAACCTTGCTCTTCTGCACGCACAAATGGTCCCATAGCCTTGAAAGTGTGAAAGTAACAAGTTGATGAACTGACCATTGTAATTGGGACTAGAAGGGGGGCAGGCAGGTGTCATGCCTACAGAAGCCCACAGAAGGAACATAATTGGAGAAACTTATCAGTACCGGGACCAATAGAAGGGCTACGGGAGGTACGGGAGAGTACCGGGACCAATGAAATGTTTTTCTATACCTAGAATGGAACAGAAGTCTATAAAAGTTGTTGTAATGCTTGAAAACTTTGCTCAGCCATTTTGAAATTGTCTTGCTTGAGACTTGTGCACAAATAAATGATTTGGACCTTCTGAACAGACTCCTGGTATCATTGGTTTGTCTGCGCTTTGCTGCTACAAAACTATGGGGAACTGGGTTGGCAGGAGCCCCAGCTGGGATTTGAATCTGTGACCCTCTGGTCTTACAGGCACTGGCTGTGTTTGTTGCACCACACTGTGGCCACAGAGACAGTGCAGCCCCTGGAGTTAGTTAAACCGGCCTGACGAGTCAGAAACCCTGCTCTGCAACAGGTTTACTGTGGCCTCATTTACCTTGTATGCAGACAAAGGTGCACATAAACCTCAGAAAACACCTCACAAAAGGGGCACACACCCATAACCAAGCTGGGCAACAATGATATCATTGGGAAACATTACACCACACGCCCAGGACAGCTCCATTACAATGTAATGCTCTTTGAAAGGGTCTGCGGAGCGTAGACCCTTCCACACATCATTTCCTTTTATTTTGGTGCTTTCCAGGGAGTGTTGTTCCTTGTTGCCCATTGCTATCACTGTTGCCCAGCTGAATTCTGCTTTTTAAAATGTTTCTTGTGGTCATTTTTAACGTTTTATGTGAAATTTTGTTCTGTGCACATGTATCACACTGCTCACGTTTTGTGGGTTTCCCCGGTTTTTCTGTACATTGCTGACGGAAATGGTTTCTCTTCCCTTTAAAAGCCTTTGACAGGTTTTCATTCGCGTTGGAATTGAGCTCTGAAATACAGCGTGTTAGTATGAGGGGAGCCTCTCCCCGCCCACTCTCCGCCCATTGACCCCTTCTCTCCGCCCACTCTCCACCTTCTGCGCTGTTTTAACGCGCCGCGGAGGTTTACGATCGTTAACTACGGTTAACGCGCGTAGTATGACGTTAACGGTCGTTAGCGCATCGGTACGCGCATTATACGGCACTTACGGTCGTTAACGTCGTATAACACGCATTATTCACGTTTAACGCACTTTAGTAAACATCCCCCATAGTGTTTGTGCTAGCAAAGGGTCTTGTCAACAACTACGCTAGAATTTTTCAGTTGGTTTGTATCGTCATTGCAAGTGGATCATGCTCTTCATTGTTAAAGCCATTATGAGTATACTAGGGTAAATGCAGAGTTTAGCATTTTGAGTTTTGTTTGATATTGGTATTTTGTATAATGGGATATTGGAAATCTTGTGAAACCATTTTTCATTGATATAATTGTGTGTGTGTATGGATGTATGAGTGAGTTTGTAATAAATATATACAATTATTATATTTCATAGACTGATGGGATTTTAATGTATTTTGGATTATTATTTATGATCATGAATATAATAAATTGTGTTTTTTGACATTAATAGTGCAATATTTAATTGAGATTTTGTATACAACTGTCCAAAGTAAACATTTATTGGCATAAGTAGAGAAATATTTAATCTACACTTCAGAGTAGTGCAATATTTAATCAATACCTTATAAATAATTGTCCAGAGTAAAGTTTATAATAAATGTAGTATGTATGAAAGAGTGTGTTTTTAACCTTTCAAGGTGAATAGATTGCATTGTATTTTTGGGTATAAAAGTGTGCGTGGTGCATGCTGGCATGCACCTTTACAGTAGGCATGCATAGAGGTTGAGCTTGGTTAGAGCATGGGCGGAGTTACAGATTTATTATATATGTGTTAACATTTACATCTGCTCGTGCCTACAGACTAGATGCAATCTCTACAGGATGTACACTAGTTTTTTATAAAGGCAAGTAGGTAGCTACTTGTCTTTATGAAATAGGCACAAAATAGGTGCTTTCCCCATTGCCTAACCTTGGCGCCCTTTAATAATATTACCCCCATGGATGCCTATTCACATCTGTACATCCAGCCCCTTGTGCGGCGGGCAGAATCGAGGCATACAGTGGTAGACCTGATTCTGTTCCCGTGGGTGCATCTAGAATCATACAGGCCAGCCTCAATTCTGATCTGCCGCATGCACAGACGCTTATCCAGCTAACTCATCCTGGCTCCGTAATGGAGCCACAGTGCCATGGTGTCTCATTGCCATGGCACCGCATCTCCATTACGGAGCCACAAATGCCGCCCGCTGCCAAGACTGTCCTTTCCCTGCAGCCAGAGCCCCGATCCGGCCTCTCATGGCTAGTGTCTGGCTGTGAGGAACTTCTTGCACAACTCCCTGCTCTGTCCCCACTGGCCACCGTTGTCACCCTGCATTCAGGGGGACTTATTCCATCTCTGAGGTGGAATAAGTTCCCCATCTAACAGGCATACCCCAGACGCACAGGGCCAACCTCAGAATCGGCCCTGTACATCCAGGGTGATGGCCTGCCCATGCACCGCCCTCATTCTGCCTTCCATGCACCCCCTCTTGCCCCCATCTAAGGCTCCCCGTACAACTCCGCTGTTTGCACAGGGAGCTTTGGGTGCCTAAATGCACCACTGATTGCTTCAACGATTTGTCAAGTGTGCTTTTGGATGGTTCTCAAAAAATCTTAACTTTTCTCATGCAACACTATAGCCAGTGCCCTCTGAAGAAGGCATTTTCGCCGAAACACAGGGTTTTCTTCCAATAAAGGTTTTTTATACCAACCACTGTTTTTGGCACACCTGTTCCTTGTCTGTGTTCTACATAGCCTACAGATGCCTTGTGCTCTCCTGTCGGATGTCAAGGCATGGTGTACATCCCTGTTATTCATGTCTTGGAATAGAGCCCATATTGCTTACATTGATGGTTCCTGTGAATTTCATTGGAAAGCTGCTGCAAACTTCTTGTGAGAAATTTGTGTTCTTGCATATCCCCCATGGAAATGTTTACTTTGACACCGTGAAGGCAAGTTTATCAGTCAGATATTCTCAGCAGTTCCATTTTGTTGATAACACTGTTCTACAAATTTTTAAAAATTGTTTGCTTCAGAAATTAAATGTGCTATTTATTAATGGATTTGATATGCTGAATTCAAATATGATAGTGAAATTGGTCAATTAGCTCCTGTTTCTATGATATGTTGAAGAATGTACATTTTAACACTATGGGGTATGTTTACTAAAGGGCGCTAATGTCGCAGCAGGGGAATTAGTGCACGATAAGGTACGTTATCGGGTGATGAAGGCTTGTTATCGCGCGATAACGTACCTTATTGCGCGATAACGCGCCTGCGGCGTTAAGGCACCCTAACGCTGTGAAATCCGGCCCTAAAGGGCAGAGGAAGGCTTCCCAGAGGGCGGAGAGAGGGGGTCAATGGGTGGAGAGTGGGAGGGGAGAGGCTACAGGCACACTAACACTGTGGAATCTGGGTCTGATCACTAACGTTAAGGCACATTTGCAGGAAAGAGAAACAATTTCTGTCAGCAATGTACAGCAAAGCCAGGGAAACCTAAAAAAAGTGATAGTTGTGATACATGTGCACGGAACAAAAGGGCAAATAAACATTGAAAATGACCTGAACAAAATTTAAAATCAACATAACCAAGCTGGCCAATAGTGATATTAATGGGAAAAATAAAAAAACACTACTGAGAAAGCTCCAAAAAAAGATATCTTTTTTGGAAGGGTCTATGCTCTGTCCCCCTACAAGGTGAATGATCCCACATTGAAATAGCGCTGATCAGGGTTTTCCCTTTTTATTGGACAGGTTTCTTATGGCGTGCACATGTGCGGCAACAGCAGGGTGGGCATGTCGGAAAGGGCAACTGTACAGATGCTGGAAAATGGGATACAGAGGGCTGCAGGCAGCACATGCTATGGTGCAGCTGGGGCACAGTGCGGACTAGGGAGATGCCTAGGTGGCACATAGGAATGCTGAAACTGTACAGCAGCCAGACAGCAACTGATGAGGGCCCAACATGGGCAAGAGTGTGTTTTTCACAGTGTCACAGGGGATAGTACCCAGCAGGTACCCCCAAGGACACAGAACATTGGCAGGCGGTGGTGGGGGGAAGCATGAACGTCTATGCAGGCACTCCTACCCCTGGTCCCGCACCATAGGCAGCCGCCTACCGGAACACTGGATGGCCTGAGACTGCACACCACCAGCACCACCAGCATAAGGGCATGTCAGCATGGTGGCGGAGGGGTACTGGTGGTGGAGGGGGCAGTGGCATCTGCCCACAGCAGACCATGGCCTAGCCCTGTTTAGGTGGGTGCCGTGCACTGCAACAGACAGGCTCTGTCTGATGAACAGTCATGGTATCCCCAGGCAACCTATCATCAGTGTGGTGCAGTACACACAGTCAGTGTGTTCAGGAGCAGAAGGTCACAGGTTCAAGTCCCAGCTGTGGCTCCTGCCAAACCATTGCCCATATTTTACCCAGTACTAAACTGTGAAAATAAAGACTGAACCTTTATTGCAGATAACATAAACATGCCTGAAATGCCTATATTTTTACCCTACAGAGCACAGATACCATAAACATGTGCAATACCTAGAGCAGAGTTTCCCAAATGCAGTCTTGGAGGGCCAAAAACTATTCAGGTTTCATGCTGTCTCTAATAAAGATGCCTGTGCTGCATTTCTGTGCGCCGCCCCCATGGTATGCAAATGTATCTCATGCATATTCATTAGGGACAGCATCAAAACCTGAACAGTGTTTGGCCCACCAGGACTGGAGTTGGGAACCTCTGCCCTAGAGCAGCGGCCAACAGGGGCAGAAACACCCGCACCCACAGGCTCCATTATCCAAAGCCTCATGGAGAGGCAGGATGTTGGGCCTGCACGCAGCAGCATCTCCCAATACTAGCACTTGCATACCTTAGAAATGCCGCCCTAAATCTGGGAATATGTTACACATATATCAAAAGGTTGCTATGATTAATGGCATATAGCAATTCCTAAGTTAAGCACAATTTGCTGATTGAGCTGCATCATAGCAACCTTTCTGATGTCTGTTTAGTGTATTTCAGTTCTGGTTTCTGACAGTGTTTACCACCCCGGGGAGTGACCCCAACAGTATTGCATACCATAGCCATGCCTGCACTGTGCCCAGGACTGGTGCGGTGGCCAGGGCTGCCAAAAGCCTCTATATTTGCACAAAGCTGGCATAGGATGGTTTGTGAGGCTACACATCCCACCAGGACATGCAGCCCTGCAACCCATGTCCCAGAATCGGGCCCATAAAGTCTTAACTTATCTCTCTCACTAATCAAAGCAGAGCAAGGGAAATTCACCAAATGAAAGTTGGAGGAGCGAATCTGATTTTCCAAGTGTTCTGACTTAATTTTGATTGCAGAAATATCTTTAACAATTGATGAGTAGTAATGTCATGCTTTAGCCCCTACAACTGCAAATTCTGAATGGATTCCTTAACCTGTGCTATTTCAATGTTAATATCTATCGCTAAAGCATCACATTTAACAACTTGAGAGGTTAACTTGTTAGATTGTTGAACCAAAACATTACCCAAAGAAAAAATGGCCATCCAAATTAAATCACAGGAAATAACAGCAGACTTCTCCAAGCAGAAAAAAAAATTAACTCCTGCTAAACGTCGTCTGGTCCTCCACAGGTAAATCCAACACTAAAGTTCCAGCCACAGATTCAGCAGTCCCACTAGCTACCATTCTCTCCAAGGGGGATATAAACACTCCCATTGCGAGGTCAAGAGTACCAACAGCCCGCAATTCAGTTAGGGCTAGCGCAGGAGAACTATCCTCTGCCGAGGCAACAGTCCGTTCCTTCGCCAGGCAAGCTGCCTCGAATGCTCCCACAGTGGACAACCTGGCAGCAACAACGGGAGGGGGTTACAGCACCAGTGGTAGCTCACAGCCAGAAGACAACGCCAAGCCCTCCAGCCCTGGCATTGTCAAGCCTGGCAATCCACACGGTCTCACTTCGCTGATTCCTCGGGAACAAATATCGGTCCAAGGTCCTGAGACAACCGAAGGGAAGGTGGTCCCAGCTGTGAAGAAGGCTTTAGATGGATCTTCCCTTTCCTTTTAGGCATGTCGAGAAAACAGCCCAGTGGAACGGCAGTCTAAGCGTCCATCTTGGATCCTCATAACATTCAAGTATTTCTGATCTTGCAATGTAAATTATATCCATACTTTAAAAAATCTAAATGTTGGCATTTATGTGCACCCTGAGGCATGCTTGTCTGCCAGATGATCAGTTTGGGCTTAGGTTTAGGCTTACCTCTCTGGTCACCTACAAAAAATAGGAGATTTTTGCTTGACTCCTTATTTGGTTTCTCTTGGATGTCCAGTTTTTTAAAATCCAGCAATTAGACATGTAAGGAGTTCCACTTACATGGCATAGTTTGGAAAATCCATCGCTTACACATGTAGATGTCAGCATTTACAGATTGAGAGCTCTGAGTGATGCCATTCTGTTTTTGAACATGTTTCCTTCTACAATATGCACTCCTCCTCATGTGCCAAGACTTAGACATGTTTTTCTAGTGCCCCTATAGTTATTTTACAAATGGCTCCACGTTCAGCAAGCCTTTTGTAAAGTACTCTGCTGACCTTGGATATCCCTTTTCCTTCCTAGATGACTTATGCAAATCAGGATCTCTGAGTTCAATTCATCTAAAATATTTTTGTTCTCCATAGTGTAAATGTCAGGGAAAACCCTCCATAAAAGTCAAGGAATGTAAAAGCAGATATTCAGGAGATAATTGTTAAGAAAATAAAATATTTATAAGGGCTAAAAAAGATTTTCAGCATGTAGAAGGAGTCACCATAGAAAGAAAACCTGTTTATGTCATTCAGCTTGACCTCAAATACTTATTCACCCAAATATTGACCTTTGGAAGTCCTCAGACGCAAATATATTTCCTCCTTCTGAAGGCCTGCATAGGTAAGGTGTAGTGTTTTAAAAAAGCCCTTCATCATCCACTACTTTCTATGGGAGCTATTTGGATATTGAACTCTATTGAAAAGAACCTTAGTCAGAAAATATAATTTGCCTTCTTTTTCATCATTTTCCCTCTTTCTAAAACTCCACATACTAGACACGGCATTACCACTGAGAGCATCTATATGTTGCCACCTGGTTATAAGGCAGAGTTCACTCCCAGGTGCCCAAATTACAGTATTTATTGTTGAACTTTGGGGATGCAATACTTATTATGACATCACTGCTTCTAATAAAGTAGCACCTCACACTAAACAGTCCTGATATACATGATTCAACGCATCTTGGGGACAGAGACAATTGAATAGGCATCAAAATGCTAGACTTCTCTGAGAGCCCTCTGAGAACTGGTGCAGGCCCTTTTTTGGCTACCTATTACATACCAGCAGCTAGCTTATTCCAGGATTAAGTCCCATGGACCATTTGCAAGCTCTGGCATGGACTGTTTGATGGGTAGAAAAGAATCTCTACTTCAGGGCCCAAAGTGTACTACTACTATTTTAAGGAAATATATCAGAAAAGATAGTGGTGTTCCAAAATAGAATTCTATATTGATAAAAATGTCTTTAAAAAACAGTCAGCGATAACAGTGTAGTTACAGCTTCACAGCATGCAAGTAGAACAAGCAGATCAGGGGTTCAGATCCATTTTTTGTACCTTCCCTTCTTTTGTACCTTGGGGTTCTCTCTAGACTTTTGCTGGTGTTCCCTGCCTCTTAAGGGAAATTCTGGGTATGTGGTACATCAGATATCTTTATCTCTCCTTTCTACACCTTTCTCCTCTCCCTTCATGGATTTCTAATATTTGTGTAGCTCTCTCCCTTCCTTTTCTCCATGCTTCACACAGTGGAATCCCTCAGGAATATGACTTCATTGAATACCAGATGCACCACCACAAAAACTCCTCCACATGGTCGTCTGTATGCATTCCAAGACAAGAGGCAGGATTTCAGTCTAATTTGTTCTCTCTAAATCTTTCTTCACTCCAGTTCTTGGTCGGGCTACTCCCTCTGACAAAGAATGTTATGATTATCAGTAACTCATGAGGGTTATATATAGACAGTGGTGAGAGTGCTTGCCTGGTGGTGATCAAGCTGCCTCGGTGGTAAATTGCTGCCATCCATGTTCCTCACAAGAGACAGCTCTGCTTCCCTTTCTATCCCTTTTCATATGTCTTTAAAAAAGCAAAAAGAAGCAAATAAATCCATCAATTCATAGAAAACAGACATGGAGCGCAATTTTAGAAAAGACACAGAGACGGGAATTGAGATGACCAAGTCTGGAAGAGCTCAGTTCTGCCAGTATTTTACAAAAGACTCTGCCAGATATGGAACCCTTTGTAAAACCTGTACAAGGATGTACAGAACTGCATGCGGATGTGCAATGATATACAGCCAGAGATTAGATATCTACATGTGGGAAAACTGAATGTTACCAACTTGGCAGCATCCATGTGGAAGTGCAGACAAGTCCTCGTGAAAGTGGCAATTTCACAACTTCCATATGCAAGTGTTGACACATTTAATATTTTTTTTTATTTATTTAAGCCAATTTCCAATTTTACAAAACAAAAAGTAATACACCAAGCTACACATAAGCAATAACCAAACAGCATATCAAAAATAAACCCACTCAATATAGATAGCTAAGCTCCATTACATCATAGTCCTCAATAATAACACCTCTATAAGGTTCCAAACAAGTAATATACAACAAGGAAAAGAAAAATACATCAATTGAGCAAAGATGTCCCTCATGGCAGCCAGTACAGGAATTACTCCACACCACCCCCCCCCCCCCCCCGCTTCCCTCACCTGAAGAAATTTTACCAGTTGCAACGGTTCAAAAAACAAGAAATGCTTAGTCTGATATAATACTACACACTTACAAGGAAACCTCAATTTAAATTGGGCACCCAGGGCAGTAGCTCTCTGGCGTAAAGCCAGAAACTCTTTCCGCCTTTTTTGAGTGTCCCTCGACAGATCAGGGAATAACAAAACTTTTGAACCCATAAACTGGGAAAAAGACATCCTACTGAAATATAATCTGAGGACAGCGTTTCGATCAGATTCAAAGGCAAAGGAAACTAACAAGGTTGCTTTGCTAGTAACTACTTCCAAGGAGCTCTCCAGAAATTCTGACAACTCCAACTGGTCAGGCCCAGAAGCACCCACATTCCCACCCCTCCGCCCCAGACCCAGAAACAATCGCAACATATTGAACTCTAGTAATAGGTGGCAAATTGTCTGGTGGCATCAGGAGTACCTCTGTGAGGTATTTACGGACAAGTCCCAGTGGCTCCAACAACGGTGATCTTGGAAAATTCAGAAACTGCAAATTATTTCTTCTCAAAGAATTATCCATATATTCCAAGTGTCGCAATGAAACCAGGTGCTCCTTGGCAAAAGTCTCACCCAAGCCCTGTAAGTCCTCCACTCTAGCCTCCAGCGCCGCTACCTTGTCAGCTTGCTCCACACACTTTGATTCGACCGCCATACACTGACCTTTCACAAGTAAAAACTCTTGTGATAAAGCTCCCACCACTGGAGCAAGGGAATTCTGGAGAGATGAGATAGTTTCCCATAAGCTATCTAACGTTACTTTAGCTGGTTTCTTTAAACCACATATCACCTGCATTTCTGGAGCTCCTGTCAGCATAGTTTTCACACGGGCCACCCCGGGTCCCCAACCAGACAAGCACTCCACCTCCTCAGCTCCTCCGGGCTTCGCAACAGGGCTCCATACCGGCTGAGAGGAAGCACCCCCGCGCACACCTGCGACCTCCTGACCCAGAGACACGCTAGCGCTCTCTTCCTCCTCCCGCCTTCCACTAGGCTGCGGCAGCAACAGCTGACTTACGGGGCTAAGATCCACCCCGTCACTGCTCAGGTCCCCCAACACCTCCGAGGGATCTGCTGAAGCCATGGAATCCGTACGAGGTACACAAAAAGGCACAATTGAGGCTTGCGTCGGACCTCCGATTGGGGTAGAGGAGCTCGGGGGCTTCGTCGCTTTTTGCTTCCTCTTTCTCCCCATCGGCGCCGATGCCACCTCTCCGATTCTTCGTGCTCCTACCAACAGCGTCTACTCCTCCGCCATCTTGGAACCATCCATTTAATGTATTTTGTTTATTTATGTTACACCCTCTTTTATGCCGTCTTTCTACAAGTCAAGACGGTTTACAGAGAACAAAGTGCAAAAATATTGAACTAGGTAAAATATGTGCACATTACATTTAACAGATAAATACATAAAATGATGGAGTTCTCAGGTACAAATTAATGAAGCAAGAGTTGCAGGAACAGCAGTATCTGAACCATATACAAGTTATGATAAGAGTTAGTGCTTAGTATGTGTTTAGTAAGTGTTATCATGGTTCTAGTGTGGGTCTGCTCCATAGAATTCCAGGAATAGCTGAGTTTTAAGCTTCTTGCAGAATTCTTCCATGGGTTCAATGGTTCTTATTTGAGGTGGCAAAGAGTTCCATATGTGTGGGGCATGTAGGGAGAATGCCCTATTATTTGTTCTTTGAATTGTGGATGGCCTTTCAGGTGGTTTATCCAGTAGGTTGATTGTGTTATGTCTTCTTAGTCTGTTGTTTTTGGGGGACATTGTATTGTGCTTGTTGGGTAACCTTGGGGGGAAGAAGAGTGTTCAATAAAAATAAAGTAATAAAAAAAGAAAAACATGACTTATCTCATGGTCATTCGTCCCATATATTATCTTCCTTTTCTTCAGAAAAGCTACTCATAATCTGCCGGCTCAATCACTCCAACGCCTACAGTGTTTCGCTGTGCACTGCTTCAGGGAGTGACCATTCTGTAGCTTCTGAAAAAATAAAGATCCTATACTGATCAATACATAGACATCCTTTAAAGACACTCTCTAACCACATCATCAATCAAGCCAAATATCAAAATACTAACATTGTGACATATGTATAAAATAAAGTGGCCTGAAACAATTAAACTTACAATCGTGCTCAAAAAATCCTCTAAACAGTCCATAGAGTCTCTGAAGGGGGGAGGGGGGAAGGGAAGCTCTTTCACGGAACTAATCATTCCAAAGCTCTAATATATGCTAAAGATTGTTGCATATTATCAGCTTAATCAGTTCATGAACTACAACTGAGACAGTCATAATGGATTGATTGAAACTGTCCTGTTACTATAATTACATCATAGGGCTGGAAATTCTTAAAACACAACCTTCAACATTCCCATCAAAATAACAACATTCAGAAGCATTCTGCATTACCTGATGGGACTTTAAAACTACGTCATTGATTTCACCATGGACATTATATGCAGCTGATTATGGCTTCTAACTCCCAACAACACAATTTTCATTCTGCTCATTAAGCCCGACAACGGTATGTGTGTGCTCTTATAGATTTAGCAGAGAAATAAATTCCAACTCAACACAGGGCACTTTAGGGCAAAGAATGTTCATTTTTAAAATTTTCCTGTCTATCAATTACTTTCACCTAAGATATTGCTGCAGAAATACCTTTGGGAGATCCTGGCCGTGGCTGGGCCCTAAAGTCCATTCTATTGATCTCTCTCTTATCTCAATAAAAGGGTGAAGACCAATGTGCTGTCCACTGGATACATATAACCAACCCTTCATGTATTTTTCTTAACTATATCAAAGAAAAATAAAACATTGAATGCAGAGATTTATAGTCTGTCAAAAGACTACTTAACAAAGAAGCCCAGGAGAATCTCAAAATTACTAGAAGGAATCCAGAGGGTTTTTTTTTTTTTTTTAAATTTTATTTTAATAACCCAAATATTTACAAACAAGTATGCAGGAAATTAGATTACAAATTAACTCATTGAATGAAAATAATAATAGCATCAAATGCCAGGTAATACAATCTCATCACAAAGCCCACATAAAGGGGAGAAAAAGACATAAGAAATTATAACATGCGACAAACCAAGCATCGCTCTAAATACGCAGCCATTAAATTCTATCACCCCCTTTATCCTCACACAACTTCATTGTGTTTTTCCCTAGTGGCCATAAAAGCCTCCAACTTTGAGGGGTCCACAGAAATAAACCTAACACTTATGTGTACACATTTGCAAGGCCAGCAGACAAAAAAGGCAGCCCCCAGGGCCAGCACCCTCTGTTTAAGGACCAAAAAGGCCCTTCTTCAAAGTTGCATGGCCTGGGAGACACCTGGAAACAACTGCAACCTTGCCCCACAAAACAAAGCAGTCTTATTTTTAAAGTAAGCCTTGAATACGGATACTTTATCTCTCTCTGAAACAAAAGTAACTAATAAAGATGCCCTGGAGGTGATGGAATCCTGTGAATCTTCCAGAAAACTAGTCAAATTAATATCAGAATGTACTTGTAACACATCAAACCCCTCTGGAGACTCAGAGGAGACACTCCTTCCAGTTAAGTAAAACAATTTGGAAAAAACCATTGAGTCAGCCCCAGCCACGGCCAGGATCTCCCGAAGGTATTTCTGCAGCAATATCTTAGGTGAAAGTAATTGATAGACAGGAAAATTTTAAAAATGAACATTCTTTGCCCTAAGCAAATTCTCGTATACTTCTAATTTATGATGAATAGCCAAACTATCCTTAACACTGAAGGTATAAGTTGCCTGTAGGGAATTACAATGATTTTCACATTTAGAAATATGAATAGCCAAGGAATCAACCTTCCTCTCAACTCTCTTCAAATTTGTGGCTATCTCCTGAGAGAAGACACATAGCTGTGACATCATGGTAACCAAAGTCTGTTCAGTTCAAGTAATAATCCTCCACATATCCACCAAGGATACGTCTGAATCCGAGACCGCCTTGGCATCAAATGAAGGAGAAGAACAGGAGACAGGCCTCAGCATTTTGCCCTGTTGCAAGGGGATACTCTACTGTAATAGTTCCTCCTCGGCAGTTGAGCTAGATGGAATCCATACAGATGGGGGAGGAAGCGGGGTGCAGTCCAGAGAACTCAGTGATGCACCCGGGGATCGCAAAGTAAGAAAGTCTGAATCTGTAGGAAAATTCTCAACATAAGAACATAAGATATGCCATACTGGGTCAGACCAAGGTCCATCAAGCCCAATATAAGGGAGTAGCCTAGTGGTTGGGGCAAGGTACTTCAGGCCGGAAGGTCAGGGGTTCAAATCCCACTAGAAGACAGCAACCTTGGGCCGGAAGGACTGGGGTTTCTAGTCCCACAGATGCTCCTTGTGGTCTTGGGCAAGCCACTTAACCCTCCATTGCCCATGTTCCCTGTAAGTATTAGTGTATGTGTCTCATATCCCCGCGTGTTAAATGTATCCCCCAATTGTGTTGTGACCACTTTGATTGAAGGATAAGGCAGTATACAAAACTGTCTAAATAAATAAATAAAATATCCTGTTTCCAACAGTGGTCAATCTAGGTCATACGTACCTAGCAGTTTCCCCAAAAGACACAGGTTCCGCAATGCTTGTACATTCTCCCCCACATTTGCCTTCACATGCCGATCCATTGGCCCTAAAACGGGTTCAGCAGGCACTGACTTCTTCTTCCGCTTACCCATTGAGAGCAAGCCTCAGTCCGGCACAGCAACTGCACCTCCTGTGGTCCTCCAAGGGGCTCCCAAGGAGCAAAAGAGCCCCTTGTATCATCCCCACCCCCTTAGATTGCGCCCACTGAAAAAATTAAATAGAGCAGTCCTCCGATGATGTCGGGGCCTCCCGGAGCTCAGCCTGCATCCTCCAACTGCCTCCTGGCTACCCGGTAATGCTCCCCATCCATAGGTTTTAATAAAAATGCAGCCATAACCGGGCAACAGCAAAAATGAGTCACTGCCCAATTATGGCTACGTGGCAAAAGTCAGGCACATCAAAGGCTGGCTTAACCTTTGCCATGGAAGTTAATTGGGCAGTGGCTAAATATTGCTGCTACCTAGTTAACTTCCAGCAAATTTGGGCAAGCCATACATTTAATTCTGGGGCAGGATATGACCTTTAGCATTGCTTTTTTTTTTTTTAAGTGCCATCAAGTCAGTGCTGACTCCTGGCAACCCAGCTGCCTCTGTTTTTTTGGGGGGGGCAATGTATCACCAGAAGTAGATTGCCAGGCCTTTTCTTCTGAGACAATGGAGGGTAAAGTGACTTATGCAAGGTCACAAGGAGTGCCAGTGGGAATTGAACCTTTGATCTTCTGGGTACTAGGCTATTCCTCCACCGCTATTGAATATCCAGATTTAAAATTTGGAGGCAATGGCTATTCATGTTAAATCGGCCAGCCATCACCACTGAATATCGAGCCCTAAATATATATATATAAATAGGGTTGCCCAAAAAAAGTGAGAACATCTTGTAAATTAAAAGCTTAAATAGTTTACTTATTTACCTTTTTTTAGCTATATAACATCTTTATTTCGACAATTTCTGGTCGTCATCTTTTTTTTTAAATTTGTCAATTCTTTACATCTGTCTTTTTGAATTTTTAAATAACTTAAATGCTACAAGATGTTCTCACTTTTCTTGGGCCACCCTGTATATGTATATATATGTATAGGGTCCGATATTCATCAGCTGCAGCTAGTACTGCTAAAGCAACTAGCCTCCACTGCTGAACATTAGACCAGTGCTTAGAGCAACAGCCTAGTACTCAAGAGATCAGGGTATGATTCCCACTGGCACTTCTTGTGACCTTGGGCAAATCACTTTACCCTCCATTGCCTTGGAAGAAAAGGTCTGGCAGGGGCTGCTGGGTTGCCAGAAGTTAGCATTAGCTTGACAACACTTAATAAAAAAAATAAAATCAATGCCAGGCCCTTTTCTAGGTCCCAGTATTGAATATGCAGGCTGCCTACATAGCGATGAAGCTAACTGGACAACAGTGATATTCAGCCGCTACCAAGTTAGCTTCGGGGGCAAAATTAAACCTTTGCTGCGCCTGAGTTTTGCCACTTCACAATAACTGGGCAGCAGCTCAGTATCCCAGCTGCTTGGTTATCACTGGGTGCCACACCCAGAACGCCCCTATGGTAACCAGTTAGCATCAGGTTGTGCAAGCTCCCACAGATATCCAGCAGCACTAACCATATTACTGCCACTGAATATTCAAACTAGGGATTAACATGATTAGCAGGTCTTCTAACCGTGTTAATCCCTTTGAATATGGAGCCCCTTAGATTTTTGCCCAGCCCAGCCATGCCCAATCCATGCCCTTTACGAATTTGAGCATGGTGTGGATCTCCATGTATAAATGATACTATTTACAAGTGGAAAAGACATATAAAGCTTCAAAAATAAACTCTACAGACTGTAAAACAAACAAAATTAGCCTCTCAGTTTTACACTCCTTTGTTCTCCTTCTCTGTTTCTCTCTCTTCTATCTCCGCACTCAGCCATATGAATACTTTCTGCAAGTAGGCCTTATTATCTGACTTTTTAATCCATTTCTTGCTAAAACTTGCCAAACATTTAAAGCAGACATTGCGAACAAATTCAACGGTTCTCCAAATTATGTTCAAATTTTCAAATGTTATTCAGAATTGACAATTTTTTGCAGCTTCTTCAAAACTCCCAACCCATCCAGTAAAATATAATCCAAAAGGTTTTAAGACTCACATATCTTTATTATCAATGGAATCAACTCAAGCTTTTGGCTGCAAAGGTCAAGCAAATTAAAACGGGTAGCAATGAGCATTTCCCAAATCACTTAACAGCTTCTTCCTGTCTTATTGAATGCTTTTCTTTGTGCTGTTTAGCATGCTAACATGTCGTTCATTAGTGTGTCTTACTGTGCATTGGAATCTAAAGATTACACTTCTAAGAATGACCTCTGTCAACTCTTTTCAAGTCTGTAAAATTGAAATCCGTCAAAAGGCTAGAATGTTATTATAACATTCCGTTTTATTTCTCTTCCAATGTGCTCATGGTGTTGTACCAGCAATAAAACAATCGTCTATTTGTATGTGAAATGAAAAAGGAATAGAGCTCACACTGCTAACAACATCCACATTCTTTCAGTGCAGACTTGTGAATTCAACGGAGTTGAATATTCCCTTTTCTAATAATGTTTTCATGGAAAGACAAGGTCAGCTCAAGCTGGAAAGCCAAACATGGAGTAGGCCAAAGTGGAAACATTTTAAAGAGCTTTAACATTATGGCCAAGGCAAAAGAAAATAGATGTGGGCTCCTTGATCTCTAGCATAATGCTGTATCTCTATTTCCTTTGAAGTATTTTTCAACCCAGAAGTACCCTAGAGTAAAGGCCTGGAAGCAAGGAATAGGTGGAATTTCTATAAGTATTTTCTGCCTCTGGATGATAGTTTCTTGACTTCGGAACATTAAGTAGAGTGTACCAACATATGTTTCTAATAGATCATGATGAATCCCTTAGGAGATTTCCCCCTCCATTGATCAGTAATGTCTTATAGCATAGGCTAGTGTAAAAACAGCTCAGTTTAAATCATATTATATATATCTTATGGTTTTAAAGAAGGTCATGACTAGATCATAAATAAATTCAAATTCCATTTTAGCATTCGCTAAACATGATAATTGAAATTTCCTGAAATGTAAGAGAATATATATATATAATTGTATTCAAGGCCTGATTGACTAACAGCTTTTCCCATTCAGTGTCTATGGGCCAAAGGCTTAGGGGGATGTCTTCTAAAGTGCTTTAGCTGCTGCCACGGGCTAACTTAGATTTATCACCTTATGGTAGTAGCTAACGCATGAGAAAATAAGATATTGCAAGCACTTATCTGTGATATCTGGTTTTCATGTGGTTTAGGAGTATTGGGTAGGATCGGAGCAGATTGGGGCAGGGTGAGGGGTGGCAATGGTTGGCAGCCACCATGCAAAACATTTTCCACATGGTGGCAGCCAAAATCTGGCCTGATCACAGTGACAGATAATGCCACCTCAAGAGTACGGAATGCGGAAGTGCAACCACTGACAATTGGCAGTGGTCATCTGCCCTGGAGGTGATGGGGCTTCCAAAGTGGTGATTGGAGTCCACTTTCAACAATATTGTACTTGGTGCAGTGTTGCGATCCATGCCACCGAAATCTAAAAAACAATGTCCCGCCTGCCCTGCAAAATCGATCCTCCCTAGACAGCTTCTGATCTGAGGTGGGATCAGCGCACCCCCAGGCAACATGACATCCCGACTAACTAGTTGGTGAGACCCCCCTCCCTCCTTATCCCCTTGGTTCTGTAAAGTACCATAATGTCTTAGGACCTAAGGTGGTATAACAGAGATCTGTAGATGAAGAGTTGCAAAGCTTGGTGGATAAAACAAGTTGACAGAGAATTACAGTGAATCCAAGATAAATACAGAAATGGGAAGGCCTTAAGATGACTGAACATGCTAAATTATTTATATTGCTTGCCCTTTAATGATTTTAGCAGTTTTGAATTGCATATTACTCTCTGAAGAAAAATACATTAAATCAAGTGGCTCTCAACCTGGTCCTTGGGACACATCTAGCCACTCAGGTTTTCAGGATAACCACAATAAATATGCATGATAAATATTTGCATACAATGGATGCAGGGCATGTAAATCCCTCTCATGCATGACACCATAACAAAACAGTGTGCGACAAAACAGTGCATTCTAGGTGGGAGGACAAAAAAATCAGGTGATTTAGAACTGGCCACATAAGTAGATGCAGCTAGTGTAACCAGCTACCTAGACTGTGAGGTCAAGTAGATGCCTATTGATTCTTTATTTTGTTTATTGTTTATTGGACTTGACATACAACCTTTAAGAGGCAATAACATCAAAACGTTTTAAAGAGAGGGGAATAAAACAAAACAGTAAAAAACACAAAGAAAGCGACAATTAACAACACATTAAAAATAGTTGCAATCTTTAGAGGAGAAACTATAACAGGCATACTGTTCATGACAAATTCCAAATAATAAAGTAATAATACTAGATGATATGCAGTCAATAGCAATAATAAGACAGAATCAATCAAAGACTTGAGAAAATGATCAAGCTTTAACCTTAGCATGAAAATTAAACTAAGTTAAAATGATTCTCAATTCACTGGGAAACGAGTTCTACAGAATTGGTGCTTGATAGCAGAAGGTTGTTAATTGAAGCCTATATTATAAACACATAGGTTTGAAGGCGTAGCCTAGTAATTAGAGCAGCTGGCTGGGAAACAGGGAAGCCAGTATTCAGATTCTGCTGTTTCCTTGTGGCCTTGCACAAATTACTTAACCCTTCATTGACTCAGGTAAGAAACATTGAGGGGGTTATTTTAAAAGACCTATCCATGTTTTGGATGTTGGAAAATGGGCACTCAGACGTCCAAATTAGAAGGATGTCCCTGGACCCATTTTAGAAACAGGGAGTGGACTGGGTGGGCAACGAAGGTGCACATCGTGGTGCAATTTCAGATAGCACAAGAATGTCTGACCGTGATTGTTGAGGAGTTCATGCTTATATCTGCTCCTGACCACAAACAGGGTACAAATCAGTGCTCTTTTCATGTCTATAATGTTTTTATTGCTAGAGCAATATGTGCTTTCATCGCCACAGTTAATATCTTCTGGCTAACAAAATTGCCATGTGAATACATATACCAAACATATGAACAGACTACCACTGCACGTTTGAGTTTCTGAAATGGTCAGCTGGGACGCGCATGTCACCAAACATGAATATCTCCCTTCTGAAATACGCCGGCCAAAATGTCCAAGCACCTGCTTCTGTGGCCATCCAATTCGGAGACATCCACATTTTTAAAATAATCTACTGCTGTGCATTTACCTGGGCTTGCTAGCTGCACAGACCTGGCTGCTGGGAAGTTCATCTTTTTGTGGCGGGACTGGAGCGATTTCACTGCTGCTTCCTTCACTTCTGCCGCTCCCCCTGGATTTTTGGACACTGCTCAGGACATCCCAAATTCTCCCTAGATGTTCCTTCTAAGATGCTACTTTTAAAATTGTTAGCTAAATCCCAAATAGAGAAATAGTGGTAAGCCATCAGAAATTGTGCCTAGATTGAAGCCAGGTATAAATATACATTAAGTGCCTGTGTAGGCCAATATTTTATAAAATACATGTGTAAATCATGACTCCTCCCAAACTCTGCACAGCACACACATCAGGCGAAAATACACATCTTCTTGCCAGCGCAAATACCTTTATGTGTGAAACCCCTGAAGTAAATTCATAAAAACTCTTTTATATGTGTGTAACAGGTTTTATAAGTGGAAAAATGTATATAATTACTCACAAAATGTGCAAAAAATGGCAGTTATAGAATGGAAGATATACATGCACTTTCTTTTGCTAAAATTACTTCTTACTAGGGATCTGCACAGAAAAAATGTGGTTAGTTATCAGGTAATTTGGGGGCTTTTTTCCTTGATATTTGAACATTTTTTAGGCCCATTTCGCAATGAAGGCATATCACTACTCCTAGTTGTAACCAGTCTTAGCAGGTCTATGGGCATATTTATTCCTCTTCTGACGCAGTTGTAAATGGAAACGTGTATGTCTGCTGGGTTATGCACGTATACGTCCCATTTTGGAAAGGGTGGGGCAAATTTTATAAAGCGGCACCTACTTTAAGTGTAAAAGCAGGTGCCCAAATGAGGCTGTTTCAGTCAATTGCATGCATATGTGGGCAAAGGCGCATGTCAATGGCCTCATAAAATAGCGCTTAATGTAAATGTACATGTGTTGATTGGATGGTGTGTTACACTGATGGGTGTGCACATGAGTACAGTTTGAGTAGAGCATGGGGGGGCACACAGATTTTAAACTACTTTAATTTACCTGCATACTTGCAAAAGACATGAAGGCCTGTTCCCTATTGGAAATCCAGCCCCTGTACGGCACCTCAGAATCGTGATGTACAGCGGTAGACCCGTTTCTGATCCTGCGAAGGCGTCTAGCCCCCACAGGATCAAAACTGGATCTACCAGCTTATACGAAGCTTCCTGTGGCCAATTCTGAATGGCCACACATCCAACAGATCTCCGGCTAACTCAGCCTGACTCCGTAATGGAGCTGCAGTGCCATGGCATCTCTTGCCATGGCACTGTGGCTCCATTACTGAGCCGTGGACACCAGCCACTGCCAAGACCCTCGATCCGGCCTCCCATAGCCAGGGTCCAGCTGCGGAGAACCTCCTGCATGCCCCCCTGCTTTGGCCTTGCTGGCTGCCGCTGCTACCCCACATCTAGGGGGACTTATTCCCCCCAGGGTGACGGCCCATCCATGCAACGCCCTCGTTTCACCTTCTGCCCGCCCCCTCCCACCCACATCTAAGGCTCCATGTCCAACGACGCTGTTCATACAGGGAGTCTTGCACAGGGATGGCAAGGGGGATGACTAGCATGGATATAGTCCAGGAAGGGCATACATCCCTGCTATTCGTGACTTGGATTGATCCCCATATGCAATGAGCATTTGCATCAGCTCTAGGGTGGGTGTAAATGTCTACATTGGTTAGAAAATTACCCTCCATATTTTCAAACTCCATAATCTGTCCCAAGTATATCTATTCAATATACATTTTAAAGTACAGTATATATATGTAAGATCACTCCCTGCATATAGTTTTATATGTGTATATGTGGCAAATTTTGTATATGTGTGTTAAATGCATTTTATTCACATTAATTTGCAGCCTAAAAATTGCCTGTCATATATGCTGGGAAGGGGGCAAGGGAGTGTGGTCCACATAGCAGGCCAACAGTGAGTAACAATTCCATAACCATATCTGAGTGTATCCAGCCTACAGGCCATATGGCATATTAGCATGACCTCCCCACCAATCGCACTTCCTATCCATCTCCACACAGCACTGCACACCTGTGATGTTCAATGCTGAGAATGCATAAAGCACTTTCCCTCCCTGTTCCGTCACCCCAGACTGCAGTTCCAGCCATACACCGCTGTGCCCATAGCAGCAGCCGCAGATATGTTGCCCTGATGATGTTGGGCCACTGGCCAATGTACACCAGTGTCATGGAGCAAGCTACAGCTGCCACATTCATGGACCATTCCACAGCATTGTATACTGTAAACCTGAGATGGCTGTGGTTCTGGACCTGTAGTGTGCCATAGACCACTCCAGTAGCCCAGTTGCCCATTTTAGCCACTAACCATGTAGCAAGCATGATATTCCATTTCCCTAGCTATATTCGCTAAAGCAGCCGCCGAGGTGGATTTACCATTTACCCGTTTAGAATGAAACTTGGTACCGTAGTGCATAGTCCACTTACCCACATATTGTTGCTAAATGGGTAAACCGCCGAATAGCGATAGTTAGCATCTTGCATGGATTTGCCGGCTTCCGGCACTGTCCATTAGCACCGATATTCTAACTTCCTGATTGGAAATCTTACACAGGTTACTCTTATTCTTTTGGGTGGGGCATTCCCCAGATAAGGCATCATAACCATGGGCCCGAATTTCAGTTGGGCGGTGCTATGTGCCATATCAGTGCATAGCCTGCCCACCTCCCGCCTAATCTGGATTTTCCATGCTGGCGTCATATGCGGCCCCCAGCATCGAAAATCCGGGCGTCGCCACACAGCCAGGTAGTCACAGCCAGGTAGCCACAGAGTTTCGATGCTACATGGTTAGCCCCAGCACCTTAAAGATAGGTGAAGTTTTCCCATGCCTATCTTTAAGGCGCAAAGCACTAACCATGTAGCATCAAAAATCGGTGCTACACGGGTAGTGCCTTGGCCCACTTCTGCGCTGCCCCAGAATGCCCCCAATATGCCCCAATGCTATGTGATAGCATCTGGGTGCGTTAGGGACATATCCATGTAGGTGCCCTTCGAAAATCCTGGATAAGGCCTTTACACAGGTAACTAGGGAAGTTACCCATGTAAAGGCCTTCGAAAATTGGGCCTCATGTATTTTAAATCCTTATGCAGGTAGTCTTCTGTCTCCATCATGGTTAGCCAGTGAGATGTCTCAAGCAATGCAGAAGGCTATGAAATGCACTCAGAAGGCAAACTTCACATCCTCTGAGACCTCCATAGCCCTGGGGCTCATAGTTACGGAGCACGCCACCTTGTTTGCCTCAAAAAGCCAACAACATGGCTGGCAAGAGTTTGCAGGAAGGTGAATGTGGTGCACCACTACAGTCGCAATGTGGAGGACTAAAAAAGAAGTGGTGGGTGGTATGGCAAAGTGCCAAAGAGAAGAGGGCATCCAACAGCAAGCTGCCAGCAAAACACCAGCAGCCATTGAGCCCCTGTGAAGAGGATGACCTGATCATAACAGGAATTGCAGGCCATGATAGTTCCACTTCTGCCACACAGGAGGGTGAGTAGCTCTTGCTCCCATGCTGATGTGTGACAGGCTAGAATGTTCTTATGTGTGGCACTGGTTGCTGATTTGTCATCCATACTGCTGTTGAATGTGACATTCTTCTCCCATAACTACCTTCCATCTCCCTCACTCCAGACCCCAGCATGCTGTCCTGTATGCCCTCCCGTCCCTCCCAGACTAGCATTGTGGTCCTACATCCACCCTTGCCATATGCTCCTGCACCCCTATTTCCATTGACAGAGATTCATATGTGTGGGCTACTGTAACATTGAGGGGTATGAGGGAGCTATATTGTAGCATGCATTGTGACACTGTATATCCAAGAGACACCACTGCTGTCCCTTGTCCAATAATGGCATTTCCTCCTGCAGTGTCTGTGACTCTATTCTGTGCATGTGGAAGCATGTCAGGACACTTCACTCTGGCAATGTGACTCATATCTGCAAAGTAGAGTTGCACAGTGTTAAGATGGAGGGTTACACTCTCACAGTAAATATCATAGCATGTTTCTGTATGCACAGGTGTAAGGGACAGCAGGAATATCTACAGTGGTTGCTCGCCATGACCTGGGTACCTGTCATGTAGGCATGCAGTGTACTGCATCTCTTTTCATATGTGTACTGCTCATAGGGGTATAACTGGTTGATGACTGGATGTCACTGTGGGTCTGTGCTGGGGGAATGTGGGGCAGGCAGGGGCTGTTTGCATTCCAAACCTGCAGAAACCTGCAATGTGTGAAGAACTGATTGACATACAGGTGATGTGTGTCACCTCTCTACTGTTTGCAGCACACTCAGACTGTACCTGGGACACCTATCTGGTGTCGGGAGACAGTTGAAGTGACAGCAAGCCTCAATGGGTCCACCAGCCCCTGTCCTATCAGGACTGGTGGACACTCAATGCAAGACCTCTCCATTTCCTGTGACTACTGAGTGAGGCCTGACCTGTGTCACTCTTGCTCTACTACAGACCAGCCATTGGCTGGGCCATCGCAGCCTGTGGTTGCTCAAGGAGGTGGCAGTGGCAGCTCCAGTGCTTCTGCTCCAGCAGCAGAGGATCCTCCAGCCAGCCCAGGATGCAGCACTGCTCCTTGGGCGAGCTCCTTGGGGCGAGTCCGGGGGCAGGAGCCTTGAGTCTGTACAGTTCACCACGGCACCCTCCACTCAGTGATTCACCTTACAGCCTCACCTCTTCACTTCCCGTGTTCCAGACTCCCTGGCCTTCTCACCTAGGCCCCACGGTAAGTTGCACCCCCTGCTTGTCTCTTCATTCCTTCTTCCTCTAATTGTTTGCTCCTTCTTTATTATGGCTTCTATCCCTGTTCATTGGGGCTGGCGACCTGTCTCTCCTCTCGCCCCAGCCCCCTCAGGTTTGCTTATATGCAACGTCTCCAACTTGGTCTGTTGTTCGTCTTACTCCTCTGTTTCACCTTCCCCCCGTTCCCTCCTGTTTCTTAAGCTTGCTCTTTTAAATTGTCGCTCTCTTCGCTCTAAGACTGTACTGGTGCATGATTTTCTCTCTCAACACACTTTCGATCTATTTTTCCCGACAGAAATCTGGCTGAGGGATGGTGAGAAGCCTCTCCTCAACCGCTGCCTGCCCCCAGGCTACTCTGCTATGTGCACCTCTCGCCGGGGCGGGAGTGGCGGAGGTGTTGCGGCTCTCTACTGCTCCTCCCTCCCTCTCCAGGAACTTTCCTCCCCTGCGCTGCACTATTCTGAGTCCTTGCTCCTCCATCTGAGTACCTCTCCCCCTCTTCATTTTCTCCTTATCTATACTCCCCCCTCTTTGTCTGCCCAGCTATGGGACACCCTCTTATCCACACTGTCTGAAGCTTCTCTTCTCTATTCCCATATTCTAATCTTAGGAGACTTTAATATTCATGTTGACTCTCCCTCCACGCCCCGGGACCTTGCTTTTCTGACTTTCTTGTCCGACCTTTCCCTTAGGCAGTTTGTCTCTTTCCCTACCCACTCTGCTGGGCACTCCTTAGATCTCCTTATTTCCCATGCCACCTCCCCCTTCCCTCCCTCCTCCCTTTCCCCCTTATCCCTCCCCTGGACCGACTATTCCTGCCTCCTTTTTTCTCTCCCCTGTCCCTCTCCTTCCCTGACCCCTTCTCTTAGTTCACATTTAACGCGATAGGGGGCGAGAGGTTGGTGTGCATGGAGCAGGAGAAAGACCTTGGTGTGTGAGAAGCCTTATGAGGAGAGACTTGAAGACTTTGGAGGAGAGGAGGGATAGGGGAGATATGATTCAGACCTTTAAATACTTAAAGAGAAATAATGAACAAACAAACCTCTTCCAGAGACGGGGAAGCTGTAAAACTCGAGGGCATGACATGAAGCTGCAAGGTGGTAAATTGAAAGGGAATGTCAGGAAATACTTTTTTACTGAAAGGGTGGTGGATGCTTGGAATGCCCTCCCGATGAAAGTGGTGGGGGTAAACACAGTGACGGATTTCAAAGTGGCCTGGGACAGACACAGTGGATCACTTTACAGCAACAAGGTTAAATCAAAATAAACTGAACCATCTAATTTCTCAACAAATAGGGGTGTCCTACATGGAGCGATAGGGGGAGGAGCGGTGGGTTCACCCACTAACCACTAAGCAAAGACATTGGTAGGGGTGCACCTACTCCCTAAAAGACATGGGAAGGGGTGCACCTACTCCTGCCATATAGCTGGGCAGACTAGATGGACCATACTGGTCTTTATCTGCCTTCATTTACTATGTTACTATGTTACTATGGTCCTGCCTCTCCTACTTTCTCCTGTTGTATCAGTGCTAATACCCTCCTTCAGTTCCCCTCCTCGGATACTCTGTTTCCCTCTGACTTTCATCTTCTTCCTCCTGACATCCAGGCACGTACCTGGAACATGACTCTTTCTTCAACTCTTGACACTCTTGCTCCTCTTCGCCCTCACCATTCCCCCCACCGCCCTACCCGTCACCCCTGGTTTCACTCTGGTCTTTTCCTTCACCGTAGATACCTCCGCTGAGCTGAGCGTCTGTGGCGAAAACATCCCTGTCCCTCCAATCTGTTTCCCATCTGTCCCATCGTCACTACCGTTCTCTTATTCACTCTGCTAAACAGAACTACTTCTCCGACCTTATCTCCTCCTCTGCTAACTCTTCTCGTAAATTACACTCCATTCTCTGTTCTCTCTCCGCTCCACATTCTTCCCCTGTACCCCCTTCCTCCCCTTCTATCCCTGATCCTGCTTCCCTAGCATCTCACTTTGTTTCCAAGGTCCTTTCTCTTTGCCTCTCCTTTCCTTCATGCCCTCCTCCCCTCTCCCCACCTTCACCAGCGACTCTCCCAACCCCTCTTTCCCCCTCCCTCCCCCTCTCATTCCTCCCCTCCTTCCCTCTCCCATCATTGGTCTACTTTCGAACGAATCTCTCTCTCTACTCTCTCTAAAGTCTTTGCTTCCACCCGCAAGACTACCTGCCCCGCTGATCTTATCCCTTCCCACTGGTTGTTGGAACCTTCCCTTGCCCTTTACCCTATCATCCTTTCTATTTTCAACTCTAGTTTATCCTCTGGTATCTTTTCCACTCCCTGGAAGCATGCCTCTGTTCGCCCCATTCTTAAGAAAGGTTCTCTGGATCCCTCTTCCCCTTCTAGCTGGCGCCCCATCTCCAATCTTCCTTTCCTTTCTAAACTTTTGGAAAAACTGTTTTTTTCCCAGCTCTCATCCCACCTCGAAGCCTCCCTTACCCTCTACTCCCGGCAATCTGGTTTCCGTCCTGGCCACAGCACAGAATCTGTCCTTCTTTCTCTTCTCAACGACCTGCATGCTGCTCATGATCACAATTTGCTTTCTCTTGCTGTTTCTCTTGATCTCTCTGCTGCTTTCGAGCTGGTTGATCATCACACTCTTTATGTCGCCTTCAGGATGCCGGCCTCTCCAGTCTGGTTCTTCAGTGGTTTCGTTCTTTTCTTTCCTGTCGCTCCTTTTTGGTTCTAACTGGGTCTGTTTCTTCCCCCTCCCACTCCCCTCTCCTGCGGTGTCCCCCAGGGTTCTGTTCTTGCTCCCCGTCTTTTCAACATCTTTCTAGCTCCTCTAGCTCTTCTAGTCCAGCAACACGGTGTTTCCGCTTACTACTATGCAGATGACATCTTCCTTCTTTACCACATCGATACTTCTGCTCTGGATATCACTCCCTTTAATACTTGTCTTTCCTCTGTTGCTTCCTGGCTTTCTTCTAATTTTCTCCATATTAACCTCTCCAAAACATCCGCTATTTGGTTCACCCTTGTTAGTCCCCTCCCTCCCCTCGTCCCTTTGTTCTCCTCTTCACCTATCCCCACTGTTTCTTCTTTACGATATTTAGGTGTAACTCTCGATTCTTCTCTTTCCTTTAAAGACCACATCTCCTCAGTTGTCCAACGTTCTTTTTTCACTCTGAAACAACTTTGCACTGTCCGTCCCTTCCTCACTTCCTTTTCTATGACTACTCTGCTTCTTTCCCTTGTTATGTCCTGACTTGATTATTGTAATGCTTGTCTTGCCGGTATCCCCCAGTCTCAAATTTATCGTCTGCAACGTGTTCAAAATACTGCTGTTCAGATTCTAACTCAGGCTTCACGTTTTGAGCACATCACCCCCTCCTAATAAACCTGCACTGTCTTCCTATTGTTTTTCGGATACAGTTTAAATTTCTCATTTTTGTTCACAGGGCAATTCATTCAGGTACCCCTCTTTACCTCGCTGACCAGGTTCATCTTCACACCCCTCACCGTTCTCTCCAATCCATTCACATTAATCCCATGTTCCTCCCCTCCCCTTCCCAGGCACACTTGGAATCCACCCGGTCCTCAGCTTTCTATTTCCTAGGTCCTAGACTCTGGAACTCACTCCCCCCTGCACTCCACTTAGAATCCTCCTTTAACTCCTTTAAGGCTAAACTAAAGACTCATCTCTTCTGCTCAGCCTTTGACCTCCCTTTCCCATCCTCACCCCTCTCCCCTCCTCCTCGTTAAAGATACAACTCTCCTTCCCTTCTGCCCCCTCCCCCCTCCTCACCCCCTTGTTCACCTTTCCCACGCCAACGCACATTGTTTTGTCCATTTTTTATATTACCTCTCTCTTCTATTGTATGTACTTTTGCCTTTTCTATCTCTACTGATCATATTCTTCCTTGTCCTTTTTTAAAAGATTTTATGGCGTTCCTTTCCTTTCTTTTTCACAGCTTTTTTAACCTTTGTTTGTAAACCACCCAGATGCTACTCTTTATGGGCAGTATATAAAGTTTTAAATAAACATAAACATAAAACATAAACATAGAGCAGCACACTGTGACAGGCAAGGATGAGGAGCAGGCTCCCACACAGCCTGCCGCAGTGGAATTAGCCTTCCCCATCCAGGAGGACCTTGGTGAGAGTAGCCAGGATGAGGTGGAATGCTCTGGGAGGTGGCACGTATGCTTAAGTGCATGGAGGGCATCCATTCAGAGTTACACACCATCCGCCAGGAGCTGCAGGCAAGTAATCAAATGATGCTCGACCACCATATGATAGGTCAATGCCACAAGGAGGCATAGTTTTGGTTCCTCAGGGAGATGGCAGCCTACATGACCATGGTGCCCAGCACATGTCACCAGTTCTTGGCATCACACCAGGCCTAGAATGCTGGTGTAGAGCAAGGAGGCCCTCCTGCAGCATCATCAGAAGGCACAGAACCTCCAGAGATGGGCTACATCACAGGGAAGGGAGAGGACATGGCAAGTAATGCCTCAGAGACTGCTCCATTAAGAAGCAGTGCCCGGGTGTCTAAACATCCAGGTCCTGACCATGAGCTAAGGGGTGGGGGTGGGAATGTCACCATTTTACACATTTTTATCTCACAGCTGTACAATATATTTCCTAACTTGCACTAGAAGGTTGCACAGATGAATCTGTCCCTGGTAGCGAGTGCTAATGCTATCTGCTGTTGGTTCCCCCTCTGCACCCCTTCCTCTTCCGCAGCCTCTGCAGAATCTGTCCCTTCTGTCATTTTGGCATCTGGGCTTGGGATGCAGTGCTGCATGGCAAGGTTATGTAGGATGCAGTAGACTGAGAATATCCTGCACACATATTCAGGGCTGTACAGCAGCTCACCCCCACTGTGGTCTAGGCATCTGAAGCGGCTTTTCAGGACCTCAACTGCCCATTCCACCACTGCTCTGGTCCTTTGATGTGCCCGGTTGTATCACTCATCCATGGGGACTGCAAGTGGTGCACAGGTGTCAGTAGCCATGATCTGAGAGGGTATCCACGGTCACCTGTGCGAACAGGGGGCAGGCATACCTCAGCAAAGCAAATGTGCAAAGTGCTAGCAGGGTGGGTTGGTGGACATATTGACTGTGCCTTTCATAGGTGTCGGTGATTGTGGGTTGCATGGCATGTGTGGGGTGCTGGGTAGTTGTTGGGGCCTGGATCTGCACACATAGTATGTTGCGGGCACATACTATGACATGTGGCAGGGCATTCTGGTGACAGTTCCTGGCTAGTCATGTGTTGCATGTAAGTGCTTGCCTGATGCTCTTGGTCTGTTTTTGTGAGTACCTGTCCCCTGCAACAGTTGAGAAGTGTTTCCTCTGTGACTGTATTACCTATGGGCATTTTCCCATCCTAGCCATTCAAATCTCCTATCAGACTATGCACATGTGTTAGGGCATCTCAGATATCATATTGTGATAGGGCTGAAGCCACTGAAAGCAAAAACTTAGAAAAAAATGCTGTTCCTTACAAAGCAGCTAACGTGCAGAAGATGCAGTTCCCTTGCAGAGCAGCTAGAGGGAGCAGGCATGAACCTGCAGAGACTGAGCTAACACACCCGGGTACTGATTGTGCAGGAGCTAATCAGCTCCACCTGAGGGGTAGCCCGGGAAACTCAAAAGTAAAAGGCCTTTATAAGCAGAGAGCCAGCTCAGAAGGAAAGAGAGAGGAAGGGAGCTCAGAAAGGAGCTCAGAAGGAAGCTCAGAGGAGAGCTCAGAAAGAGAGAGAGAGAGAAAGGAGCAGACCCAAAAGAGCCGGAGTGATAGAGAGACCTGGGAGAGACAGACTGGAAAGACATCTGCTTGGAAGAAACCCCAAAGGCAGAGAGCTCAGAAGGAGAGAGCCCAGCCGGGAGAGAGGCCTCTGCTCACCAGGACGGTCTGAAACAGGATTAAAAGGTACTGGAAGAAAAAGTCCTGACAGGAGATTTACTTATACTAAGAAGCCAGGAAGCCTGGAATCTTTACAGGGTCTTTCCAGGCTACAGAGAGGACAGATAGTACCCAGGAGGCTTCCAGAGGGAGTCTGCAAAGGAGACCGTGGCCAGAGAGAGGTGCCTGAGTGGGCAAGTAACAGACGCCCTGACTTCACGAAGCCAAGGTACGGTGACTATCTTTTCTCAAGGAAAGGCCCAGCTCCTAGAACGTCATTAAAACCAGATAATCAGCCTAAGAGAAAAGGAAGCGGGCAGGAGTCCTTTAAGCCATCACGTAGGGGCATAGGGACAAACCCTGCTATTTACCTGAAAGCCCTAAAACAGCCTAGCTGGAAGCTAGGGAGAAGAAGTACTGACTTTCAAACCACAGCAGCCAGGGAAAGCTCAAGTACAGAGGAAGGCACAAATGAAACAGAGCCCATGCAGCTGTAGTCTGTCGATTCAGTTATATTATCCCAGGAAGAAGTAATGGACTGCTCGGTTTGTGTAGCAGGGAGTTTTGAGTCACTCCCCGAGCTGTAACTTATTTAGACAAGCTCTGATATTGTTTTTGTTCATGTTGAGCAAAAGAGAAAAAGCTCACTAATTTTACTTTGCTCCGAAGTTTGGAAAATCCTGTGTTGTTTTTGCAAGAAGCTGTGAAGTATGTAACAGTTCACTTGTTTAACTATGCTTTGGTAAAAACCCTGACAAAGGAGAACCCTTTATTTTCTGTTACCTAGCGAACCTCAGTGCTTGAAAGGGGAAATAAAAGCTTTATTTACCCTTCATTCTGGTCTACACAACTTATTCCTATAAAGAGGAGGACTACAAAGACCAGGGTGCACCTGGCCTCCAAAAGTCTCTTACCTCCACAAATAATAAATATGCTCAACCTGCCCTTGCCGCCACTGGCCACCAGGGGGGGTTGATGACAATATTCACACTCACATGGATCCCATTCACACTCACATGGATCCCATAGAGTTGCATGCATGACTCATTTTTCATCACATTGGCTCACACCTGTATCTACTCACCAAGCAACCATGCATCTCCATGTGTCCTGTGGCTGCTGCTTGCCCCATGCCTGACTGAGAGAGGATGAAGGCATCATGGCAGGAGCCCAGGAACCTGGCACATACATTGGTGATGAGCTTTGGGCATGTACTACCAGTTGCATATTCATGGAGTTGTTATGGTGGGGGTTTCTGAATTCCCTCTGGTCCTGACCCGGTGCCCTAAGTGCAACATTGGTGCAGTCAATTATGTCGATGACAGATGTGAAGCCAGCTATTTGTTTATTTATTTATTTATTTAGACAGTTTTGTATACCGCCTTATCCTTCAATCAAAGCGGTCACAACACAATTGGGGGATACATTTAACACGCGGGGATATGAGACACATACACTAATACTTACAGGGAACATGGGCAATGGAGGGTTAAGTGGAAGGTCAACATCTGCATGCCACCCCCAACAAAAGCAGAACAACATCAGAAACAGCCACACTTTTAAACCACACATCAAAAACATGTGGGAGGAAGTGGGCAGAAGAAAATCAATGCAAAATACACACAAGCCAGGAAAGTGCTGGAAAGCAATGAGCACAAATGCTCGAAGCTTAGCCAACAAAATTCCAGACCTGGAAGCCCTAACGGCAGAAACAGACTTGGACATTGTGGCCATTACAGAAACATGGTTTAATGAATCACATGATTGGGATATAGCCATAGCTGGCTATAATCTATTCAGGAGGGACCGAGAAAATGGAAAAGGAGGAGGAGTAGCCTTGTATGTCAAAAGCAATATTAAAGCTACTGAAATGCAGGGGACATGGGGAAAAGAAGAAGCGCTCTGGATTGCGTTGGAGAGAGGAGATGGCACTGTCATCCATATTGCTGTAGTCTATAGACCTCCGACTCAAATTGAAGAGAGAGACAATGAATTGATTAGAGATATTGCCAAGATAGCATCAAAGGGGGAAGCAATCATATTGGGTGACTTTAATCTACCTGATGTGGATTGGATTACTCCTTCTGCACATCTGGAAAGAAGCAAAAGAATTGTGGATGCTCTCCAAGATGCATTATTTAGACAAATGGTGATGGAACCAACCAGGGAAAGCTCAACGCTGGATGTAGTGCTCACCAACGGTGATAGTGTGTCAAATGTCTGCGTGAGTGCCCCTGTGAGCAACAGCGACCATCACACGGTGTGGTTTGAAATAAAAGCCATGGCACAGGCCAATCATAGCAAGCTCAGAGTCCTAAACTTCAAATACACTAACTTCAATCAAATGGCAGAGTATGTAAAGGAGGAGATGACGGGGTGGGAAGAGATAAAGGAAGTGGAATTGCAATGGGCTAAACTAAAGGAGGCATTGAAAGGAGCAACAGATAAATATGTAAGAAAAGTAAATAAAAGCAAGAGGAGAAGGAAACCTATTTGGTTTTCCAAAGAGGTGGCTGCTCATATAAAGGCAAAAAACACAACTTTTGCAAAATTCAAAAGCTTGCAGACCGAAGAACACAGAAATGAATACAGGATCAAACTCAAAGAGACAAAACGAGAAATAAGGATAGCAAAATCAAAGGCAGAGGAAAAGATGGCTAAAGATGTTAAGGGTGGCAACAAAAATTTCTTCAGGTATATTCGGGAAAGGAAAAAGATCAGAGTTGGAATTGCAGGACTCAGAAGTGCTGGGAAAGGACTCGTGGAAAGTGACACTGAAAAAGCAAAATTGCTAAACAATTACTTCTGCTCTGTGTTTACTAAAGAAGATCCTGGGGATGGACCAGCTGTGACTCCCAAATATAAAAATAGGAATGAAGTAGATACCACACCATTCACAGCAGAAGAGGTGTTAGAACAACTTGCTAAACTGAAAGTGGACAAAGCCATGGGACCGGATGGGATACATCCCAGGATACTGAAAGAGCTCAGAGAGGTTCTTGCAGGACCGTTAAAGGATGTCTTCAACAGATCCTTGGAAACAGGAGAGGTTCCTCAGGACTGGAGAATGGCTGATGTCGTACCTCTACACAAAAGTGGTGACAGGGAAGAAGTGTCAAACTACAGACCCGTGAGCCTTACCTCGGTGGCAGGAAAAGTAATGGAGGCGCTCCTGAAAGAGCGAATAGTGAACTTTCTGAAAACCAACAGCTTGCAAGACCCGAGGCAACATGGTTTTACCGAAGGACGATCTTGCCAGACAAATCTGATCGAGTTCTTTGACTGCGTGACGAGGGAACTAGATCAGGGGCATGCAATGGATGTCATCTACCTGGATTTCAGCAAAGCCTTTGATACTGTTCCTCATAGGAGGCTTATCAACAAACTCAGTAGCTTGGGGATGGGTCCCAAGATGGTAAACTGGATTAGAAATTGGCTGACTGACAGACGACAGAAGGTGATTGTACATGGAGCTCACTCGGATGAGAGGAAGGTGATTAGCGGGGTGCCCCAGGGTTCGGTCCTGGGCCCGGCACTGTTCAATGTATTTGTGAGTGATATTGCTGAAGGACTGAATGGAAAAGTCTGTCTTTTTGCAGACGACACAAAAATTTGCAACAGAGTGGACTCCCCTGAGGGAGTGGTTAACATGAAGAAAGATCTACAAAAGCTGGAAGACTGGTCTAAAGCTTGGCAACTACGATTTAATGCAAAAAAGTGCAGTGTCATGCACTTGGGTAGCAGAAATCCAAGAGAAATGTACAAGATAGGGGGAGAAAGGTTGGTATGCACAGTTCAGGAAAAAGACCTTGGTGTGATTATCTCTGCTGATCTCAAGGTGGCAAAACAGTGCGACAAGGCGGTGGCAAAAGCCAGGAGGATGTTGGGCTGCATACAAAGAGGGATTACCAACAGAAAAGAAGAGGTACTTATGCCACTGTATAGGTCACTGGTGAGGCCTCACTTGGAATACTGCGTTCAGTTTTGGAGACCATATCTTGCAAAGGATGTAAAAAGACTGGAGACTGTTCAGAGGAAGGCGACCAAAATGATTTGGAGCCTGCGTCAGAAGACTTATGAGAAGAGACTTGAAGACCTAAATATGTATACCTTGGAGGAAAGGAGGCACAGGGGAGATATGATTCAGACCTTTAAATACTTAAAGAGAAATGATGAACAAACAAACCTCTTCCAAAGACGGGGAACCTGTAAAACTAGAGGGCATAACATGAAACTGCAAGGGGGTAAATTGAAAGGCAATGTCAGGAAATATTTTTTCACTGAAAGGGTGGTGGATGCTTGGAATGCCCTCCCGATGGAAGTGGTAGGGGCGAACACGGTGACGGAATTCAAAAAGGCATGGGACAAACACAGAGGATCCCTTTACAGAAATAGGAAAAAAACAAAATAAACGGTACCATCTAACTTCCGAACCATCTAACTTCCGAACCATATAACGTCTCAACAAATAGGGGTGTCCTATATGGAGTGGTGGGTTTACCCCTGAACAAGGATATGGAGAGGGGTGGCCTGCGCGGAGCGACAGGTGCACCTACTCTTGCCATCTCGCTGGGCAGACTGGATGGACCATGCTGGTCTTTATCTGCCGTCAACTACTATGTTACTATGTTACTATGACCACAAGGAGCATCTGTGGGACTAGAAACCCCAGTCCTTCCGGCCCAAGGTTGCTGTCCTCTAGTGGGATTTGAACCTCCAACCTTCCGGCCTGAAGTACCTTGCCCCAACCACTAGGCTACTCCTCCCTATATCATACAATGCCTGCATCGTCTCCTGCCTTTCCTCAGGCATGGTGGGGAAGATGATACAGTTGTGCATCCTTCTCACCAGGGTGCTGGTAAAGGCATCAATGCAGTGGCATGTGGCAGACTAGGTGATGCCTTTAGTGGCACTAACAACATGCTGGAAGCTTCCTGTGGCCAAGAACCCTACTGCAGTGGTCACCTTCAAAGCCACTGGCAGTGACTGGCATCAGACGGTAGCTGGTTCCAAATCCCAGCATAACATCCCAGCATTCCACAGAGCTCTATTATGGTGTCACTGTCCAGCCAATAGTGTTGATACACCTCCTCTTCCAACAGCTGCATGTATGTCATCCTTGGTCTGTAAATCCGTGGGGTATGGTAGGTGCACCTGTCGTGCTGGGTCAATGACTGCTGCTGTTGATGCACATTGTGCTTCTTCCTCTGTGCTCTGGTTCCTCAGTGGTGTCTCCACTTCCATTGCAGTCTGTGCAGACCCCACATTGCATGGACAGTTCCTGTCCATGGGTATTTTCGCTACCTGGGTTTCCTGATGATCTGGCCACCATGTCAAATGCACCCAAAAGCCTAACCTTATATGGTTTATGGTGTTTGGGGCCATCACATTGCGCTTTTGGATATCCCTGCAAAGCGGGTAAGTCATGGCCATGCCCCCGTTACGCCTCCATGGATATCCAGTTACAGCTGCCCACACTGCCCATATTTTTGACACTACCCAGGCAGATGAAGATTCCACATACCCAGATATTTATTTTTATTTATTTATTTAATTTTCTTATATACCGCGCTATTTGTCATCAGTGCGGTTTACATTGAAACAATACAATTGGTCAGATATAACAGACCTATTACAAGTAACAGGAAAATTAACATGGAAGTAAACAGGGAAATCATTTATATTTCTAGAGAATACATGTTGTAGATATATAAAATCTATACAGTTAGTTAGGGTAGGTATGAGGTTAAAAGGATGGAGGAGGGGAAGGGGTGTTTAGGTGTTTGAAGTGTGCGATGAAAAGGTGGTGTTTAAGGGCTTTTTTTAATTGTTTGTGTCACATACATGAGTAAGGCTGTTGTTTCGCCGCCTTAGGCTTCCAATATCAGGCCCTTTATGTTTACAAAAATGCATGCATCATTCAAGATGATAAAAGCACCAACACAAAATGGGAGCTCCAAAAGTAGAGAGGCATTTTTGCCTCCAGCAATTTTCCAAATAATTTGAAAATGACCTCAAAACTGTGGGTATAATTACTCTCAGCTGTGTGAGCAGTATGAAAATTACCTTCTATGAACTTTGGTAGGGATGTGCATTTTTGGTTCATAGATCTTTAAATGAACCAAATCATCATGGGAGTGAAATGAACTGAATCTTTATTCTTGTACATTTGTTTTCAGCACCATTCAAAAACAGCCTATGGAGCAAGACAGAGCAGTGCTGATTGGGAGCGTGTTAGCAGAATGCAGCATTGCTCAACAGTGAGCAATATTCATACATATTGTGCACTGTCGAGCAACAGTGGGCACTATTAATGACAGACAGGAAGTATCAACATTTCAGGAAATTTTGACATTTCCTGTATCATTTCAAATGATTACATATCCCCAGTTATTTAGTGCCAGTGAAGAGGTACAAAGTGATATTGGCAGGACCAAGGGCATCCCACAGGTAGAGCAGGTAGTGAAGTGTGTAAAAGATGCCTTTGGCCTTTCATCATCTGCTCTGCCCTCAGTCCCAATTCCAACAGTCACAGTCCCTAAGGATATAGACAGGAAGTCCGATAAAATATCAGAGGTGTGGAGGCATTTTAAAGTGTTTGAGGTCAGTGTTATGTAGAATTCATATTTTTATGGAAGGCCAATAGTAGAGGATAGTTAATAGTCCATCTTTCTAAAGTGTACATGCTACATCATTTGCAGAAACAACACTCTGCACATATTCAGCCACAGTCCCCTTCTCAGGCCCCTCCAACTTACATACAGTATGCTCTCCCACATGACATTAAATACAAATATATATTCTGCATCCACCGAATCCCGCCACCACCTAGCCCCTCCCCAACAATCTGTTCAGAGTAGAGCAGATCTAAAACCTTCCCCATAAAACTTACCATATAAGAAAAAATCCCTCCCAATACCAAGCATATTGTGAATTAATTAGGACCGTCCCAGAGCTGATTCAAAGTATTGTCACCCTAAGAAAATCTTAATCCATAATGTAAGATTATATTCGGTTGGGTAAACGCCTAGAGTCCTGCTATGTTGTTACCAGTTGGTCTTGATCCCCTGATCATGACTGTTTAGAAATTATGGACACTGTATTCTCAAGCCGCCTGGATTTGACTGATGTCCCTCTGGAGAACCCTGAACAGACTTTCTTTGTGGCTGAAGGCAGTTTCATCATTAATGGACATTGTTGTGCTAGATATGCAGTGGTGACCCCTGATTTGGTAGTTGAGTCCTCAGCCCTGGCCCCAGAAACTTGACCACAGAAAGCTGAACTGATAGCCCTCACTAGAGCACTAACAATAGGAAAAGGGCTCTGTCTAAATGTGTACCCAGATTCTAAGTATGCCCTTACAACCTTGCATGCACATGGGACCCTGTACAAATAATGAGGGTGGATAACCTTAGGAAGCAAGTCCATTAAGTATGGCCCCAAGATATTGACATTATCAGGTGCATACTACCTACAGCTTTCAAAACTCTAGGAAAAGTAGAATGTATGAATAGAACCTTGAAATCTCAGTTGTCCAAACTTTGCCAAGAGGTTTACCTGAAGTGGCCCCAGGTTCTTCCTATAGCCCTTCCTAGGATATACTTAGCCCCTGCTAAGTCTTTAGGAGTTCCCCCTTTTTGAGATTCTGAAAATCTGTAGTCTATTTATAGGGAATAAAAGGAGATGTGAGACAGATAGGATCTGAAATTATTAGGCATGAACTATTGGTTTTAAGTTCTGTTTTGCAGAGTCTTCATACCTGGGTACACAATCGATTACCCATCAATTTGCCTGAACCCCTGCATCCTTTCAAGTCTGGAGTCTCGGTGTGGATCACAGAGTGGAGAAGGATACCGTTAGCCCTGCATTGGAAGGGACCCTATGTTGTCATCCTGTCAACTCCAACTGCAGTAAAAGTCGCAGAATTCGAACTTTGGATCCATCATAGTCGAGTAAAGCCCGCAAACTGTTTCTGAACCTGATCACTGGACTACTGTACAGCATCCTGAGACTCCATTGCGCCTCACCCTATGACAACAGCCACGGACCTAAGACTTATTGGTCCCTCGGAAACTGCACCATTTCAAGACTGTCCGTTTATCTGAAGGTAAGCCTCGCATCTGGAGAAAGCTGCAATCATCAGAAATAGACTGTGTTGTGTTAAGAAATTGAGTCTTCTAAGAGACTGTGTTCAAATGCTCTGAGAACAAAACTGTTTTGATCTCCTAAAAAGTGAACTGCTCTAAGGAGGCAATAATAGCCTGAGAGACTGTACTATGATATTTTAAGAATCTGAGACATCCCAGAGGACAGTGATACTTTGGAATCTACAGCCCTACTCCTGCCACAAAGCTGGTAGGTCTACGTATGGCAGAAGCTCGAGGATCTACAATCAACTCTACATCTGTTATCTGTTGTGGATGCCGACAGTTCCACCAATTTTCCAGAGACTATGCCCATTATGAATTCTTATTATTGCTTTATTTCGGCAGCAGCCTTGGGGTGTTTTGAAATGACTTTTGCTTTACCTCCCTGTGCAGCCTGTATAAGTACCACGCAAACTGGGCTGAAGGTTCCTCATGCCTCCCAGGACTTGTTTCTTGAACTTGCTGGAGCAGTAGCATCTAATCTCCACATTTATGACTGTTTCTCTTGTGGAGGAACCAAGATGGGAGATCAGTGGCCTTGGGAGGCTCAAGAACTGAATTATTCCATCCCCTACAATCAGACTGATTTACATAATACTACTAGTGAGTGGGTATTGGCTCACCCCATTGTTGACAGTTTGTGTTTTGTTCGCACCGGACCACAATTTGCTATGAAGATTGGACAGCTGGACTGTCTAAATCAGAAGTTTTACAACAGCACAACAAAGAAGACATCTTGGTGGTCCGGCATAAATGCTCCTGAACCTTCTACTCCTTTAGTTCTTTTTCCCACTCTTGCCAAACTATGGACTCTGACTATCTGCTTGTTGCTCCCTTGTTTCTTGCCACTTTGCTTGCGAATGATAACTTCCGTTATTAATAACACTGTAGAGCGCAAGGCAGCTACAAAGATACTAGCTATGTGAAACTACTACCCTATACCACAGAGTGATACTTTTACCTAGTATTATGTGATTTGATTCTCACCCTTTCTCACTTGCGGGTGAGAATAATCAAAGGGGGGGATGTGGTAGGCGAAGGCCTATGATCCATGCTGCTTGAACTAAACAGACAGGCCTAAGCAGCTTGACCTGTAAATGAAGCCTGTGGTTAGGCCCAGAGGAATGAAACCCCCCCCTGAATGCTGCCTCCATAGAATCGAAACTTAACTAAGCATAACCAAGCATAGCTAAGCAGAATCGAAACTTAGAAAAGATAGAAAAACAAGCTTTAATTGGTACTGATAAGAGTGTGAAAGCTTCTGTGAACTAATTAATTCTGCTGAGAGAAGGGTTACAGTGCCCTGCTTTCCCACATGTTCTAGTCAGCTAGTGACCTTGGAGGAGAATTGTATCAAGAGTCTAAGAACTGTCCATTGTAATGGGGACTGTAAGGGGGGCAACCAGGTGCTGAGCCCAGACCAAGGTCCTCATTGGATGACTACGTAATGGTACCGGGACCAATAGATGGGATAGAAGGGGTTACTGGGACCAATGAAAAGTTTGCCTATGTACAGAATGGAGAAGAAAGGTATAAAAGTTGTTGTTTTGCTAGAAACCATTGCTCAGCCATTTTGAATGTGATTCTGCTTGAGTCTTGTGCACAATAAATGATTTGGACCTTCTGAACAGACTCCTGGTATTATTGGATTGTTTGCGCTCTGCCGCTACAATATGTCCTCCTTGGCTGTAAGAATTTATTGTTTAGCTTTGAATGCCCTACTCTCTGCCGACCCACAGAAGTGATTGCCTAGGTTGCCTGATGGTTGGGCCAGCACTGGACTTAATACAAAAAAATAAAATCATTCGGGACCAAGATCAAATCTACCATGCCAGAACTAACTTCCAAAACTCACACAAGGATCCTACCTAGAAAAAGGCAGCATTGTAAATAGTGCAGTGGGCCCTAAAACATCAATAGACCTATTAGGAAAGCTGAACAAGCCAGATTACTACATATTCTTAAACAAAAGTTCCATGATAACAGAATAACCAGTCTTGGTCACATACACACATTATAGCAGGCCTTCGTCAATAAGTGACCACAAAGTGAAAACAGAAATATGTAGACACAAATGAACATAAAACCTCAGAAAACCAGATGCTGCATGCAGTACAACACCAGAGAAATAGAAAAAAATGCATTTCCTCCTATAGAGGCAGATTCGATAACATGCACGTCCGGTCCACGGACACGTCTACATTGAAAACGGGCCCCGCATGAAACTAATTTTACATCAATGTGTCTAGACATGCCCAGAGGTCTGGAATCGAGGAGGTAGACATGTCCGGTGCAGCACAGGCAAAGGGCTATTCAGCCGGTCCGTGAACACATCCAGTGCACAGTCCGTGAACATGCCATGCGATATAATAGAGAAGCACATCCCCCGTCAATATTATGGGACACATGTAAATGTTTTGGACATCTCCGAACCCACTGTATTCTGAGAAGTTGCATGCTTCGGATCCTGCACGTCTCTGCGATGTACCCATGGATGCCACGCGTCCTCGGTAAAAACATGCATCTCCTAAGCTGCCCTTCACACTGACAGTAGTTTGCTGATGCACACTAGACATAATATCAATGAAAAATGACTGCTGCTGCATCTTAGATAATATACCAGTCCTCTTCATGCCCTGAAAGGTGCTAGGTAATCCCAATGCATCCTAATGTGGTATAAGAGAATGTAAAGATGAACAGGTAAGTCAGGACATACAGTACCTTGCATCAAATAGTACTTGGCATTATAAAACAGACCCAGTGATTCCTGCCTTGGACATCTCTACAAACACACTTTAAACTGCTGAGGATGGAACCTTACCCATGCACAAAACTCAAAACTAATATTGCAGTTCCCCAAAGAATGCACTATATTGCTGAACAACAAATTCAGGCTCCCTCCACGGGGACAGGCTCCCCTCACGGGGACAGGCTCCCTCCACGGGGACAGGCTCCCCTCACGGGGACAGGCTCCCTCCACGGGGACAGGCTCCCGCACCGAGTTCAGCTCTCCCCAATCGGGGGATTTGAGCGGCAACAAGAGCACAGCCAGCCAGCGGCAGAGTGCTGCCCAATCGGGGCAGACTCAGGGGCGTATAAGGAACAGCGCGGCAAGAAGGAGCACAAAGGAACTACAAAGGGAGAATCACAGCCACACGTACACCAGAAGAAAAACAACAGAATAACAGAGGAAAAGCAACAGCAAAACAAGCAACAGACGAAGACTTAAGAAAAACAGGCATCGCCCTAACAGAACATCACAAAAGACCAAAATGCACGCCACATACTTCCTCCCACTCTACCTACTCATCACACAACTCCTCCCACCAACCACACACCTCCACTACCCACAAGCAAACACAACATGGTACCCACCAACAGCATTGCCATATTTAGAACCACAGCACACACACAAAGAAACACTCAGAACTTCCCAGACAAAAAGATCAAACAGACACAAATCAAACTCCCAATCCTGCACAAAGGAAGCACACGTAACAGCAACCTCCTCAACAAAGACAACAACGATTGAGCTCATAAACGCCAGATCAGTCCGCAACAAGATACACACTCTTGTAGACCACATAGAAGAGCGACAGCCCGACATAATATGCATCACAGAGACATGGCTCAACCCTACAGACAATGTACTACTCAACCAACTGGTACCGGACAACTACTCAGCGTACAACTGCCCACGCACCCACAAGCGTGGAGGAGGAGTCCTAATAATAGCAAAGACAAAACTAAAGTTCAAGACACATAGCCTCACCAATACACAGCAATGTAACACAATCAGCATCAAGAACAAAAACATTGCAATCTGCCTAACTTACAGAGCACCCAGAGCTCCACCCGACGAATTAGCCTTCAACCTCGAAGAAGCCTGTGCTATAATAACAAACAACAAACCAGCGCTACTGATTGGAGACTTCAACCTCAAGTCCACCAATGCCAAAGACGCAGAGGCCTTCCTTCAAGCAATGACCTCACTTCAATTCACACAGATAATCAATGCTCCAACGCACAGACATGGATCATCTCCAGACCTCATCTTCGCATCCAATTACCTAACATCGAGAGACCTAATTTCCCCACCCACCATTACCCCAGTGCCATGGTCTGACCATTATTTAATTGAGACAAAGCTGCGATCTCAAGAGGACCAGACAAACGAAAGAACAAACATCTCCCACACACAAAGACGATTCAAGCATTTCGACAGGGACGAATTCATACAGGACACAACACAACACTTGAACATTACTACAGATGACCTGGAGGAACAAGTTTCCAGCTGGAACAGCATCTTAGCTAACGCCGCCAAACCATCTGGTGTCGGGCACGAGAAACACCACAACAACAGGAGACAAAACAAACCATGGTACTCAGCAAAAATAAGACAGGAAAAGAGGGAGCTCAGGAAGATTGAACGGAGATGGAGAAAAAACAAAACAACAGCCGACCAACATTTTTACCTAACAAAACAAAAACAATACAATGAACACATCAACCAATCAAAGAGGGAATTCCACACAAACATGATAAATACTTCCATCAACAAACCCAGAGAGCTTTTCGAAATAGTCAAGATCCTCACAAAAGAGCAAACAACAGAAGGGGAAGTACAAGTTGATCCACAAGAATTCGCCGACCACATCAAAGACAAATTTCACTCCACAGAGCGTACAACGCCCAGTGGGACCACCAGGACAGACATACACACCAAAACCTGGGGCACATTCTACTCACCCTCAACAGAGCAGATATCCCACATCATCTCTACAATCAACACAAGCACTGCTCCTACAGACCCATGCCCAGTATCATGGGTCAAAGCCACCAAACCAAACTTCATTCACACTATACATAAAATAGTACACAACTCACTCACTGAAGGACTCATGCCAAAGCAACTAAAGCTTGCCTCAGTAAGACCAATCACAAAGAAAACAACTCTCGACAAAAAAGATCCAGCAGCATACCGACCAATCTCCAGCATACCCTTCCTGGCAAAAATCATCGAAAAAACGGTACAACTACAACTACAGGAACACATCGACAAACATGAAACACTCGACGACAACCAACACGGCTTTCGTCCCAACCATGGAGTCGAAACGCTACTGATCTACCTCTTCGACAGCATCCTAAGAATAATTGACAACACCAGGAAGGGAATCATAATGATCTTCATCGACATCTCCTCAGCCTTCGACACAGTGGACCACAACACACTCCTGGAAAGACTAAAGAACACTGGTATACATGGTATCACATTGAAATGGTTCCACTCATACCTAACCGAAAGACAGCTACAGGTCAAGGTGGGACACAACACCTCCCGACCCATAAATGTCCATCAAGGAGTACCTCAAGGATCCGTACTCTCAGCACTCCTATTTAACATCTACATCCAACCGATATGCAACATCATGAAAGAGAACAACATTCAATACACAATATATGCAGACGACATCATGATATACACCCCGATATCAATCGACAACCTGGACTTCTCCAAAATAACAGACTGCCTTACCCAAATGACGAGTTGGTGTCAAAACAACAACCTCGCAATAAACTACAAGACCGAAGCTTTAATCATCACTCGGAACCAAAGCTTCATACTCCCGCCAAATATCAAGATACAAAACACTACTATACCAATAAGATCAGAAGTGAGATACCTCGGAGTTACTCTGGACAATAAACTAAACCTCAAGCCACACATAGACAAAACAATCCAAAAAGTCTACTACAAGATGCGAATCATCAGGAGACTGAAACCACTCCTTGCCCCAGAACACTTTCCTACCGTCTGTCAAGCACTGATAACCCCAATACTGGACTTCTTCAATCCGATATACCTTGGACTACCGAAACAAGCCCTCAAACCACTCCAGCTAGCACAAAACACTGCAGCACGAATAATATCCGGTACTGCAAGACAGGACCACATCACACCTACCTTAAAGGACTTAAACTGGCTCCCAATCGGTGCACGCATCAGATACAAAACTATCATAAACCTATTTAAGATAAATCAGCACACATCAGCCAACAGCCTACACACCCTCATTCAACCAGACACCAGCACTCGTCCTAGAAGAAAACAAACACACAACCGAGTCAGCACCCCAAGTGAATTCAAACACACACGCAAGGACACAACAGACAGAGCACTCTCCATGGCTGCTCCAACAATATGGAACAAACTACCGGATGACTTGAGGGCAACTACAGACCTCAAAGACTTTAGAAAACAGCTAAAAACCATGCTGTTCATAGAACACTATGGACACATCACATAACCTAAGAGAATGTATAACAGCACATGATACCGCCTGTATAGAAAATGTCTTGTAGCACCACTGTATATAGCCCACACTGTACATAGCTCAAACCATTCTAGCACACAATACAACACACCTTGTACATAGCTCAACCCAATCTAGCACACAATACAACACACACTCAACTAAAATTCTCCCTCACTGCATGTTTAACACACTCACTTTACCCGATTGTTTGCTGTGATACCACCTTGATTAATAAGATAAGGCGGTTTAGAAATACTGTTAAATAAATAAAAATAAATAAATAAATGTATACCCTTTTCATGCCTATGGCCTATAAGTGCACTTATTCTGCTGCTCCACACTACCTACACCCCTCCTTGGGATCTTTGCTCTTCTGGCAGATTGCTTCTCTCTGTGTCCTTCTCTTCTACTGCCAACTCCAGACTTCGCTCCTTTCACCTTTCTGCTCCTTATGCCTGGAACAAACTACCTGAGTCTGTATATCAGACTTCTTCTCTGGCCCTTCTCAAATCAAGGCTGAATGCTCATCTCTTTGTTGCCGCTTTTGGATTTGATCTACCTACTCTCCCTTGCGTTTCCTTACCATTCCCCCTAGATGTATCCTGTTCACAGCTGCTGCCTAGACTGCAAGCTCTGCTGAACAGGGACCATCTTTATGTGTGTCTGTGCATCACTGTGTATGCCTTGTAGCGCTATAAGCAGTAGTTGTAGTAGATATAGGGCATTCTGGCTATTGCATCTGATTCCCACATATCTGGGTACTGGCATTTCTCACAGCAGCTATATCTGTCATGGCATACAGTATGTTGATCTGTATACATCCGCCATTCACTATCTGTGGGGCATCCCTGTCTGCCTTCCCGCAGTCTGCTTTGTGGCACTGCTCCCCTGGTCAGGCCTGTGTGGGCATGGGAAGGGGGATCCCTGTGACATCATACCCAGGTAGCCAGCCTCCAGATATATCACCACTCTCGCAGCTTGCATAGAACCTGGACTGGCAAAAGATGTAGGCCTCATGGCATAATCTGCGGGATGCTGGCACAGCATCAGTCATATCTCCCAGTGCCTGGCACAGCTGATGTATGGCTGTCCTATCACACTGGCACATGGTGACACTGTGGTCACCCATGTGGTCCAGGTACCAGCTAGCCATACATGGCCTCCCTGAATTGCAGAACAGCACATCAGATCCTCCTGTGCTACCCCCTACCCACACACTCTCACTTGCAGTCACAAAAGACATCAATCTGACAAATTGAACCTATAACTAAAAGCTGCTATATATCATAATGGCATGATGTTCCAGGACTACACATATGATTTCCCTTTCTCACTCCAACATGATTTGCTTCCAGACTCATTCACATACTATTCTTGCATGAACAGTCAAACACAGGATTTGTTGGCATCCCCTGGATTAGCTTTTTTAGCACAAACATCACATTTCAGCATAGCCAGAACAAACACTATTGCTCTTTTTAATATTTCTGTAGGGTGTTTATTAATGTTTCTTTACCTTACACCATTCCCTCACCTCTGCTTTTTGTTCTTTATAAGTGCACCCTGTGTTTTCCAAGACTGCAGTAATACCAGTTCAGCACATACTTATCACAGCCATTCTTCAATATGGGATGAATGGAAGAGCACAGCAGAATTTTTTTCTAACTTCTGGCTTTATTCCATGTTTCAGCAGGAATAATAGGGACGTCTGTGGGGATATTGCAGAACGTACATCGGCCTTCTTTTCATTAAGGTGTAGACCCCTTTTAAGACTATGTTCCTTGATCTTGAGAAGCAAATGTTTCAAATTGGTCTTCACTTTCAGCCAGTAAAGTGTTATCATCAGCATAGCGAAGGTTGTTGATGAGTCTTCCACCAGTCTTCACACCTTGGTTGTCTTCATACAGTCCTGCTTCTCTGATGATTTGTTCTGCATATAAATTAAATAGGTAGAGGGAAAGTATGAAGCCGTGTTATGTGCCTTTGCTGATTTTAAACTATTCTGTTTCTCCTTGTTCCGTTCGAACAGTTGCTTCTTGATCAAGGTAAAGGTTGTGTAAGAAAACTATCAGGTGTTCTGGTATATCCATGCTTCTTAATGTGGCCTGGAGTTTCTCATGGTTTACACAGTCAAAAGCCTTGCTACAGTCAATAAAACATATATAGATATCCTTTTGGTATTCTTTAGTCTTTTCAAGGATCCATCTCACATCCCTGATGATGTCTCTTGTTCCTTGCCCTTTACTGAATTCTATTTGTTGTTGGCGAAGAAATCAAAATAGTTGACAATTTTAACCTACTTGGATCAACTATCAATAAAGAAACAACAAGCAGTCAAGAAATCCGATAACGCATTGCTCTTAGCAGAATGGCTATGAAGGACCTAGACAAGATTCTCAAGAGCAGAAATGTCTCTCTCCATACAAATATTTGACTCGTTCAAGCCATGGTATTTTCAGTAACGTTATATGTATGCAAAGGTTGGACAGTGAAAAAGATAGACAGGAAGAAAATTGATGCCTTTGAATTATGGTGCTGGTGACGAATACTGTGTATACCATGGACTGCCCAAAGAACAAACCAGTCGATACTAGAGGAGATCAAACCTAAGCTTTCTTTAGAAGCTCAAATGACAAGTCTTCGACTTTCGTACTTTGGACACATCATGCGAAGAGAGAGATCATTAGAGAAGGACATCATGCTTGGAAAGGTAGAAGGTCAATGCAAAAGAAGAAGGCCAGAAATGAGATGGATCGATACAATAACAGCAGCTATGGGTGCCACTTTGTCAACAATGAGCCACCTGACTGAAGACCAAACGCAGTTTAGGACAACTATCCAGAGGGTTACCATGAGTCTACACCAACTCGACGGCACTTAACAACAACAACAACAACAACATGGACCTTTCTGGAATATGCTATGCACATCTCCAGACTGACCACTCCCATTCTGTCCCTTCTGGGCACGTTCTGAAATCCCTGTGCTAGGGCCATGGATGTGCATGACAGCAGTATTTCAGAATACGGTCAGAGACATTTTAAGCACGTAAAACCCCTACCGCATATACAAACCTCTTATTCATGTTACTACTACTAATACTACTACTGAACATTTGTATAGCGCTACAAGACATACACAGTGCTGCATAGACACATGTAAAAGATGGTCTCTGCTTATCAGAGTTTACAATCTAGTCAAGACAGGCAACACAGTAGCTGTAGATAAGGATACATCTAGGTGGAATGGTAACTAAACATAAGGGAGATCAGGTGAATCAAGATTCGAAAGTGGCAGCAAAGAGGTGAGTTTTCAGCCCAGGTTTGATAAGGGTCAGAGAAGGTGCCTGACGTACATACTCAGGTAGTTTGTTCCAGGCATAAGGAGCAGCAAGGTAAAAGGAGCAAAATCTGGAGTTAGCAATAGAAGAGAAGGGCACAGATAGAAACGATTTGCCAGAAGAGCAGAGTTCCAGAGGAGAGATTTAGAGTGAGATAAGCGAGGAAAGGTAGTGAGGTGCTGCAGAGTGAATGCACTTAAAGGTCAGCAGGAGAAGTTTTAACTGGATGTGGAAATGGATAGAGAGCCAATGAAGTGACTTGAGAAAAGAAGTAATATGAGCACAACGAGGATGGCGGAAGATTTAGGCGCGTGGCAGTGTTGAACAGATTGAAGGGGGGAGAGATGATTCAGAGGGAGACCAGCAAGGAGTAGGTTACAATAGTCTAGACAGGAGGTGACTAAGGAGTGGATAAGTGTCTTTGTAGTGTGTTCAGAAAGGAATGGGCAAATTTTGTTGATGTTGTAGAGAAAGAAACAGCAGGTTTTAGCTATCATTTGGATGTGCGTAGAGAAGGAGAGAGAGGAGTGAAAGATGACCCCAAGGTTGCAAGGTGAGGAGACAGGGAGGAGTAGAAAGTTATCCACAGAGACTGAGTAAGGAGAAAGGGGAGAGGAGGGTTTAGGGAGAAAAATAAGAAGCTCAGTTTTGGTCATGTTCAATTTCAAGAGGTGGTGAAACATCCAAGCAGCAATGTCAGGAAGGCAGGCAGAGATCCTGGCCTGGATTGCCAGAGAGATTTCAGGTATAGAGAGGTAGATCTGGGTATCATCAGTGTAAAGATGGTACTGAAAGCCATGGGAATAGATGAGTGCACCAAGGGACTGTGTATAGATATAGGAAACGAGTGGGCCCAAGACAGATCCTTGAGGTACACCAACTGAGAGCGGGATAGCAATAGAGGAGGATCCACTAGCATAAACACTGAAAGAGCAATGGGAAAGAAAAGAAGAGAACCAGGATAGCACAGAACCCTTAAAACCAAGCGAGGACAAGGTATCAAGAAGAAGGTTATGGTTAACAGTGTCAAAAGCAGCAGAAAGGTCAAGAAGGATGAGGATTGAGTAAAGGCCCTTGGATTTTGCCAGGAACAGGTCACTGGAGACTTTGACAAGAGTCATTTTGATAGAATGTAAAGGACTAAAGACAGATTGTAGAGGATACAGAAGGGGTTGAGAGGAGAGAAAGTCGAGGCAATGGCGGTGAACAGCACATTCAAGTAGTTTAGAAATGGAGGGGAAGAGGGAGATGGGTCAATAGTGAGAAGGACAGATAGGGTCTAGTGAGGGTTTCTTGAGGAGAGGAGTGACCACAGCATGCTTGAAGGCTGCAGGGAAAGTTGCAGTGGAGAGCGATAGGATGAGAATATGAGAGATGGAAGGGACAACAGTGGAGGAGATGGAGCTAAGAAGATGGGTGGGAATAAGATTAGAGGAGCAGGCAGCGAGTTTAGATGAGGAGAGAAAGTGAGTGGTTTCCTCCTCGGAGATCATAGAAAAGGAAGAAAAGGTAGCAGAGGTAGAGGGGGAAAGTTGGGAGTGAAGAGGGGGAGGAGGGGAAGTAGCTGACCTTGTGGGGAATTAAAGTGTGTTCTGGAATGACCTCCATATTGTACAAAACAAAATACAGCAGATGTAAGGTTTGGCATTAAGAGGAAAGCAACTAGGGCAGTTCCATATTCCCAGCAGACCCAGCACAAGAAAATGCAAGAGCGCTACGCGGGATCTGTGTTTAAACCATGCTCGTGCTGAGATGTCTCTGCCACATCCCGCCACATCCGTTTCAAACACTGCACTCAGTTTTAATATTTTTCAATCTCTGAAGGTGGGCCCTAACTAGGGTTGCCAACCAACTGATTTTAGGCCGGCCCAGCTAGTTTTTCATGTGCACGAATAATAGCCGGCACTTCAAGACAAGACCACATCACACCTATCCTGAAAGACCTATACTGGCTTCCAATCACCTCACGCATCAAATATAAGACAATCATAAACATATTCAAAATTAAACAACAATCATCAGCCCTTAGCTTACAGACATTCATACAACCTGACAACAGCACTCGACCAAGGAGAAAGGGCACATCCAACCGCGTCAACACACCAAAGGAGATAACCAAGGTACAGAAGGACACCTCAGAACGAGCCCTTTCCCTGGTTGCACCAACAATTTGGAACAAGCTACCAGACGAACTTCGACTAAATACAGACATCAAGGACTTCCGGAAGCAACTAAAGACAACACTATTCATTGAACACTATGGGGACATCACATGATCCAAATCTACACAGACGATCAATCCCCCGCCTCCACTGCTTGTATAATAGTGCATAATGTAAATAGTGCATCACGAATCTAATATACCCTAACACACTTGCACACATGGAACACTGCATGACCCCCCCCCCAAAAAAAACACATTTGTGATTGTTTGCTGTGAAAACCGCCTTGATTCAATGAAAAGGCGGTATATAAATCCTTTAAAATAAATAAATAAATGTTGGACACCAGCGGCAGGCAGAACGGCTAAACTGGCCAAAGAAGGGCCAAATCAGTTGGTTGGCAACCCTAGTTAGGGCCCACCTTCAGAGATTAAAAAGTATTAAAACTGACTGCAGTGTTTTGAACATAGATTAAGAGAAAGACCAAAGTGTATCTCAGAAAAGTTCAAAATTACTATGTAGTATAGATATCCATGGGGAGATAGATGCTTCTTAATATTAAACTTATTTTAGAAGCATCTCTACATGTAAGTAGTGGATTTACACAAGTGGATCAGCTACATATGTAAATAGTTAGGAGTTTAGCACCGATTTTTAGCACTAGGTTCATAAATCTAGGCAAATAAATGACAGGCCTAAATTTACAAGAATAATTTTAAGCTTCTAAATTAAGATTAATTTTCAGCTGAAAACCCGGGCCTCACTTGGGAAGATAACATATGGAGAAATTTACTAAAGTGAGGTTAGCAATTAGTCTGATTTTTAGGGGCTTGGAAATCAATGGGGCCACGGCTCCGATAACGATCGGAAACCGCTACTGTGGCTTTGTAAACAAGCCCCTTAGTGAGCACTAGATGTTAACATGGGCCAGCGTTAATGGCTAAGGTGCAATCCTAAAACAAACATGCATAAAACTCATACGCTAGCTGCAGATTGGGGTAGGATCGGGGAAGATTATGGGCAGAGACAGGACACAGCCTGTACTAACAGCTAGTGCTTGCTGCTTTGTTACCGTGAAGTAACAGTCACAGCTGGCAATAGCGCAGGAGGAGTCCCAGAGTCATCCAGATAGCAGCGATAGTCAGCTGCTCTCTGGATAATCTATACGTTTAGTTTATGCTTGATGAATAAGCAGGCTTAAACTAAATGGAGAGTAGCAGCAACAGCAGTGCTGATTGCATTTCAAGTAAGTTCAACACCACTGACTAAATATATAGCAGCTCTGAATATAAATACCGATTTGCATTTAAATGAATGTGCTAGCAGCTGCCACTAAAAATGAGTCTAGAATGTAAACAGAATTTAAGCATGCAGATTTGTAATGCAACACTAAATTATTGTTATGACAAGGTGGTGACTTTAACAATATTTCCTTAGATTAGATGAAATTTATGGCTGGACCTTGAATGAAGTCTCTCCTTACAATCATTCTCTTGCCTCTTGACTCAAGTTAGTCTTGCCTACCTCACTTGCTAACCTTAAATAAAATCCTATTTCCACAATCATAATGAAATTTTCTGGATAATAACAACAAAAGTATTCCTAAAATTGTACATACTCTATGGTACTAAAAGGTTTGCTAAAAGAAGTGGCTACTTCTTTATTTTTAAAGAATTTTCAAACTGAAAAATAAGTTGAGCTTTTTGAAGCTACGAGGAGGAAAAACAAGCTAAAACAAAACCATTTAATAATTAAATTTCCTATAAAATGTTATAGTTCACCAACTGAGGAGAGAAACTGGATGCTATTATCAATTAACGAGTCAATATTAAAAAGCCCTTAGACATTTGGCACAGTGCCTAGTGTCTAATTGCTTTTACAATTTAAATAAGATGGCATTAGGGAGGAAATTTTAGAAAGTCATTCCCACCTGTATGTGAACACATATGTGCCTAAATAACCTCTTAGAAGGTACTGACTGGAATTAAAGTATTTGCTTTGTGATCAAGGCATGGACTTTGCTAGTTGGCACACACATGGATAGGTTTTGGATGGAATGCACACATACTGTATATATGTAAATTATATAATACTATAATGTATACACATAACTGAAAAATATAGGCACGTGCATTTACACAAGCAATAGAGTTGGCAGTAATGTCTGCATCTGCAATTTAGGTGCACGTTAGGCTACTTATGCTAGTATTTATAAAGACAAGCTGCTTATTTATCATTATAGAATAGACTTAACATAGGCACCTTAAAATGAGCATTAACTAGGGACCCTCTTATAAAATTACCTTCCGTATGTATAGTGGAACTTAAATGTTCTGCTATATGTACAACGTTATATGTAGAGCAGGGAGAGCAGGGTTGGGGTGTTCCAGGATGGCCAGATTATAACTATGGGCACCTATATGCAGCACCTATACATGTAGCTTATTATACGTTTGACTCAGATGTGGAAAAAAGCAGCTATAACTTGTACCATCTGAGCTATCGTATAAACTTAGGGCTGCCTTGACCATTAGATAAATAGGTGGACACCTAGGATGGCATCTGAAAGTAGCTTCATTGCATGTCCTGTAGTGTTTCTACTCTTTGATGGCATAAACAACCGATCTACATTTAACCGTTCCACTCCATTCATTAATTTATAGACCTCTAGCATATCCCCCCTCAGCCTTCTCTTTTCCAAGTTGAAGAGCCCTAACCTCTTAAGCCTTTAATCATAGGGATATCCTTCCATCCCCTTTACCATTTTGGTGGCTCTTCTCTGTACCTTTTCTGATTCTGCCATATATTTTTTAAGATATGGAAAAAAGAATTGTATACAATATTCAAGGTGCAGTTGCACCATGGAATGATTCAGAGGCATTATAATGTCCTTGGTTTTAATCTCCATTCCTTTCCTTAACTTTATCTTTATTGTCATTTGATATACTGCCCTAGGCAGCAAGGCATCAGAGCGGTTTGCAAAAATCTAAATTAAAAATAAGGAAAAGGAAAAGAATGCCTATCATATATAGGACAGGACAGAAAAGAAAGAGAACGAAGAAGAGAGCAATGGGCAGACGGGGAGGAGAGGAGAAGAACTTAGACTAAGGGAACGAGCTAAGGGGGAGACTGCTCAGGGGAAGGGGAGGGAAGGTCATAAGCCAACTGAAACAGGTGTGTTTTGAGCTGAGATTTGAACTGTAGAAAGGAGGTCTCTGCACATACTGAGGCAGGTAGGGAATTCCTAACATACAATTTGCTTTCTTGTCTGCCGTTACACGCTGGGCTTTTTAATATTTAAAAGTATGATGTCTATCAATGCTCTTTTACAGGACTGTTCTGGGATGGGTGATGTTGGGATAATTATGATTGTTGAGTGTAATTATGAAAATTTTAATGCAGCCTCAGATGCTTAAAAAATAATTGAGTAGAGGGCACAAGGCTGAAATTTGCCTAAGGTGTTTAATACCCTTGCACCAGCCCTGTATAAGCTATGGGGGGTCATTTTAGAAGCCCTCTTCATGAGTTGGATGTCTGAAAATGGGCATTCAGATGTGCAAATCATAAAGGTGTCCCTGGAGCCATTTTAGAAAGCTGTTTATATAGACAGACCACGAGTGCAAGCACTTCCATGTAGCACAGGGGAGCGGTGAGGTGTGCCCTGGGTACAGCAAGGGAGATACACATCTCAGTATGATTTCAGAATGAGAGAAGCATGTCTGGCCCTGGTTACTGAGACGTTCATGTTGCTGACTATGAATAAGGTGCAAAAAAGTGATCATTTCATGGTTGCAGTACTTCCAGGGGGAAGAGCAAAATGTGCTTTCATTTCTACAGTTATGATTTCCGGGCCGAAGAAACCTGCATGTAAATACATATTCTAAACATATTACTGGTCTGCTGCTGCACGTCTATCTCAAATAGCCAGTCAAGGTATGCTAGTCTCATAATTTAGTCACCCATCTTCTGAAATAGCCCCAGTTTTGTGGGCGTGCATTTCGGGGATGACCATATTTGAGAATTGACTTGCACTCATGCATGTACCCAGCCTTGCTATCTGCACAGGTCTGTTGCCAGAAATGGCAACTGGGATGTTCATCTTTAAGGGCAGAGATGGCGTGATTTCAGAGGATACTTATATATGCCTTACTTTACTGATGCCATTTCCCTGGACTTTGGACATTGCACTCTGGACGTCCCAGATTCAAGAGGATACTTATATATGCCTTACGTTATTGATGCCATTCCCCTGGACTTTGGACATTGCACTCTGGACGTCCCAGATTCCTCCTAGAGGTTGCTTCTAAAATCCCACTTCAAATATATTGCACTGATATTTGGGGCCTTATACAAGTACCTTAAACATAGCAATACTGATATTTGGTGCATCTATGTGTAAGCATGGAGTGGAGGAGTAGCCTAGTGGTTAGAACACTGGCTTGGTAACTAAGCAACTAGAGTTCAATTCCCACTAGCACTCCTTGTGGCCTTGGGCAAGTCACTTAACCCTCCATTGCCTCAGAAGAAAGGCCTGGCAATCTGCTTCCAGTGACACTGCCAAGAAAACCCAGGAGCTCCTGGGTCACCAGGAGTCAGGACTGACTCAAAGGCACACATTGCATTGTATGTATAAGCATGCATATAATTTGTACTAATATATTTAGCAGCAATAGCTATATCTATTGTGCTGCTGAGTATAGAAATAATTATAATTTGAAACATCTAGATTAGACATGTCTAATTATTCCCCAGGTATTTTATTGAATATTGACCCAAATGTTTATAAAAAGAAAAGGAATCAAACTAAGTATTGCCTTTTATTTAAGTCCGAGCGCGGAGTCACGAAGGACGCCGGTAACCGGGCGGTCGGCCCGGTCCCGGTCCATCCTTCCGGCTTCGAAGAAGGAAGAGGGGGGGGGGGGAGGGATGAGGAAGGAGCGTGGAGGCTGCTGACGCCGGCAGCAATGTTTGAATGGATTGGCTCCGCAGATGGGGAGAGCGGAGCCAATCAGAGCTGCCGGCGTTAGACGAGGGTTTTTTAAAGAAGGAGCCACTGATGCTCCCCCCCCCTTTCGTCGGCAGCGATTCCGGAGACGGTAAGCCTTCGGGTGTCGACGTCTTAGAGAGAGTACCGGGCAAATAAAAATCGGGCAGCGTGGGAAGCGGGGTGCACGCTGGTTGGGACAGCCGGTTACGCTTTTGGGGCCTGTGCGGTGTTAGCTGGGGGTGTAGCTGCGGGCTTGGTGCGCTCTACGGCGTTTTGCTGCGGCGGTTTGGTCAGCTGAGGGCTCAATTTGGAAGGGGGCAAAAGGGGTCTTCGGGGGCAGAAACTTAAAAAAAAAATAAATAAAAAAAATAATAAAGATCAATAAGAGTTTTTGCTGGGGGGCTGGTCCTCATTGTTGAATGGCACGTGGAGTGAGGGCTGGGGCAGTTGGCCCTGATAGGGTGGCGCAGGCAAAGGGTGCTCAAGCGGGTAATAGGGCTGGGGCTCCAGGGAGGGGGGGTAGCGGGGGGGCCGAGGTCAGCGAGGCACGGCCAGTCGGAGGCTGCCTCGGGCAAAGGCACCTCCGCGTGGTCGGGGAGAAGGGTTGTCATCGGTGCGGGGAAAAGGGGCTGTGGGACCCAGAGCGAAGGGGCAAGCTAGGCGGGGACAGTCTCAAAGGGGAGGTGAGGGGGCTGATTCTGGGCCTTCGACCGGGGTTGTAAATGAACTTGGATCTGCTAGGGATGGGGAGGAATTAGTGGGGGGGGGGGGCATGAGCAGGAGCAAGGGTGTTTAACGCGGGGGGGATGGGGTTATGGGTCTATGGGAGTTGGACCTATGGTCGGGCCAGCGGGTGCACAGCCCATAAATCCTAGCGACAGGGCGTACTGGGAGAGTGTGCAACGGGGCCATGGTGCCTATGGGGCATGGAGTGGTCCCTCTCCATGGGGACACTGGTTAGGGGGTGGGCAAGGTTCTTCCAGAGCTGAATGGTTGGATGCATGGCAGCCGGGGTGGTCTTCTCCTGTTCCCCCTCCCCCTCTTTTTCCTATTATGTCTCCACAGGGTACACCGCCATTATCAGGGAGGACCGACAGTGGACTGCGGCGAGTAGAACGAGTGAATTCGACTTTGATACGGCAGTGGGAGATGCCCAGTGAAGGTGCGGTTCGAGAAGCTGGCGGACAGGAGCAGGATGCGGGGCTCAGTACCGTGGATGTTGGTCCTGATGAGGTGGTGGCGTCGGCGACTGGTGTTGCAGGTGAGTTACAGGTGGATTCGGGTGAGAGGAGTAGAAGGAGTGGTAAAAAGGAAGCAAAAAGGACAGCAAAACGGAAACATTCCTGTAGAAGGCGTCACAGGGACAGTTCTTCGTCGGCTTCGTCCTCGGATTCGTCTTCTTCGGTGACGTCATCGGAAGATAGCATGTGTCGGCAGGGGAAGGGTGACGCAACGGTCTCAGGGAGGAGTCAAGAGGGTGGTTTGCCTTCGGCAGTGGTAATTTCAGAGTTATGGGAGGGAGTGCCACGGAAATTGCGACATAAAATTAAAAAGCGGCGTTATATAGATATTTTCCGGTTGCTAGAAGGTCGCAAACGATCGGGCGAAAGTAGGAAAAAACGTAAGGAGGATGAGAAGGCGGGGCGTATTAAGAAAGTTTCAAGAAATGTGGTCAATTGGACACGGGCTTTTTTGCGTTTGACTAGTGTTTGGGGACAACATTACCCGGGACAATACGAGAGGCTTTTATCCTACGCGGATTCAATCTTGGAGGCGTCGCAGACGCATGAAGGATGGTCATGGTTAAACTATGACGAGAAATTTAGAGACAAGATGGAAGGGAATAGACTGGTGTCTTGGGGTATGCAGGACATTAATTTGTGGTTGACCCAGATGTCGGCCAGGGGTGGTGTCGGAGGAGGGGTAAAAGGGGCAGTCGTCAGCGGGGGGGGGGACGGGTCGGTCCTTTCGTGGGGGAGCGAGTTTCGTACAGCAGCGTACAGGGGGCAATGGGGCAGGTGACCTTTGCTGGAGGTTCAACAAGACCTCGTGCCCTTTCCCAGATTGCAAATTCCGGCACGTCTGTTCCCTTTGCGGGGGAGCGCATCCAGCCGTTAAATGTGTCAAAAAAGGGAGCTCCCTGCCCCCTGCTTCTGGCACAAAGTAATGCAAGGTTTGGCCTCGCCCCTACGCCTGTTAGAGTGTCAGTATTGAATGCATGGTTGGGCCAGTACCCTCGACAAACCGATAGAGAGGCTTTATATTTTGGTTTTAATTATGGTTTTGTAATCCCGGTATGTGGGCAAGTGGGGGGGTCGGTGGGGCGGAATTCAGTGTCTGTGAAGCGATTCGCCTCGGTGGTGAAAGAAAAGTTGGCGGCGGAATTGTCGCTTGGTAGGGTAGCGGGCCCATTTGTCAGTCAGCCATTCGAAGGAATGGTGATTTCTCCATTGGGTATCATACCAAAGAAGGAGCCGGGGAAATTCCGCCTGATACATAACTTGTCCAGCCCCATAGGAGCTTCGGTCAATGACTGTATTCCGCGGGAATTATGTTCCGTGCGATATGCGTCTTTTGACAAGGCAGTGAGCCTAGTACGATCCGCCGGGCGTGGGGCACAGATGGCAAAGGTAGATATTGAGTCGGCGTTCCGGCTACTTCCAGTGCACCCGGCATCGTTTTACTTGTTGGGTTTTTGCTTTGAAGATGGTATATATTTTGATAAATGCATGCCCATGGGCTGTGCCATCTCGTGTTCATACTTCGAGAAGTTTAGTACTTTTCTACAGTGGGCACTTGAACGTAAAGTTGGTATAGCGCAGGTGGTGCATTACTTGGATGATTTCTTATTTGTGGGATCGGAACACTCTGAGGAATGTCGTGTATTGCTGGATGGTTTTGTGGATTTGTCCAAGGAATTGGGAGTACCGTTGGCAAAAGAAAAGACGGAAGGTCCTACTACGCGGATTACTTTTTTGGGGGTGGAGCTTGATTCAGACTTCATGGTGGCACGGCTTCCCCAAGAAAAAATTCGCGGATTGCGGGTGTTGGTGGCCAATGTGCTGGCATCATCGTCCTTGACACTGAAGGAGGTGCAAGCTTTGTTAGGCTCGTTAAATTTTGCTTGTCGGGTGATACCGATGGGCCGGGTATTTTTGAGGCGTTTGGCGGCAGCTACCGCGGGAGTGCGTAGGCCTCATCATCATCTGAGAGTCTCGAAGTCAATTAAGGCGGATTTGCGGATTTGGCAGGTCTTTTTGGAAGAATTTAATGGGACCACAGTTTTACTGGAACCGGAGCTCAATAGTGCGGATTTGCAATTGTATACTGACGCGGCGGGGGGCATAGGTTTGGGCATTTACTTCGCTGGGGCTTGGTGTGCGGAGCGTTGGCCGCAATCCTGGTGCGAGTCGCAGCTTACCAGTAACATAACTTTTTTGGAACTGTTTCCCATCTTAGTTGCCTTGGAATTGTGGCCTGATAGATTTGCTAACAAAAAGGTTTTGTGGTGGTGTGATAATGAGTCAGTAGTCCAGGTAGTGAACCATTATTCACCGCACTGTCTTTTGGTGGCTAACTTGATGAGGGAAGTGATTTTAGCTTGTTTGCGTTTAAATGTATACTTGAGAGCTCAACATATTCCGGGGTATGCTAATTCCATCGCTGATTCTCTTTCCCGTTTCAAGTTCGAGCAATTCCGTCGATTGGCACCACAAGCAGATGCAGAAGGAAGTGCGGTCCCTTGGAAGTTATGGAGTCTTGGCCATCCGGAATGAAAGACTTGTTGCGGTGTTCTGTAGCAGCTGGCACCTGGGCGGCGTATCGGCGAGGATGTCAGAAGGTGGTGGAATTTTTGGAGCGATCGGGTTGGTGGTCTGGGCCGGTTTCACCTCAGTTGCTGGGGCAATATGTGGTATGGGCAAAAGAGAATGGAGTGACTCGCTCGGCAGTGCGCAGTCATTTGGCAGGCTTCGAGTACTTTGCGAAGGCAGTGGGTTGGGATTTCCCGTCAGGGGGTGCCTTGGCCCGTCGGCTCTTGCAAGGATGGGGTCGGGCAGTGCCTGTACATTTAGATGCTCGGCGTCCCATCACGCATGATTTACTAGAAAAGATATGCAAGTCCTTGGCGGTGGTGGCCTCGTCGCAGTATGAGGTGACGCTTTTTCGAGCAGTTTTTACTTTAGCATTTTTTGGGGCTTTTCGCATGGGTGAGCTGGTGGCGCGATCGTCCAGGGCAGGAGATGTGGGGATTCTGCAGCGTCAGCATGTTTGCTTTGAAAAAGGGCGGTTGAGAATTTTGTTAGCAAAATCTAAGACTGATCCCCAAGGCAAAGGTTTGTGGGTATGGCTGAGTGGGATTCCAGGGTTTCACACTTGTCCGGTGAGCGCAATGAGTGCCTTCTTACGGGTCCGCCCATTGCGGGTTGGGGGGTTGTTTCTGCATGCGGACGGGCGGCTGCTTACACGTTTTCAGGTGGTAGCAGTTCTGCGGTTGGCATTGAAGGCTGTAGGGGAGCCCCCCGAACATTATGCAGCTCATTCTTTTCGTATTGGCGCGGCCTCCAGCGCTGCTGCGGCAGGCTTGTCGCAGCAGGACATTCAGAGTATTGGGAGGTGGCGTTCTCAGGCTTTCCGGGGTTATGTTCGTTTATAAAAAATAAAAAAAATAAAATAAAATAAAAAACATAATAACAAAACAAAATATGGATTAACTCTTGTTTTCTTTTGCAGTTGCAGGAGGGAGTGTCCAGAGCGGTTGGATGATCGGGCACTCTTTCATGTACTGGGCCGGCCGGCGAGCGGCTGAGCGGCCATTGGGGACTAATCTGGGGCTGGATCCTGCTCAAGTGTCGCTGCTATGGCTGGGTGAGAGAGGGTTGAGGTGGTCTCAGCTCCTGCCTTTGCTCCGGCACCATGAGCGAGTGAGGGGCAAGCCACGGCTGCTGCTGTTGCATTTAGGTGGCAACGACCTAGTTACCTGGACTTGTAAACAATTCATACGACTTGTTATCAAAGACTTAACTATGTTACTGCATATGTTCCCGGGAATTCAGTTAATTTGGTCGGACATCATTCCAAGGCCTGTTTGTGCGGCCCAGCGGCGTTGGTCGCGGGGTCTTACAAAAATAAATCGTCAAATAGGACGGTGGTTAATGGGACAAGGTGGGATTCAAGTTCTTCACCCGTGGGTGGAAGTGACTTGTACGGGGTTGTACAGGATTGATGGTGTTCATTTGTCACCTGTGGGTTTAGATCTACTGTTGAATGATTGGCAAGAGGCCTTGGAAGGTGTTTTACACGGGGATGCCAACTGGTCGCAGCAGGGCATAGGGGGGGCGGCACAAGGGCATTAAAATGCCAGTGCCGGTGGCGGGATCCCGGAGGTTTCCGGGGCCCGGAGCCGTTTGGTCATACTTGGGCGGGGGCGGGGTGCCCCCGACCCGGATAAGCCCTGCTGGCCTTTGCTAGTCATATGGCGAGGTCGGGGAAAGGGCGGTAGGAAATTGGCCGGTGGTCGGACACGGCCGGAGCGGATGCGACCCCACTTTGCTAATTATGGCTGGGGGGGTATCACTCCGCTGGTGGGAGATTGTTTATAGAACTGTTTGATATTGTAAAGTTAATTGTTGGAATTATAATAAAGCTGCGACCGGTTGGTACTTCCAATAAGAAAATTGTGTCTGTGGAATTTGTAAGTCTGGGAAAAAGGGTGTGGGAGGGGTTGAGAAGAATGAAGGAGGTGGGGGTGAGTAAGGACGGGCATAGGGCACCGGATGCAACCTGCCACGGTTACTAAACAAGGAATGCAAATCAAGAAAGAATGTCAGGCCATCTTTCTATTCTGAAGAAATTCTCTTAATTATTCCACTTTAGTGAACTCCTGCGATTTACTTAGATACTTAAGAGTACATTTGCAAGGAAAGTTCATAAACTGTCCCATACCCCGAAGCACAACTTTAGAACAAAGCAAGAAATTATTTCCTTTTGTGCTTCTTAACTGGCGATAAAGCAGGAAACACATTAATAAAATGAGCAAGAAATGGAACAGTCCTAAATCTGAATAAACAATCTCAGGATTATATCATGATTCAAAATATTAGCAATGGACGTGATCAATGTATTCATAAGGCAATTAGATACCCTCTCCCAGATATAAAGCATTCCATCCCACCATCAGTTTCAGCCAGCACCCTAACTAAACAACGGCTGTAATAAGCCTGGGAGGGCAGTGTCACAGGCAAAAAAAAATTGGTTTATTTTTGGAGTTTTCGAAAATTATCGAGTTGGGGGGGGTGTCTTCTGTTTTAATATGCATATATTGATTGTACACATTTATTAAATTGCTTTTGAATGCACTACATTTTTAAGGTACTCTAATGAACTGCATGGACACTAATCAATGCACGTCCCAAGCAGGGAAATAACTCATGTACCAGAAGGTAATAAATCTGAAATCAAAATCCATGTCCTTAGCCAAGATCATTTTAGAGAAAGGAAAATGAATGAACCATAAATTATTATTTCAAATCTGATTTTCTAGATTCACAAACTTCTAATGCAATAAAAGGTTGCATTTCACAACACCCAGAATGTTGACTTCCAGGCCAGAAATTGTCCTCTTTGATCACTAAAACTTCTGCCTGGAGGGGTCATGTGAAGAAGCCAAACTGAGTGGATGTCCAAGAGGTGAGCTCCATGAAAACCCCTTACTACCTTTCCTCTCTTATCTCTCCCTACACCCTTCCTCGGGAACTCTGCTCTTCTGGCAAATCACTTCTATTTGTGCCCTTCTCTTCTACTGCTATCTCCAGATTTCACTCCTTTCACATTGCTGCTCCTTATGCCTGGAATAAACTACCTGAGTCTGTATGTCAGGTGCCTTCTCTGATCCTTTTCAAATCCAGGCTGAAAACACACCTCTTCGCTGCCGCTTTTGGATCTTGACTCTCCTGATCTCCTTTGTCTTTCCTTACCATTCCTCCCTAGATGTATCCCATGTCTACAGCTACTGTGTTGTCTGTCTTGACTAGATTGTAAGATCTGATGAGCAGGGACTGTCTTTCACATGTGTCTGTGCAGCACTGTTTACATTTTGTAATTCTATACAAATGTTCAGTAGTAGTAGTAGTAGTAATAGTGTACAAGAGGCTGCTTTTGGCCTCAAATTAATTTTTCGAATGATATAAGAACATAAGAACATACAATAAGATATGCCATACTGGGTCAGACCAAGGTCCATCAAGCCCAGTATCCTGTTTCCAACAGTGGCCAATCTAGGTCATAAGTACTTAGCAGTCTCCCCAAAAGACACAGGTTCCTCAATGCTTGTAATGGGTCAAGCAGTGATATCCTGGGTCCCTTTTAATAATGGTTAATGGATCTTTCCTCCAGGAACTTGTCCAACCCTTTTTTAAACCCAGCTACACTAACAGCTTTTATTACATCCTCCAGTAACAAATTCCAGAGTTTGATTACACATTGAGTGAAAAAATATTTTCTCTTATTAGTCTTAAATAGGTTACCCTGTAGCTTCATTGCATGTCCCCTAGTCTTTTTATATTCTGATGATGTAATCAATCAATCTACATTTGCCTGTTCCACTCCATTCATTAATTTATAAACCTCTATCATATCTTCCCTCAGTCGTCTCTTTTCCAGTTTGAAGAGCCCTAACCTTTTTAGCCTTTCTTCATAGGAGTATCCTTCCATGCCCTTCACCTAGTTGCAGTCCTTTGGGGCAGGAAGCAGTGTTGCAGAGTGAAACCTTCATAAGCAACCATGCTGCCCACGTTTGCTAAAGGGAAACATGAACAGGAATGGGAGCACAAGATGGCGGCAAATGCAGAAGTGGTGACAATGGCACTCCAGGATGAAACTATGTGGGTGCCAACAAGAAGCCTAACAAAAGTCCCGGATGAGTGCCTGGTGGAATTGCAAACCTCCATGGATGAAATCAAGTTGACTTGGAAACCCAGTCATAATGCTTGCATCATATGGATGAATGCATAGTGTCAGGAGAGAGCAGAATTGATGCTGTAGAAGCATGACTAAACAGTTTGGACCTTGCTTAGCAGAGCTGATGATCAAGAAAAAAAGGGAGGCGTAACAATATAAGAATGTAGGCCTTTCAGAGAGCATTAAGGAAGATGAGCTCTGGGAAATCACCGAAAGATGGACCTTGATCTGAATGGGAACCCCCTGCGGGCTGAGAGAATACACCATGTGGGCCCCAAAAAGGCCAATACTCCAATACCAAGGCAAGTGGTAATGTGTATCTTTAATTATGTGCTAAAACATAAATTAATGAGGCTTATAAAAATAAGAGAAGTCTGGAATATAAAGTCTCTAAGGTGCCCTTGTTCAATGACAACTCAGCTAAAGTGGTGGAAAAATAGAAAATCCATGGTGCCATACTGCACTATGCTGGTACAAAAGGACATTGCTTCACATTTCAATTCCCACAGTGGTTTGAGTGACCCATGGAAACAAAATGTAAGCATATGATGCACTCAGTAGTCTGAAGGCATTTGTGGAGAGCCTGTCTGATGCAAGGATCACTAGTTACAACTGCAAGGCAAGGCATGTGTGATAGATGGCGTGACATGGCAGGTCAAATTTTCTGCATCTCTCTGAAACTCTGTGATTGTGGAAAATGAAAAGGGATTGAGAAGAATGGTTGGTGTCAGTAGTAGCTGCGAATGGAGACTTGTGACTGACATGGTCAAGTTTGTTCCTGTTGACCTCCCTCTTGATGATTTTTTGGAAGACTATGGAAACTATGCACTGCTGGCAGTTTGAATGGTACCACATGTTTGGATTATTTGTGGGTGCAGCTGCGGCGCATGCCTGAGGGCAACTAGTCTATCCCGAGCTATTTTCACATGGAGAGATGGATCAAGTGGGCAAGACACCATATACAATGATTGAGCAGTCTCAATGGGAAGCCACAACACTGCAGCCTTAAGAGTGACATTAATGGTGCAGGTAGGACAAATTGCAGTATGTTTCACTTGTTATACTTGTAAGAGTGGATGAATGATTGGTGAGAGGAGTTTGCATGTGGAAAGCTGTAGGTGTTGGTAGTGCTGTGGGGGATTATAGGAAGTGGATTGGGTGGGTGGAGGGAAGTGTGAGGAAGGAATGGATGGGAGGATTTAGGGGGATGGATGGTGGAGGCTGAGAGGTATGGACATGGAGTGGAGGTTGACTGGGGGGAGTACTTTCCCAGGGTGGGTGGGGGGAGGGAGGAGAGGGAGGAGGTGGGAGGCTTGCTGCACTAAAGATTGAGTATAGAAATGAAATGCTGGGAGACACTGGGGTTTTCTTTATGAAATCTGGACAGGTAGAAGAGAACATCACAAAGAGTACGGACTATGGTTGACTTAAGAATAATGACCTTGAATATAGCAGGTATACACTCGCCAGTGAAATGGATCAAACTTCTATCATATCTAAAAAGGGAAAAGGTTGATATTGCATTTTTAGAGGAAACCCAGTTAATTGAAACAAAGCACAAGAAAGTCCATCGAGACTGGGTTGGGGAACTGGGCTTCTCATCCTTCAATAGTAGGCAAAGAGGTGTGGCTACCTTAATACACAAGAAGATCAGCTTTGAATTGCATAAACTGGTATAGGACCTGGAGGGGCGGTATGTGTTAATGGTGGGAATTCTGCAAGAGCAACAGGGTGGTATTAGGTAATATATACGCCCCAAATGTTTACAGCCATTGGTTCTTCTCCCAAATAGTGGTACTGTTGGTGGAATTTGCAGACTACAAATTTATTGTTGGTGGGAATTTTAACTTAGTCTGTGTCCCCCATTTAGACTGCAAACCACCAAGAAACTTAGCCAAAGGCTACACAAAAAAGGAGGCAAGTTTTCTCACTCTGATGGACACCTGGTGGGTGCTACACCTGGAGGAAAGAGATTACACATTTTATTGCAGCCCTCATTGTGCTACATGAGTTTGGACTTTCTTCTGGTCTCAGACACCTTGTTTAGCTCAGTACAGGGGAACAATATCAAGTAGGCTATATTATCAGACCATTCCCCGGTGTCAGTGGAGTTGAGGCTTGCTGCATACAAGGGAGATTTTGTGTAGAGGATAAATCCCACCCTTTACAAATATAGAGTTTTTTGCAGCTATCTGTGCCAAGTGTGGCAGGAATATATGAGAACTAATGCTAATGGGACTGTCGATCATCGAACACTATGGGATGCAGCCAAAGCCGTTTTACAAGGAAAGATTAGAGCATACTTAGGAGAGGTGCTTCAGAAGAGGGATAGGGAGATCTTGGCACAATACTGAAAAATGCACATTAAGACACTTCAGGAGCATGACAGGGTGGCACTCCTAGCAGTCAAAAAGTACCTGAATGAACTGCTGAGGCAGAGAGTGGAAAGCACCATCATACTTTATAAATACAACCTACACAAGTGGAGGAATAAAAAGGGGTGACTGTTAGCTAACCTGATTCGACTACAAGTGAAAATACAGCTAGTAACACAAATAAGGTAAGGTGGAAACATATACAATAAGGAGAATGAGATCCTGCAGTGATTTGTGATGTTTATAAAACACTATATATGGTACGGGACTGGGAGACAAGGCAGAGAGGGACCTGTTCTTCCAAGATGTGAGGATGCTCAGGTTGATGCCATTTATAAATGCCCCTTTACAAATTGGAAGTCCTGCAGGTGATTAAGACCTTGAAACTTGCCAAAGCACTGGGTCAGGACGGGTTTGGTTCTGAATACTATAAAATTCTGGGGGAACTCCTAGTGAACCCCTTTTTTCATTTGCCAGGAGGTGTTAAGAACAGGGGATGTGGGCAGCACTCTTCGATATACCTATGGGAAGAGACGGCATTTTATTAGGATCTTACCTACCTATATTGTTGCTGAATCAGGATGTTAAGATCACAGCAATGATATTAGTCTGGAGTCTAGGAAAGATCTTGTGGCTGATCGGTTTGCGTCAAGTTGTTAAACATATTGCAAGACCAGAAACGCAGCAACAGGGACGCTATCCTAGCTAGCTTGGATGCTGAAAAAGTGTTCGATAACATTTCTTGGGATTACCTCTTTGGGTGCTAGGGCAATATGGCCTTGGTGGACCCTTTTAAGAATGGGTGAAAGTATTATACAAAACACCAATAATGCAATTGCAGGTTAATGGGATGTTAACAGACCTTCCAAGTGAAAAGGAGAACTCGGCAGGGTCGTCCCTTGTACCTGCTGTTTTTTTTGCTTTTAAGAGAGCCTCTGGCTGTGAAGTTCTGCCATAGTGGGGAAGTAGAGTGAATTATGATAGGGCTTAATGAATGCAAACTGAACATGTTTGCTGATGATGCAGTATGTTGCTTTTTTTCTGAATAGTGTCAGTCGGCGTCTCCCTCACTTGATGGCGATGATACACTGATTTGATACTTTTGCGGGCTTAAAAATAAATTTTAGTAAGTCAGAGGAACTGCCTAAATAAAAGGAATAGTACTTTTCCCTTGATATGGGCGGGAGAAGCCATGTCTGGGCATCTATCTTAGCCCGCATCCTCTATAAAATAATTGTTATTGATAAATTAGACCAAGCAAAGGCATTATGCATTCGGTAGAAAGATCTGCTGCTTTCTCTCCTATGCTTTTGAAGATGGTAATATAGTACATCTAAGGTTGCTATATCCATTGCAAATGTTGCTTTGGGTTAAAAACAAAGAAATTCAAGTATATCAGGGTATAGTGCAGACTTTTATTGGAAGGATAATGCAGCAAGAATTAGCTAACAAAAGTTGGTAGCCCAAAGGGAAGTGGGGGGATAGGGGTTGCCCAACCTGAGGGGATATAATGTGGCTGCTCTAATAAGGTGAACATAAGAACATAAGATATGCTATACTGGGTCAGACCAAGGTCCATCAAGCCCAGTATCCTGTTTCCAACAGTGGCCAATCTAGGTCATATGTACCTAGCAGTTTCCCCAAGAGACACAGGTTCCGCAATGCTTGTACTGGGTCAAGCATTGATATCCTGGGTCCCTTCTTAATAATGGTTTATGGACCTTTCCTCCAGGAATGTGTCCAAACCTTTTTTAAACCCAGCTACACTAACAGCCTTTACTACATCCTCCGGTAACAAATTCCAGAGTTTGATTACACGTTGAGTGAAAAAATATTTTCTTTTATTAGTCTTAAATAGTTTACCCTGTAGCTTCATTGCATGTCCCCTAGTCTTTCTATATTCTGATAAGGTAAACAATCGATCTACGTTTACCTGTTCCACTCCGTTCATTAATTTATAGACTTCTATCATATCTCTCCTCAGCCGTCTCTTTTCCAGGTTAAAGAGCCCTAACCTTTTTAGCCTTTCTTCATAGGAGTATCCTTCCATCCCCTTTACCATTTTGGTGGCTCTTCTCTGAACCTTTTCTAATAACTCTATCTTTTTTAAGATACGGCGACCAGAATTGCACACAATATTCAAGGTGCGGTCTCACCATGGAACGATATAGAGGCGTTATATCTTTTGTTTTATTTTCCATTCCTTTCCTTATGATACCTAGCATTCTCTTTGCTCTCTTGGCCGCCGCTGCACACTGGGCCGAGGGTTTTAACATGTTATCCACAATGACGCCTAAATCTTTTTCTTGGATGGTGGTTCCTAATGTGGAACCTTGCATTGTGTAACCATAGTTTGGGTTGTTCTTCCCTAGGTGCATAACTTTGCACTTGTCCACATTAAATTTCATCTGCCATTTTGTTGCCCAGTCTTCTAATTTATCAAGATCCTCTTGCAATTTTCCACAATCCTCTTGAATCTGTCACAGAGCAGCATAAGTACATGCCGGAGGGGTTGGTGGAAGCCCTAATGACTTCATATGGTCTTTTTAGTGTGCTCCAATTCAAATCCATACATTAGAGTAAATTGGGCTGGAAAGGACAGATGCTATTGTTCATTCAGAAAGGTTGGGAATGTTGGAGAGGCAGGCTGAGAAAAGATGGGGGGCTATTGCCATTTTTGTCTCTTTCACATAACCCTGAATTCCCTCCGGGATGTGCAGGATCACCTTTTGTGAAATGGGCAGAGTTAGGATGCAAGTATTTAGGGCACCTGGTGGACCTAAGGGGAGGGATGTTTTCCACTTTTGATCAGTTTAAGGAAAAGTGAGATAACCCCACTCACTATTTGTGGGCTTACGTTCAAGCCAGACATTACTACCAATCCCTGTGGAAGGGAGGAAAGGTAATACAATTCAACAATAAGGACAAGGCCTTACAACAGGTGCCAGGGTAGCTTGATAGGGTCTCCAAGTAGTACAGGATACTTCAAGATAGTAAAGGGGGGGGGGGGGGTTGAATACGGTCCTTAGAAGAGACTTGAGAAGGGGAAATAGGGAAGAAATCCCAGAGCAGAGGCTTGTAAGATTTCAGGAAATGCAATTCAAGCTGTTACACAGAACATACATTTCTCGAGCTCGGGGGTGCAGGATGAAATCGTGGGCTAGTAAAGAGTGCATCAAGTGAAAAATGAAGGAGAGGATTCTCATACATTCTTTCCTAGAGTGTTGGACACTGAAAGAGTACTGGACCACAGTATTAGTGAGTATTATGCAACTCGTTAGAAGCAAAGTACAGTGAACTTTTAAGCACATTTAAGACTAATGAGAGAAAATATTGTTTCACTCAATGCGTAATCAAACTCTGGAATTCATTACCGGAGGATGTAATAAAAAATGTTAGTGTAGCTGTGTTTAAAAAGGTTTGGGCAAGTTGCTGGAAGAAAGATCCATAAACCATTATTAAAAAGTAGCAGGGAAATCCACTGCTTACCCCAGGATGGGCATTGTGAAACCTGCGTACCGTTATGGGAACCTGCCAGGTACTTGTGACCTGGATTGGCCACTGCTGGGAAGAGGATACTGGGCTTGAGGAACCTTGGTCTGACCCAGTATGACATTTCTTTTGTTCTTATGACTTATGGTCTGCTGCTGTTGGGGGATGAGAAGCCCTTAAGGGAGACAGGGATGGGAGAGGATGAGATGTAATTTACTCTACTAGCCTTGCTGGCAGCCAGGAAGGTGATCTTACAGAACTGGGTCAAAAATAAGGAACCTCCTGTATAGCAATGGAAGAATGGTATGACAGTGGAAGATACCTACTTGTGAACATTCAAAAAGAAAGAAGAAGGGCTACGTCCAAGTCTGGAGAAGCTTCTTGGAGAAGTGTATCTGAGCCTGCACAGGATTGGGCCCCACTGTTGAAGTGATATGTGATGCAAAGCTATCTGACTGGAGTGTCATTTTCTGGGAATCATGTAAATCTGTGTTAATATTGCTTGCTTTGATGGTCTCAATCCAACAAGCTGCTGAGCTGACTACAAGAGTGATAGATGCAGCGGATCAGGGGAGGGGGGTATAAGGGGGAAAAACCATAATGCTGGCAATGATGGGGAGTATTTCTGATGAGTCTAGGATCATATAATTACAGATGTAGTGGATAGTACTGTAGTTTATTGATTGCTATTGAGATATTCAGTAGCCGCTTTTGTATTAGGTCGAGATACGGTATGTGCCTATTGAAGTATTGTGCTGTTCATAGGGAGTGGGCTGTGGGTGGTTCTGCTACTGTGATTGTTATTCTTCATTACTGGCATTGAATAAAAAAAAAAAGGTTCTACCTGACATTCCTCAATATGCTCTTGTTGTTCAATACTGTCGAGTCACGTTGACCCTGTGGACAGTGTGACTCTCCTGGTTCGCAGCAGAAATTATCAGCTGTATCTCCCCTTCCAGGGAAGGGGAATGTCAAAGAAAGGAGGGAAAGGGAGGGCTAGAGGTAGACCGAGAGGGAAAGGTCAAGGTTCCTTTAAGCCCAGGGCTTCATGAACAGAGTTCACTCCTCTTCCCAGCCACTGGGTTGCAGATATAAATCAGAAAGGCTTGGAAGGAAGGGTTGTGTTCTCAAGTCCAGCCCTAAATGACGTCACTTCCTTTGCAACACCTGAGTTTGAAGGATCCATGACTGACGAGGAGTTTGGTGGTGTGTAACCAATGGAAATTTTCTCTGCATCAGTAGAACTGCTACTACAAGGTACTGAGCCCATGGACTGTTCTTTAAGTAGAAGAGATATGGGATGTGTGGCTGCATGAAAGGAATATTAGTTGGATAAAGCTGTCTTAGGACAGTTTGTGGGAGGGCAAGCAGAAGAAAGCCCCAAAAGGTGAGAGCTTGCTTGCCAGAAGATGGAGGCTCTCCTTCCTGCTAAACTTAATTATCAGAGAGACAGACCAACAAAAGGCTGGTAATGGACTTGAAGTTACCAGCAATACGCTAATATAAAGACTGTGGACTAATTGTTATACCAGGGAAGAGAAGGATTGCCTCAATGGGATCCTGGCTCATTACAAGTTTTAAAACAGAGCCAGAGTGAAGCAAAAGAAGCTACAGCCGGGGAGGGGGGCTGGATTGGATTGGATTAGTTCCTTTCTAAGAACTTGAGTCTGCAGTGAAGCAGTGGACTGTAGGACCAGGAAAGGAAGACTAGAATTGATTCATTTAAAATATGCTACTGTGGAGAACTGATAAACTTTTTGGGAATGAGTAAACATATAAATAATTTTATAATCAATGAACATCATTGCTCGCATTGTCCACATTCTGACCACACTCTTCCCATGTGCATGCCTACAGTGAAAGAACACATGATGCAAACTGTGTGCATACTTTCACGCTAGTCAGTATTTTATAAAGTCATTTACTTGTGTAAATGATTAAAATATTAGAATCTATACATTTGTGCATAAATCTAGGCAGCTACTTATAAAATTGCTCCCTTAAAGTGTGGTACAATGCATGTTTCCCCTTCCTCGCTTCATGAAAAAGCATGTCCTCCGGGAATCTTGGCAGGAAAATATATAGAAAACTATCTCAATAGGCTGGTAGTGCTGTATGGGTGAGTGGATAGGGGAGGATCGTATGGGTTTTGTGTGGTGACTGCTCGTATATGTGTGCATGTGTGCGCGCATGCGCGCGTGTGTGTGTGTATGTGTGAATGGTATGGTGTGGTGTGTTTGTTTTGGTAGCTTTAGACATTCTGTCCCCTTCCCTCCATATATTCCCCACTGTCCCCTTGCACTCACTTCCTCAACCTCCCACTTCACTGTGCACCCACTCTTCCTTGATACTTCTGCTTCCAAAGATGTATATGCATGAAAAATTATTTATAAAATTACCCCTGACATTACTATTGCTCAGTGTTTTAGAATAAAAACATATTTCCATTGTGGCGATGTACTTTAAAGAAAAAAAATATTTAAAATCCAGCAAAAATAGCAGCTCAAAGGAGATTTGTTTTTTTGAAGCTATAGTTACAGACATTTGTTTCTTTGTATGTTAACTGTTGAAAGCAGAGGATTATATGAAACTCGGTCATATGGCTGTGTAACTTAGTCCTATTGAGCATGATTGCCAATGTTTCCAGAGGTGGTGAAACATGCTGAAGAGCATTCACCATTCAGATCACCCAGGTTTTCTGAGACGGTTTGTTAAATTAGCTGAAGTCCCCATCATTCCTGTCTGCTGGGATGCCAACATCAGGCTTTGACCTTTACATGTCATTGCGTCATGTGATTATTCCAGTAAGAGGCCTGAACGGTTCTCTACTTTATGTCAAGTTCTGGGTTCCATTAACTATAAAAAGCATTCTTTCTTTCTGTTAAGATCAATGGCAGCAACTTTGATGAGCTTAGTTATATCTGACGGCCGAATCGTGACACATCTCTGGCAATAAGCTGATTGAAATCAGTCTGAGAGAAAATCATGCCAAATGTAGATTTTGCAAAGTGCATGATGTCTGTGCATCTGTGTGTTTAACTCCATGAATGAAAGAGAGAAAAATATTTTGTATGAAAAGATAAACATGCAAGGATATGTAGGTTTCCTCAGAGTAATCAGTTTGGGGAAAAAAAATCAAATTTCCTTATGGACCCATTTACTAAAGTGTGTTAAGGGTAATGCAGTGCAAATGTACACAGAATTATTTGTTAATGCATTTTTTAGTATCTATTATCTCCATATTGGCCCAAACACCTTTGTGTTAGTCCATGTCAAAATTAAAACAGAGTAAACATTGACTACACAATAAAAATGTATACATATGTACATGGACTACACAATAAAAATATATATCTGCAGGTTAGGACAATTTGAATGTTTGAGAGGGTTCTTCAGAAAAAAAGTGCAAAAGCATATATTTGCTACACAGTAATGTGAAAGCATATTTACAAATGATATCCAAGCCAGAACATCTAAAAAGAAGCAGGCACATTCCAAGTTCAGACATAATTTCACAAACCTGGATGTGCCAGATATGGATGTCCTTGAAATAGTATTCAAGAATGTTGACATCTGGGAGTAGCCTAATGGTTAGGACCAAGGGAAGCCAGGCTTGGAATCCCACTGCTGCTGTCATTGTGATTGCGCAGAGTACTGCGGATGGCGGAGTTCCATCTTCCCTACACCCTCTGGATGTTTTACAGCCAAAACAAGCACATTTCTGATGCCTATACATTCCTCGAGCAGGTCTAAATTGGATGGGGTCACAGACGTTTCTGAAATTGAGCGGGGGCATATAAACCATTGTACCATCCCAAATATGCCTCAGCCACACCGGACCTCACACCGGAAAAATCTTTAAAACCCATTTATAAAATGACTCTGAGGACAACTCTGTAATTCGAATGTCTGCATGCACATTTTCGGACATTCAAATTATGACTAAAGCTTTTAAATGACCCCCATATAACGGGGCTCATTCTGAACACCGAATAACGGCATTCTATGTATGGGTTGGACAACCAACCCATGCTCAGTTCCCCAGCCCGATTCTGCTGCCAGCGCTCCCTGCACGTACACAGTGTTTGTGTGGGGAGTGCTGTACATTGGTGGGAAGGGATGGAGCGGGGGCAAGCGAGGAAATGGCCAGGTGCAGGGACATACAGAGGCTATTCAGGAAAGGCCTCTGTATGCACCCCGGCACTAACATGGACATGCACCCTATTCTACCCCAATGGTGGAATAATTGCTGGGTGCTGCACAGTAGGCAGGCCGTACCCCATAGTGATGCCATCCAATTCAGGCCTTGGACAACAGTATGCAGGGACTGCTGTAGGGCATGGCATTCATCACTGACAGCTGGCCATGTCAGTGCCATGGCTGACAGGATGCCAATGCACAAGCATGCCAGCCAGAGCATTGTGTGGTGGGGCCAGGCAGCCTCGGAGACATCTCCCACCTCAAAATATGTTGCATGCTGGGCCATCTATCTGCCCAATTCCACAATCGTGGGTGCGTCCAGATCCCGCAGTTGTGGAATCGGGTCCAACTTGTACATGAGCAAAATCCAGTGCGATGCTGCTCCTTTTTTTTGGATGTGTTTGTGAAATACTGGATTTGCTGAACAATATATAAGTGCATATTTTGCAAATGTTGGCACTTTCACATGTAAGTATTGGGTTTTACAATAGATGTTGCATGGTGAATAAGCACTGAGTATGCTGATACATATATTTTATGACCAGGGGCGGCCCAAGAGGAGTGCGGGACCATGTGCAGAGACTCGGTGCAGGGCCTCATTTGCATATGGGATTCATTTCCATAAATATTTGCATAATGTTACCATACACTAAAATTTTGTAAATATTCCTCTTAATGCGTGTATGGATAAAGAAAGACTAAAAGATTTCTACATTATTATAATCCAGTGCCAACCGCCAGGCACATTAGGAACTACTACAAACACTGCCAATTTAGAACCCATAGCAAACCCGCCGTATCGTAACAGCACTACCAGGACTCATAAAGCACCATACCCTACCTATCAAAAGGCAACACTGCAAATATTAAACCAATAATTTTCAGAGAATAACAATACATGACCTACTGGGGAAAGAGAACAAGTGGCAATGTCAAATAGGAATTACATAAACACAATACCTCAGCTCAGTTACACATGCAGAACATAGACCATCACCAAACAAGGAATCACAATTTAGAAAGAGGAAGAAAATAATTAAACTGGGAACCCCAAAAGACAAACTTGGAATGTACAACACTATTGAAATAAAACTATAAATTAATTTCCTCATGTACTAAACAAAGCGCAGACGTTAATGATGCACATTTCCCAGAGCTGACATATTTCAGTTAATAAATTCAAAATAAAGAGATATCTTTCTACCTTTTGTGCATTTTTTTTTTCAGTTGCAATTGCTCCAGCCACTTTCTTCTGGTTTCTTTGTGTCTTCTGCTAACTCTCCATCGTCTGCTGTCCATTTGTCCTTTCTTCTCTCTTCTAGTTTTTTCCATTCTCTCTCTACATCTGCTTTAACATACTAATCTTTCTCCTTTTGCTCTTTCCTCATTCCTATTTCATCCACTCATATTTTACTCCTCCATCCTCAATCCCCACTTACTCTCCCAATTCCCGGCCAATTGTAGATTTTTCTTCCCTCCCACAAAAAATAATTTCCCCCTCTCCCAGCCCCATCCCATTCTAATCCTCCCCCACCATCAGCTCCCTTCTAGTTCCAGCCCCACCCAGCATCCACTCCCTTCTAGTCTCCGCATCAGCCCATTTCCAGTCCTATCCGAGTCCCTCCATCAGCTCATTTCCAATCCCAGCCCCCCATCAGTCCATTTCTAGTCCTTTCCTAGCCCCATCACCAGCCCATGTCAAATCCTATCTCCCCTCCACTCAGCCCATTTCCAATCCAAGCCCCCCATGAGACTACTTCCAGTTCTGGCCCCTCTATGAGTCCATTTCAGTCCAAACCCCCACCACAGCCCATTTCCAATCTTAGCTCCGCCAACAGTCCATTTCCAGTCTTATCCTAGCCCCTCCATCAGCCCATTTCCTGTCTAAGCTCCCCCCCACTCAGCCCATTTCCAGTCCTAGCTGCCTCCCCCACAGCCTATTTCCATTCCAAGCCCCCCTCCAAATCATCTATTTGCAGTTCAAGCCTCCCCTTCCACTCAGCCCATTTCCAGTCCTAGCAACCCCCCAACCCATTACCAGTCCTAGCCCCCCATCAGCCCACTTCCAGTCCTAACCCCCATCACCCCATTTTCAGTCTTAGCCGCCCATAGCCCATTACCAGTTCCAGCCCCCCATCAGCCCACTTTCAGTCCTCACCCCATCAGCCCATTTCCAGTCTTATCCCCCCATAGCCCATTACCAGTCCTAACCCCCATCAGCCCACTTCCAGTCCAAACACCCCATCATCCCATTTCCAGTCCTGGCCCCCCATAGCCCATTACCAGTCCTAACCCCCCCATCAGCCCACTTCCAGTCCTAACCCCCCATGACCCCATTTCCAGTCCTGCCCCCCATAGCCCATTACCAGTCATAACCCCCATCAGCCCATTTCCAGTCCTAACCCCATCACCCCATTTTCAGTCCTAGCCCCCCCCCATAGCCCATTACCAGTCCTAACCCCATCAGCCAACCTCAAGTCCTAACCCCCCCATCAGCCCATTTCCAGTCCTAGCCACGCCCCATAGCCCATTACCAGTCTTAACTCCCCCGTCAGCCCACTTGCAGTCCTAACCCCATCACCCCATTTTCAGTCTTAGCCCCCTCCATAGCCCATTACCAGTCCTAACCCCCCATCAGCCCATTTCCATTCTTAGCCCCCCATAGCCCATAACCAGTCCTAACCCCCCATCAGACCACAGTCCATTACCAGTCCTAACCCCCTCCCCCCCATCAGCCCGGGGAAAATTTAAAATAAAAATAAAAGGCTGGCTGCTGCCTTTGCCACCAATGCAGCGGCAGAATCGAGTGTCCCCCGCCCCCCACCCCGCCCGGCAGAGTCCTCCCTCCCTGCATCAGTCCCTTTGGTGCCGGCTTGGAGGGCCATGGGACACTCAATTCTCCCGCTGCCACGGCGGCAGCAGCAGCAGCCAGCTTTTTTTTAAATATTTTTAAAATGTACTTTTAATACAGAATGTTCTTTGCGCGGGGCCCCCTGAAATGCGGGGCCCTGTGAAAAAAACATTCTCGCTCAATGGATGGGCCAGCCCTGTTTATGACTGTCCTCTTATTAAACTCTTTTGGACATGAATATGGAAGAAATTCCAGGAAATCTTTCATGTTAAGCAAGAACTATAGCTTTTGCTTATATTTTTTGATCTCTGTGCATGGCTGATGTCAGTGCTAGTCTATGTAAACTGTTTGACATGTTAATTACACTTACTCTGACAGTGATCATAATTAATTGGAAAAATGCTTCCTTACAGTCCGTTCCATTTTTGTGGAGCAGTGTGAGGTGTACAGCTATAAGAAGATAATGGACGTTAAATCACGGTTAATGCTTGGAGCACTCAAAATGTGGGACCCACAAGACACATTTCTCAGAATTGAGTCTATGAATATCTAATTAGTATTTTTACCCCCTTTCGTATAATATGGACTGTGATGTGAAGAGAGATAATTTGCTGTTCTACATCTTCTTTCCTTCTTACTGCTATGTATGTTTTCTTTAGGTATTTTTATGTTGTGTTTGTTTTTGTTTTGTCAAAAAGAGCAATAAGAGTTATGAACAAAAAAAAAGAAATTTATGAACAGGGCTTATAAAATAACCCCTTAGTGGATAAATGCATGCAAATGAGTGGAGAAGTGGCCTAATGGTTCACTGGCTTAGTAACCAAGAGACCAGAGTTTGATTCCCACTAGCACTCCTTGTGACCTTGAGCAAGTCATTTAACCTTCCATTACCTCAGAAGAAAGGCCTGGCAATCTAATTCTGGTTACAGTACCAAGAAAGTCCAGGAGCTGCTGGGTCACCAGAAGTCAGCATTGACTCAAAGGCACACTTTGGGGTATGTTTACTAAACGGCGCTACCGGCGCAGCTGTGACGTTATTGCGTGATATGTGATGTTATCGCATGGATTGCCATGCAAGAACGTCACGTATCACGTGATAACATCTGCTGTGGCGTTAAGGTGCGCAGAGGGTGGACCAGCAAGGCCCCCCAGAGGGCGGAGGAAAGCTCCCCAGGGGCAGAGAGAAGGGGTCAATGGGCAGAGAGTGGGTGTGGAGTGGCTCCTTGCACATTAACGACGTGAAATGAAGCTCAGAAAATTAGCGCCAGTGAAAACCTGGCGCTAGGCACATTTGCAGGTCAGAGAAACCATTTTAGTCAGCAATGTTTCTCAAAGGCAGAGAAACCCAAAAACGTGATAGTAGTGATACATGTGCAGGAGCCAAAAAAGCAAAGAAACAGATAAAATGACCAGAACCACATTTGAAATTCCAATAACCAAGCTGGCCAATAGTGATATTAATGAGAAACATAAAGCAACACTACTGACAAAGCATAAAAAAGAAGATATCATGTCTGGAAGGGTCTATTCTCAGTCCCCCTACAAAGTGAATGATCCCACATTGAAATACCGCTGATCAGGGTGTTTGTCGTTTATATTGGGCAGGTTTGTTATGGCGTGAAAATATGCAGCAACAGCAGAGTGGGCACATAGGACAGGGCAACTGTACTGCTGCTGGAAATAGGATACAGAGGACTGCAGGCGGCACATGCTGTGGTCCCGCTGGGGCACATTGCGGACTAGGCAGATTCCTAGGTGGCACCAGCAAGACAGCAACTGACGAGGGTCCAACATGGGCATGAGGGTGTTCCCCACAGTGTCCCAGGGGATATTACCCAGCAGGTACCCCCAAGGGCACAGAACATTGGCAGATGGTGCCGGGGGGAAGCACGCATGTCCAATGGAGGCACCCCCACCTGAGAACCCACACCATAGGCAGCTGCCTACCGGCACACTGGCTGGCCTAAGACTGCGCACCACCAGCACCACTGGCATAAGGGCATGTCAGCATGGTGGCGGAAGGGTGCTGGTGGTAGAGGGGGCAGTGGCAGCTGCCCACAGCAGACCACGGCCAAGCCCCATTTAGGCGTGTGCCGTGCACTGCAACAGACAAGATCTATCTGATGTATAGTCATGGTATCCCCAGGGAATAATTGGGTTCCATGGCAACAGTGTGGTGCAGTACACATAGCCAGTGTACTCAGGGGCAGAGGGTCACAGGTTCAAGTCCCAGCTGTGGCCCCTTCAAACCATATCCCCATATTTTATGCAGTAGTAAACCATGGTAATAAAGACAGAACCTTTCTTGCAGAGAAATGAAACATGCCATAAACGCCTATATGTCACCCTACAGAGTACAGACACCATAAACATGTGCAATCCCTAGAGCAGAGTATCCCACCTGCAGTCCTGGAGGGCAAAACACCATTCAGGTTGTCAGGATGTCCCTAATAAATATGCATGAGATGTATTTACATGCACCACCCCCATTGTATACACATGTATCCATGCATATTCAGTAGGGAAAGCATGAAAACCTGAACCGTGTTTGGCCTACCCGGACCGGAGTTGGGAACCTCTGCCCTAGAGCAGCGGCACAAACACCCACACCCACAGGCTCCACTATCCAATGCCTCATGGAGAGTCAGGCCGTTGGGCCCTATGCAGACTAGCATCTCCCAATACTAGCAACTGCATACCTCAGCAATGCCGCTCTAAACTTGGGAACACATTCAACATATATCAAAAGGTCGCTATGATCAATGTTAGATAACACATCCTATGTTAAACACAATTTGTTGACAGAGATTCATCATAGCAACCTTTCTGATATCTGTGGAGTGTGGTTCAGTGTATGCTCCAGACAGTGTTTACCACGCCAGGGAGTGACCCCAACAGTATTGCATACCATAGCAATGCCTGCACTGTGCCCAGGACTGGTGTGGCGACCAGGGTTGCAAACCACCTCTATCCTTGCACAATGCTGAAATAGGTGTGGGAGTGTGTGTATGTCTACCCAGAGTGCTGTGGCTGCCTACACCTTACTGAGCCCACAATGCTTGCACTGTTTCCAGTGTTAGCCTGCCAATGTGCATAATGTGGAGCAAGGTACTGTGGGTATGGCCCGGACAGGGCAGCCTGGGCAGGATGCATCTGCAGAGGGCATAGGGCAATGGCTGGGACATTGTAGTGCCCAACCACCACCTGCAAGGACAGGGTGGTCACAGCATGTCATGCTGGGAGCTCACTCTCATCCTGACTGAGCAGTGACCATGGCATGGCTAGGTTACCCCATAGTTCCATACAGTATGTCTTTCAGGTGATATCTATGCGTTCCCTGTTCTGGGGTCCAATCACTGACATACCTGCTTGGTGTGTGTGCTCACATCCCATTTTGGGTGCACACAGTTCCTCTAGGGGCATGCACTATGTGCTAGCTAGCAGACCATCTGCAGTTAGCGTGTGTATGGCAGGAGCACCTTGCAGGGTGAAGACTGATAGTACCCACTGCTGGTCAATGTCAGATGGTGGTGGGGGGTATCTGAGTGTATACAGGCCCACTGCCAGTGCCCTGTGTGATACAAACAGATCTTCATCCAGTGCTTTGGAGGGTGCTCTCTCCCCTGCAGTACCGGGGTAGCTGGTCCCACAGCCCTTCATCATGTCACTGCACTGCTGCCATTGCAAAGATGTAGAGTGTGGTGCTGTTGGAGGTAGATCCTGTCCCCCCACCCTGGCCCCAAGAGGGTGGGTCTGTAGGTGCTGCCCCCTAATGCACATGTGGGTCCAGACACACACACCCTGCCCTATAGGGCACAATAGGTGATGGCAATGAGGTGAGGGTGTTTCTGTTGGCAGCACAGATTGTAGAGATGTGTGACACGCAGCAAAAGAGATTGCCTCAGTCAGCCATAGCCGATGAGACCCTGAGGGATTGAACCCATGAGCTCTGGCTTGTTGGTCATTGTATTAACCAGTAGGCTACAGCTCTATACATATTCTCATAGCACTGCCATAAAGTTAAGCTTACCGCATGTAAACAGCCAACGTGCCCCCTATTATGCGATACACAGTGCATGCTACATGGACGCCGGCACGCTGACCTCCCTATATGGCTTTGCTTACATCATGGCTTGGGGTTTCGCCACTAACATTAGGATGGTGCACATATACCCCATAGCAAATAGGAGTGTGTTCCCCAAAACAAAATCATCACTGCAGCTGGGAAACCTAAGGAACCCTGTAAAGTGCCATAGCTGTGGGTCTACTCCATCCCGGTAAGCACAGCTGACATTTACTGGGTTGACCTGCAGTTGCTGTGTAGTCAGCCTGTGCTATGAGAAGAGGCATAGCACACTGGTTAATACAATGCCCTCAAAGTCACTGCTCATGGGTTTGAATACCCACTGCACCAACAGTAAGATGAGTGTTAGTAACAGTCAGACACATCCTCACAAACAGTGACACAAGCTGAATACACTATAACCTTTGTCCCATGCCCCAAAGGAGAGGCCTGGCATGGTGTTGCATCTCCAAAAGCGCGGCAGAAGGTGCCCACAGCTGAGGCACAGCAGATGCAGCCCAAGCCAAACAGCTTAAGTAATGCGATGCTGTAAACCAAAGCCAGCCACCGTAGCCACCAATCTCAGTATCCAACATGTAGTAATGCAGCCCTAGAGATACTTTTCCATGTGGCGTACGTGACACGTGCACGTCATGTGCATGGCGTAGTAGTGCGCGGTACGGCATATGCACGATACTGCACATGCGCAGCGTGCGTCACCAATACATGGGCACATGGGCATTCCTCAAAATGGCGATGCAATCCCGCAAGCCAGTCTTTAGCCGCCACAACCTACGACAGCTGGCAGCCCTAATATGCACCAGGCAACCATGCCCCTTCCCAGGTGCCTCGAAATGCCAGGATCTGGAACGCGTACGGAGGGCGTGGGTGCGCATCACAAGACGCTTTAACCGTGCAGCAGACTACCCATGTGAGGCAAGTGTATGGGAACAGGTCACTAAATGAAAGGTGTGCAACACAATATCCAGCAATCAAAACACATAAGATATGCACCACTTGTGTGAGACACGTGTATGTGGGCAAACCTGTGATCAAGCTATCTGTGTATGTTGCTGTGTGCACGTATGCCAATACGCAGGAGGCATAGATATGAAAGCAGAAGTGCAGAGGGTAGCACGCTGTGATGTAAGCTGCTCCTGTTGTAGTGCGCACCTCTTCCCAACCCCCAGGAGTTGCAGCCCCCCATGATAGAGCTATATTAGGCATCCCTGTGACATGGTGGCTGATGCTATGACATATTACCAGCTATGGCCAATCTCCAGGAGAGATCTGACCTGATCACAGAGGCCAAGTAGTCATCATGATGCACTGGGAGCTGCTGCAGTCGGAGTACCACAGGCCTGCCCCATCCCCAGGAGGCATCAGATCTGATGACAAAGGTCCAGCAGTCATCCTGGTGATGTGTTGAACATCACCATTGGCCCCGAATGCTCGCAGACCTGCGCATAGGGGCATATCAAACATCCTGGTGTTATTGATGTTGTTGTTGTTGCCGTTTCCCAGCTCTGCCCTAACCTCAGGAGGCATCAGACCAGCAGACACAGGTCTATTCTACATCCTGGTGTTATGGTGGGTGCTGTTGTTGCAGGTTTCCAGCTCTGCCCTAACCCCAGGAGGCATCAGACCAGCAGACACAGGTCTATTCTACATCCTAGTGTTATGGTGGGTGCTGTTGTTGCAGGTTCCCAGCTCTGCCCTAACCCCAGGAGGCATCAGACCAGCAGACACAGGTCTATTCTACATCCTGGTGTTATGGTGGTTGTTTGCGTTTCAGGTTCCCAGCTTTGCCCTAACCCCAGGAGGGATCAGACCAGCTGACACAGGTCCATTCTACATCCTGGTGTTATGGTGGTTGTTTGTGTTGCAGGTTCCCAGTTCTGCCACATCCCCAGGAGGCAGCACACCAGATTCCAGTGGTCCAACAAGCAGCCTGGTATAACTGTAGCTGATGCTGGTGCAGGTACCCAGCCCCTCACCCCCCCCCCCCAGGTGTCTGAGCATGCACCACAGAGGCTGCATCAGCGTCCATGCATCATGGTGATGGGTCCTGTTGATGTGGGACAGCCTGCCTAACACCGAGGTGTGTGCTGGAGTGCTGTGTGTATGGAGTCACACCCCCTGTAGACCACAATTGCAATGCCCCACATGCTATGTTGCCCACGTCATGCCAGGAGATGGCAGGGACATGGGATGGGGTGGCTGTGAGGTGATACACAGGGCACATAAGTGTCGCAACACAAATGCCCAGCCTCATGCCCACACATGCAGGTGGCATTGCCAACAGCAGGTATGGGACCTGCTGCCCATAGCAGGAGCGGCCACCATTGCACGCAGACAGACATGGATGTGGGGGAGGACGACATGGAGGGTGGGGAGGGGTGGGAGGAGGGGATGGTGGAGGGTGCTGGGGAGGTGGAGTGGGAGGGCAAGGAGGGTGGCGGGGATAGTGAGGGGAGCGGCCCGGATGGGTAGGGTGGGTGGGGCATGGAGGGTGGGGAGGGGGATCCTGTGCCTGAGGGCAGTCGCATGCTACCACAGGGCACTGGGGGCCCCTGCCACCTGCCCCATGTGCATGGCCATGGTGTCAGGCCAGGTGTGGGCCCCCCACACATTTCTACGCACAGGGCCCACGCAGATGCCACCACCCAGACCACAGCCACATGGTGTGGATGTGGAGGCAAATGTGTGGGTCTCCTGTGTGTGGCGATGGACACCATTATGCGGACCCTGGGCGAACATGGCCATGCCATCAGGCAGCTGACAGCTGCTGTGCAGGGTATGGCTGAGGTGATGCGCCACCAGCATTACCATGGCATGTTCACTGCACACCCCCACCCATACCCCCACGGCAGGCCCCCGGGTGTGTGACCCACAGTTATAGCTGTGGCCATCTCCCAGTGGCAACCCCAAAAGCAAACTGTGCCCCCCCTAACATCAGAGATGGATGTTCATGCTGGAATAATGCTCAATGTGAAACAGTTTATAGAGTTGATCTGCCTGTGGGAGAGTGTTTCTGTGTTCCAATTGTTAATGTTTGTATGGCACCTACCAACACATACCCTTATTATAACACTGTGTAGGCAGCCAAATTCTGCAATGGTCATGTGTCCTCTGTACATACATGCTGTAGCAGTGAGTGTGCCAGCTGTCTGCATGTCTCAGTGTGCATTTTTGATACATACATTGTCCCTGTCCCACAACAGGCTGCGTTGAGCACCATGTGCGCTGACGGACGTATCCCCTGCTGACACCATGATGTAAACATGCGCTGCACCGTCCACCAGACATGGACACAGGCACGTTGTCACAGATAGTCTGTAGCAGGGGTGCAGCACATGATAGGACGGTGAGGAGGTGCGGGTATGATACCCATGATGCAACATATATGTGATGTATGCGGGGACCCACATGTCAGTCAGTGCGTTAGTTGGTGGGACACACTAAGATGGGGTTTGGTGGGGTGAAGGAGCAGTGGCACAGTACAAGTGCTGGAGGGGGGTAAACAACTGACAGTAGCTAGTTATATCTGTACGTCATGTCTGCCCGCCAAGCATGTACGTTTAGTATGCCACCATGTCCCTGGTGTGTGTCCGACAGACGGGTCACCCATGTAGATAGCCTGATGTGGATGATATTCGGGGACAGAGGGGGGACATACCCCACAATGTGGGCTGAACAATCAGACATGTACAGCAGGTGGCAGGAGGAGTGAAGGTGTAACACCAGGCATATGTATGGCTGTGAACACATGGCATGGTGCATGGAACACAGGGCATGTGTGCACCGCTCTGTAATGACTGATGCTGGTGCAGACACCCCAACAGCCTGTGACAAGGTAGAGCACAGGTGACCATGCTAACCCCAATTGGGACAGCCCACTCAGGGAACTCCCAACACAAAAGAAGGACACGTGCACATCAGTGAACAAAGGTAATGAGTCATTTAATGTGGTTTACAGTCCAAATTGCATTCACACACCTACGGCCTGCATGACTGCCCATGCCTCTGCCCCCTCCCACGTCCCCCCACACTACTTGCTGCTGCTGTTGCTGCTGCCGCCGCCTCTGCCGCCGCTGCAGGCTGCATGATATGTCCCGCCATGGCCTCGAGGGCATCTGCCACCCGGCCTATGCCAGCTGCGATATCCACAACAGTCCCTCGCAGCTGCCGTGTCTCCTGGGTGTACTCCCTGGTGTCCCTGCGGAGCCCACATACCACCCATATGAGGGCCCACACCGCCTGAATTTGGGCACGCTGGAGCTGCTGCTGGCCACGCATGTCCATCCTCATACCAATCAGTGCCTGGTGTGTGCCTATGGGAGTGGAACAAGGTGACCTGTGAGACATCTGTTGCCCAGACCCCAACATATATGACCTGCCTGTTCCCCACTGAGCCACACCAACCACCCCAGGCATGGCCAGGGGAGCATATGTATGTGTGGAGGCCCACTGTCATCGTGTGTGTGTGTGGCCCCACCGCTGTGGTGGGTGTTGGTATGCCACAACAGCACATGCAACCATCCTGCCAGTTGCCTACCTGCAGCATCCCTGTGTGCAGATGCTGTATGTGCCCGCAGCTCCGGGAGGATGACAGGCACTGCACCTGTTGTTGCAGTGGATGGCCCTGGCGGTGGCAATGTGGGGCTCACCCCTGCAACCTCGGGTCCCTACCCAGCCACTGTGGTGCCCGTCTCCCCACTCTGCTGGGGTGACCCATCATCCTCCTGGGTGGCCACCTCCTCAGACAGCACCTCGGCCCACGGGGTGTCTGGGGCGTCGCTGATAGCAACCTCTGCATGTGGTGCCTCATCAACCTCCGCAGGCTCACCACCACTGTCCTCCTCAGCCACCTCGATGGCCTGGATGTTACCTGGGGGGGGAACAAGATACACAGTAGATATGGGGTGTCACAGACAGAGACGTAGAGCACATTGTAACATAGACACATATTTGTGTATGTAGCCCTTGCGTTCCTCTGTCTTTCTTACCTGGTCAGTCATGGGGACAGAAACTCTCCTGCTTGCTCCTTCTTCACCCCCTGTACCCCCTCCACCACGCATTGTATGCACATAACTAACCCATTTAATGGGGATGCCCCATTTTCTAACCCACATCTGGGGTGCGGACATCCAAGTCTGACCTGGAGCATGGAGTACGCATGTGTGGGTTACACACCGACCTTGGATGTCCTCACCGCATCTCAGATATGTCCAGGACATCCTGACCTATATCCACACCTACATCTGCCCAGGGCAAGAAGGGGTGATGGGAGGGAGCTCATTCTGTCAGACAGATATGTGGAAGGTTTTGGGAAGGAGGTTTGACTCTATCCCCTATAATGTCCACGTGCAAACACTAACAGGGAAAGTGGACTCAGGTATGTTTCCCTGGGTCAGACACACCTGCTCCTAGGACATGGGCCCGCTACCCCCTGTGGCATGCCCAGCATGTGCGTGGTAGATAGCTGTATGTGTGCTGCATGTCCTGAACATACCTGCTTGGAGATCAGCCGTGTCCAGTGCCGGTGAGAGGCCATGGATATAGATGGGACCTAGGCACTCAGCCAGCTGCTGCTCCAGAGGCGTGAGGCTGGGGATGAAGGGACTGCCCACACCAGTGCCACTAGCATGTCAGCATTCCACAGTCATGTGTGCAAGGACCCCCCTCCTGATATCATTAAACCTCTTAAGGAGGCTGTCAAGGTCCCTTGGTGGTCCCTCAACCTGTGCCATGTCCCCCTGCACCTCCACCCACACCTGGGTCCGTACACTAACTGTTGTGCATAAGCTCATGTGCCCATACAGCTCCTCATAGTGTTCAAGGACACTTGCAAGCAGGTTGTGCTTTTCCTGCTGGCTAAACCGTATCGCCCTCTTCCTCTCCCCATCCGGCACAAGTGTCCACCTACACTTGCCTGTGGTATGCTCCTCAGGCCACTCCTGGGTGGCACCAGCCATACCCGATGGGCCAGCAACCTCAGATGCAGGGTGTTCAACCCTCCCATCTCTGAGGACTGCAGCCCTGCCGTTTCTCCGGACACCCCACCTATCGTGTCCTGCCTGCTCTCCCTGTCCTCCCTCTGCATCCCGGACCTGTCTTACCTCGTGTGGCCCTGCCCCTTCCCCATCACCTTCACCAGCCCTCAATACCTTAGCCACTCACCAGCCCTGCCTGCTGTTACCTCTGCCATGCACCAACCCAGCCACTCACCACCACCACCGCCGACCACCCTTGCCACTCACCTCCCCCACCACTCACCAACCCAGCTACCTACCTCCCTCACCGCTCACCAGCCCTGCCGCACTCCACGCCTAACCTGTCTTTGACCCCCCTTTCGCTTCAACATCTATAACGCACACCTCCAACCTCGCTCGCCAGCACAAACCCCTCAGCGTGTACCATGTGTGGGCATTGATTTATGGACCTGCGGACATCTGCATGTGTGCGCGTGTTGCGCACACACACAGGTGATGTGTAGCGTGTGTACGCAGAGCCATGTGCCGCACATGCGCAAGACATGTATGTGTCTGCGCATGTGCGGCACATGGCTCCGTGGCTGTCCCATTGGCGCCAGGGGTACATGGAACCATGCACTGCACATGTGCATGACGTGTATATGTCTGCGCATGTGCGGTGCATGGCTCCGCATACCCCTGGTGCATATGGGATGGTGGTGCAGGTGGTGTGCAGTCCCAGGCCATCCAGTGTGCCGGTAGGCAGCTGCCTATGGTATGGGTTCTCGGGTAGGGGTGCCTACATAGACATGCACTCTTCCCCCGGCACCGCCCGCCAATGTTATGTGCCCTTGGGGGTACCTGCTGGGTAATATCTCCTATGACACTGTGAGACACACACTCGTGCCCATGTTAGACCCTCGGCAGTTGCTGTCTTGCTGCTTTACAGTTTCGGCATTCCTATGTGCCACCTAGGCATCTGCCTAGTCTGCACTGTGCCCCAGCTGGACCACAGCATGTGCCCCTGCAGCCCCCTGTATCCCATTTACAGCATCAGTACATTTGCCATTTCCTACGTGCCCACTCTGCTGTTGCTGCACATGTGCACGCCATAACAAACCTGCCCAATATAAACGACAGAAACCCTGATCAGCACTATTTCAATGTGGGATCATTCACTTTGTAGGGGGACAGAGCATAGACCCTTCTAAACATGATATCTTAATTTTTACGCTTTGTCAGTAGTGTTGCTTTATGTTTATCATTAATATCACTATTGGCCATCTTGGTTATTGGGATTTTAAATGTGGTTCTGGTCATTTTCTTTGTTTATTTGCCTTTTTGGTTCATGCACATGTATCACTCCTATCAATTTTCTGGGTTTCCCTGCCTTTGCTGCACATTGCTGACTGAAATGGTTTCTCTTTCCTGCAAATATGCCTAGGGAGGAGTGGCCTAGTGGTTGGGGCAAGGTACCACAGGCCAGAAGGTCAGTGGTTCAAATCCCACTAGAGGACAGCTATTTTGGGCCAGAAGGACTGGGGTTTCTAGTCCCACAGGTGCTCCTTGTGGTCTTGGGCAAGCCACTTAACCCTCCATTGCCCATGTTCCCTGTAAGTATTAGTGTATGTGTCTCAAATCTTCTTGTGTTAAATGTATCCCCCAACTGCTTTGACCTGGTGAAAAGCAGGATATAAATGCAGCTAAATAAATAAACACAAGGGTTTCACTGGTATTCATTTTGAGACCTGGATTTCACAGCGTTAGTGTGCCTAGAGCCTCTCCCCACCCACTCTCCGCCCATTGACCCCTTCTCTCCGCCCTCTGGGAAGCCTTACTCCACCTTTCAGAGCCTGATTTCACAGTGTTAGTGTGCCTTAACGCCGCCGCCGCATTATCGCGCGATAACATCACTTACCGCACGATAATACCACCGCTACGATGTTAAGACGGTTTAGTAAACATACCCCTTAGAGATCCTCTGTGTTAGTCCCATGCTTTTTTGAAGTCAGATACTGTCCTCATCTCTACCCCTTCCACAGGGAGACTATTCCACGCATCTACCACTCTTTCCATAAAGAAATATTTCCACATATTACTCCTGAGTCTATCCCCTTTCATCCTCATATGTCCCCTCATAGCAGAGCTTGCTTTCAATCAAAAAAGGCTCTCCTCCTATGCATTTATGCCATGGAGATATTTAAACATCTCTATCATATCTCCTCTATCTCGCCTTTCTTCTAAAGTATACATATTAAGATCCTAATGTCTGTCCTCATATGCTTTATAACAAAGACTGCTAACCATATTAGTAGCCACCCTCTGCACTGACTCCAACCTGTCATATCCTTTTGAAAGTTTGGTTTTCAGAACTGCACACAATACTTCAAATGAGGTCACACCAAAGACCTATACAGAGGCACTATCACCTCTTTTATTCTGCTGGCCATTCCTCTCCTATGCACCCAATCATCCTTCTAGCTTTCACTGCTGCCTTTTCTACCTGTTTTGCTACTTTAAGAACATATGACACAATCACGCCTGGGTCCTACTTTTCTTTTGTGGACAGAAGTACTCGGTCCCCTACACTGTACCGCTCCTTTGGATTTTTGCAGCCCAAATGCATAACCCTACATATTTTAGCATTAAATATCAGCTACCAAATTCTCAACCATTCTTCAAGCTTAGCTAGATCAGTCCTCATGTTATCTACTCCTTCCTGGGTGTCTACTCGATTGCAGATTTTGGTATCATCCACAAAGAGGTAAACATTATCTGACAGCTCTTCCGCAATATCACTGACAAAGATGTTAAAAAGAATTGGACCAAGGACAGATCCCTGCAGCACACCACTGGTAAACTCCTTCTCATTGAAGAGAACTCCATTTACCTGCACCCTTTGTCACCTCCCTTTCAACCAATTTTTGACTCAATCAGTAACTTTAGGGTCCAATCCTAATGCGCTCAGTTTGTTGATAAGTTGCCTGGGTAGAACGGTGTCAAAGGCTTTACTGAAATCCAAGTACACCACATCTAGGGCTCTCCCTCAGTCCAAATCCTTTTCACCCAGTCAAAGAAATCAATCAGATTTGTCTGACAAGACCTGCCTCTGGTGAATCCATGCAGCCTCTGATCCAATCCATTGGACTCCAGAAACCTCACTATTTTATCTCTGAGCAGCATTTCCTATAATTTACTCAGAAGTTAGACTAACCAACCTGTATTTTTCAACCACATCCATACTTCTGCTTTTGTGTAAAGGGTCCACAAGTGCCTCTCTCCAGTCCTCTGGCACCACTCCTGACTCCAACGAGGCATTGAAAATGTCAGTCAGTGGAACCACTAGAACATCCCCAAGTTCCTTCAGTATTCTCAGATGTATCCCACCTGGTCCCATTGCTTTGTCTAATTTAGTTTAGCTAGTTCCTCCCGAACACAATCTTCTGAAAATCTTCCGAAACCCCATTGCTTCTGTTCCTATTTGTGGGTATTTTCTGAGATCCTGCTCCTGGCTATTCATCTGTGAACACAGGACAGAAATATGTGTTAAACAATTCCACTTTATCCTCATCAGCTTCTACATGTTCCTCCCCTTCACCCTTTTAATCTGACAATAGCACTTTTGCCCTTCCTCTTCTCACTAACATATTTGAAAAATGTCTTAGCCAATGCAATAAAATGGGAGATTATTTCTTCTTTTTTTAGTATCTTTGCTTTCCTGACTATTTTGCTAACTTCTCTAAGTTTTTCCAAATATAGATGCCTGTCTTCTACTCTTTGTGATCTCTTATATTTCATGAAGGCATCCCTCTTTTTCTTCACCTTTTCAGCTACTTCTTTTGAGAACCATAGCAGCCTCCTTTGCTTTTTACCTTTATTTACCTTTCTAAAAAAAAGGATGGTTGCCCTTAATATATCCCCTTTCAGTTTTGCCCACTGTTTTTCTACATTCCCCAGGTGCTCCCATCCCACTAACGATTCCTCGAGGTATTGTCCTATCTTGGCAAAGTTAGTTTTCCTAAAATCTAAGACCCTTGCTTTTGAATGGATTTTATCAGCCCTAGTCCTAATACTGAACCACACCATCTGGTGATCACTGGATGTAAAATGATCTCCGACGATAACATCAGAAACACTTTCACCATTGATAAGCACCAAGTCCAGTATGACCCCTTCATGTGTGGGTTCTGTTACCGGTTGCCTGAAGAATTCAGGATCTCCTTACTTTTAGATGACATCACAGCAGGGATGTGCCAATCCACATCCAGCATATTGAACTCACCTATAAATAGCACTTCCCCTTTCCTAGCAATGATGCGTATGTCTTCTATTAAATTCCTGTCTACTACTTCTCCCTGTGAGGGGGGCCTGTATATCATGCCAATGCAAATTGATTTCTCTTTCTTTCTTTCTTTCTAGTTTAACCCACAGTGCCTCCTCTCTCCCTTTTAAGCCCTGTGATTCTATAGCTTTACTGTTAATTTTTACATATAGTGCCATGCCTTCCCTTCCTCCTACCCTATCCTTTCTGAACAAGATATAGCCTGGTATAATTACATCCCAGTCATGGTTATCCATGAACCATGTCTCTGTAACTGCCACTAAATCCAAGTCAGCCTGTTGCTTTTAAGTCTCAACATCTGGGATCTTATTTCCCATGCTACGGGCATTTAGACACACCGCTTTCCAGATTTTGCCCCTTTTATCCATTTCTATAGAGATATTTAATGTTTCACTTACCTGGGGGCTTTTTCACCCATCCCCAATGAATCTAGTTAAAGCTGTCTTCAGTAGGTTAGCCAGTCTGCAACTGAAGACATGTCAGCCCTTCTTGGATAGATGGATGCCATCTCTGCTCTGCAGCCCTTGGAACATCATCCCATGGTCCAGGAAACCAAAACTCTCTCAATGACACCATCCATGCAGCCATGCAATTATCTCCAGGATGCGAGCTTCTCTGCCTTGGCCTTCACCCTCAATAGGGAGAATTGAAGAGAACACCACCTGCTCCCCTATCTGCTTCAACCTCTGTCCCAGAGCCATGAAGTCATTTTGATACTTGATACTGCCAGGTATCACTCTGAGCGTATCTTCCATACACAATTGTGTCAATCTGCATGTCTCCAAAAATTCCTGTGTCTTCCTTCTTCCCAAACACCTCTTGCTTGTATAGATCCCAGTAAAACCCCGGAACTTTTATTTATTTATTTAACTGGTTTTAATATATTGTTTTTCTATGAGGCAAAATGGTTTACATGGAACAGATTGAAAACATAAACAGGCAACTATAAACATTAAGAAAACTATAAATAATGTTTGAAAAGGGGAGGGGAAGTAATACAGGGGAAGTATGAATTTGAACCTATATTACAGAATGTTATGAAATGCAGCCTGCATCCCCTTGAAATCTGTAGCCAGGCCCCTCCTCCCATTCGAATACCAGTTATCTGCTGTTTAATCCTCCCTTTCATTTTACATGCCATTATTCAACTGGCCTCGTTACCATACTCAAACTGTACCTGCTTTAATTTGTCCAACTGAAAAGCAAACAGATAGACCTCCAACTCCAAGCGCTCCTTTCTAACTTTATAGAGCTCCTCCTGCTCTTTCCCTCTTCTTCCTAACTGCAACTTAGCTTCTAGCTTCCTCATCCTCCCCCTCAACTGCTCAACCCTTCCTTCCCTATCTTTCTTGATCTTGGAACCCAAAGCCAATAATTTACTCCAGACAACTACTTTCATCCCATCCCACAGCCCTCCCCCCCCCTCCAGATACTTCCCTGTTATCATTAGCCTCAAAATATTCCCTCAGTCCCTTCTCCACTTCAATAACCTCCTCCTCTCCCTCCAACAAGGATTCACTTAACCTCCAGTACTTCAGTCCTTCCAAAGTCCTACCCAAATCTAATTTTGACGCTATATGGGCATGATCTGACCATTCAGTCATGGAGGTCTGTACATCTTTTATTCTAGACACCAGAAAACAGTCAACAAAGAAGAAATCAATCGTACTGTACATATCATGAGGGTGAGAGAAAAAGCATACTTCCTTCTTGATCCAGCCTGTTTACACCAAATATCCAGTAGGCCATAACCCTCCAGTAGCCTCCCCAACGTCTTCCTATGGAAACCCAAACTGGCCCCACCACCTTTGGGATGATTTAATCTAACCATATTGAAATCATTACCTATAATAATGGACTTTCCCACCTATCTTTGCAATACCCCACCCCCTTCAAATGATCATAAAAAAAGCCCTTCTGTGAGTTGGGGGTGTAAGCACACACCAAAACTAAGCAAACCTCTGCAAACCCCACCTCAAGGATTAAATACCTCCCCAAAGGATCCTTGCAAAACTCCTTCACTTCGAAAAACACAATGTCCTCTAGCAATATTCCCACTTCTTGTGGTGTGCTTCATTGGTCACTAGGAAGACATGCAGGTATTCACACTTTTTTCAACAAATGCACCTGAGATCCCTTCATATAGGTCTCTCTCAAAAAACCGCCTCCCCACCAGACACCCCAAGCCAGACACTCCCTATATCCTCCCTTGCAGACCCCACAACCACAACAGTCATCCCCATTGGAGGAGTAACTCACTCATCCAGAACCAGCAATTATGTTCCCCCCTTAAGCCGTCCCCCTCTCTGACACCCCCCCCCCACACACACAAATACTCATCCACCTCATCCCATCAAGTCCAAACCACCTTAACCTCAAGCCCAGTGTCACCACATGATCCAGCAGCTTTTGTATACTTTGTACACCGCTCAGACGCTGACGCATTGAGCGGTATATTAAGCTCCTAATAAAGATAAAGATAAAGATCCACTCACCCATAACAAACTCAATCACTCATATGCCCCCAATCACACCCCACCCCTCCCCACCACAAATCATTTGAAGCAGATCACCCACTCACAATCACTCATCCACATCAGCACTTCCAGGTTCAAACACTATCTTTACCTCTATTGCATGACCCCACACCATCCACCCATCCCCAAATCCAAACCCGTCGCTGCATATTTACCCCATTTACCCCCCCCCCCCCAGGAACTCATAAATCTAAGGCAACTAACCTTTGTGAATGTAAAGGCCAATGTAACCTTGAGTGGAAGAGTATCCTAATGGCTAGCACAGTGGTCTATGACCAAAACAACCAGGGTCCAAATCTCATTGGTACTCCTTGTGGACTTGGGTAAGTCATTTAATCCTCCATTGGTTAAGGTACAAGCTTAGATTGTAAGCCCTCTGGGGACAGGGAAATGCTTACTGTATCTGATTGTAACTCACCTTGAACTGCTACTGGAAGGCATGAGCTAAATACTATTAAACAAAAATCAACAGTCCCATGGATCCTTCAAGCCTCTTCAGTTGCATATCCACTGCACATTCTTCTGCTTCTTGCCCACTTCCCATGCTCTGGGCCTTGTCCTTTCTTCCCCTCCACAAGGATCACTATAGTACCCAGTCCTTCACCACTTTGGCTTCTTCCTTTAGCATCAACACTCTCTTCATCACACCATTATAAGTAATAGCCAACCCAAACAGAGAGAGACATTTGTACCATGCATTCACTTTCCATAGCACAGTAACGATCTGAAACTTCTTTCTTTTCAGAAGAGTAGCCAGTGATAGATCTGTATATAGGGCCACCTTTTGCCCCTTCCAGTCAAAGACACCCACAGACCTTATTTTGGCCATGATCTTCTCATGCAGGTAGATCACAATATCCTACAGAGTCTCTGCCCTCAGTAGCCCCAGGGCCTGATGCGCCTGGTCCATTTTAATAGCACTAGTCTATGGCTCCTGGCTTCCAAAACTTAGCAATACTTCACAAATCTCCACAGCAACCAGTTTCCAGTCCTCTGCCCCTCCAGACTCATGCACTCTATGCCGATTTTCCAAATCTTCAAGTTTTAACATCAGCTCCTTCTGCAACTTACACTCCAACTCCAGCCACCCACTGACCTCTGACACGTCTGCTTCCATCTCCTCCACACTCCTCCACCCGGTGCCCCAGATCTTTCAATTACACTCTCGGCTCCTCTCCCAATGTGCCAATCTTGTTGTTCACCTCAGTAACTGTGGTTCTCAACTTAATGAACTATCCAAGGATGTCTTTCCACAGGGCCCCAGGAAGATGCCGTCCTTCTCCACTTCAGAATTGCACAGTTCGGCTGGGGTAGGCCCTGCATGTAGCACTGCTTCTGCTATGTCTGATTCCCTTCTGTGCAGAGATTTACCGCTGTGGTAGGAAAAATCCTTCAGATCCACTGCCTTTTTTTGGGTCGCCATCAACTCCCACAACCTTAATGTTCACTCCACCCGACCACCAGAGAGGTAGAATGCAGAGATTATTGCTTTTTTTCGCTGGTATAGCAGAGCTCTAGGCTCAAGCATTCATCTGGATGGGTGATGTTACTTCCTCTTACAGATATGAATTATTTGTATGAACTGAACAAGTGTGCCATAAATATGGTATTCATTGTTCGGAGATTATTGCCTCCTGGATCACATTGCCACTTGGCCAGCTGTTGTTGCCTAAAGGGCTGGTGCCAGGGACAGAACCTGAGGCAGACACTTAAGAAGAAAATAGGGCCATTAGCAGAGCATATTCTGCTATCCTCCAAAAAGAATATGAATGTAAGATCTAAACTTGCACTAATTTCATGATAGAACACCCTCACCTTTGTCCTCTCTTATGCTCTCATTGGGACGGGTTGTTTTTAAAAACATACTGCATTTTTTATACTGTTTTAATTGTTTTAAACCACGTTATAGACTTTTGGAAAAGGAATATGATTTGTTGGCCATGCTAGTCTCTTGAAATCACCAGTGGAATGGGCTCCCACGACTGCCCTAATATCCTCTGCTTGCCAGGTGGATGGGTTCTGCCTGATGCACCCTGTCTCCCCTGAACTCTATCTCCAAGCCTTTTATAAACATGCAGTCTATAGAATCATTGTAAAGAATTTTGATCCCCTTAAGCAATTAGTTCCATTGCATGAAGATGCTTCCATCATACCCTGTTGAATGGATTTCTGTAGCTGATAATATGGTCATCTCATTCCCCTTGCTTTTTGTTACCAATTTTGTGATATTAAAGAAGCCCAGCATTATCTTTGAAGTGATTTCCCATAGCAATCCCCTTTTTTTCTTATCTTCCTTTAAGCAAGGGACATACCTTTGGGTGCTTTTGAGACCAGACAAAACTCAACAATCCAATGGTTCTCCAGAAACAGGGAAGCAATTTCTGCTAGATTCTTACAGTTCAAAAATGCTGCAATTGAATTAAGTACTTTACACACTTAGGGGCATATTTACTAAACAGCGGTAGCAGCTTCCGTGTGATATCAGAGCCATGGTCCCATTGAATTCAATGGGGCCGCGGCTCCAATATCACACAGAAGCTGCTACCGCTGTTTAGTAAACATACCCTTAGACAAGGGAGTGGGATAGATCACAGGGACCATGACTCGACTAATATTTTGCCCAAAAGAGCCTCAGCAGCTAGAGAGGTTAATGCAGGGCCAGAGGTTGATTTGTTTGGCCCTTTTAACCAAAAAGATTTTCTGCTGCCCCTACAAAGAATTGTTCCAATTGAAAAAAACATTTCCTAAAATCAATGGTAAAGTTTCAGAAGATAACAATCATTTATTCCAAAATTACATTGAAATTAAATCTACAGGGTTTTTTTTTTCAAACACCTCTGCTTCTGAATTTTGTATCAATAAGGCTATACTTATTTGAGAAACAGAGCAGCAATGTATGAAATAGTTTTTTCCTCAAACACAATCCAGTTATGTTGATGCCTGCTTTGAATTTACCAAAAAAACCCAACCCAATTTCCTTGAAGAAATCCACTGGATATTTCACCAAAATTCATGAGAATGGCAGCAGATTTACAATTATGTGTGTAAATTGATGGCACATTTGAAGTGAATGTGGTTGTAGATTTCTGTCGATCTCCTCATCGGCTGCCCTATTTCTTCAGAATAGCTTGATCTACTAATTTTACGAATTAGTTTACAAACCTCTTTCACAGAAGTTTGAATATTTCAAAAATAGAAGGACAGAGAGTTTGCGGCAACAGCTTCTTAATAAAATATAAAACAATAAATAAGCTTTGATTACAGAGCTGCCTAATTTTCCAGAGTTCAATACAGCACATGGGTGACAACTATGTCATTTGTATTATGTTATGCAGACTAATAGGTACCTGACCAGAATGTAAACTGTCTCCAGATGGAGTCTTTTGTGTTCCATGCTTCTGATTAATTTACTTGACTCATAGGCAGAATATAACTTTTTAATTAATAAGCCAGAATAAATCAAGTCACTTTCAATGGATAGTGCCTCATTTAAAATCTATCAGCTCTTTTTCTCTACACATAATAACCTGTCAGATATCAAGGTCAAGTATGCTTAAAGATGAAAAACTCTGATTGTAAATGTTATTTGATGGAACCACTGGTTTAGCAATTACTCTTACTGTATCAAGAGATTCAAATGGAAGGGGTGCATAAAGGTTCTATAAGGAAGGATGTATAAAAAGCCTTGGGGGCCATAGCTTCAGATAAGAGATCAGATTAGAGGTTCTGCTCGTCATAGAGTAGTCATATAGAAACCCTTTAGGACCTCGTTCTAAAGCTTAGGAGTCTGTGATATTACAGCTAACGTGCCATATTGGTGCAAATAGCACTATGTTAACTGCAAAAGCCATGTGTTATCTATTGGGAGCATATATAGCACTTTTCCAACAGATAGCACAGTGAAAATGCAGAGATCACGGCACAGCAGCAGATTGGATGCAGCTAATGCTACCCATTGAGGTGGCATTAGTAGCACCCATGACGTTTGCAAAACCAGCAATACCACATGCTGCTGATGCTCAAGCAACCACTGGTTGCAGATGCACCCACTCTCTGCCCAAGCAACTCGCACACAGTTTGCAGATAGCACAGGAAATTGCTGATCTATCTGAAGTTGTTCCTTGCTAGCTGCTAAAGTGGTGTGCTTTTCCTAGGCAATCTGTGCATTAACAGCTAACACACCTTAGTACATCAATTCAAAAAGTCAACGGTAAGTGTTGTCCCCTGCCACCAAATCAATACATAATTGTCAGTCTAAACATACTGGAACAGCGAGAGAAATAACTCTCTGCTCAAAGGTATGTAACACCCATTTTTTTGAGAATTTTTGTGTACAAAAATATGCTTGAAAAACTTATCAATCCTCAGCGTTAAATGGACCATTCCATGAAAACCTTGCTTTCAAGCAGCACACGACATGCATGTTTTGGGCCCCAAAGGACCCTGTATCAAGTGTTCTGCCGTTGTAACAAACATGGAGTAGTAAATGCCGGAAATCCAACTGCCGAAACAAACGACCCTTTATATGGCCATTTCGGACATGTCAGAAAAACATCTTGTTATGTTACCACAGCCATCATCCTCTCCCCCTACCTAGGGGTCTTCCTTATGGCCAATTCTTAAGATTTCACAGGATTTGTTCTACTTTGGGAGATTTCAAACAGGCTAGTCTTTTAAGGGCTCATCTTCTAGCTCGGGGTTATCCAGCAAACATTGCCAGGAGAGCCTATATACAAGCCTGTTACTCCCATAGAGAGTGGCTATTAGGGGGCACTTCTAGGAGGTCGGATACATCATCAGATGACCATATTTTGGGGATTCTACCATTCATGAATCATACTTCTAAGGTTACTCAATTGATAAGACAACATTGGCACATCCTACACCTGCACCCCTGTTTTCGGAAACCTTTAACCCTGGCTTATACGAGAGGCACGAACTTACGTGATTGACTGGTCCATTCGACGTTTTCTTTGGAGGATTCGTTCAATCCCTTGCGTCCCAGGGGACATTGGGCCTGCAATCGATGCAAATACTGCCAAAATACTTTGGAGGGAACATCCTGGATCAATCCTTGCACTGGACGGGAGCATCACCTTCAGGGGTTTAGCAACTGCATATCCAGTTATGTAGTTTATGTCCTCCATTGCCCATGCCCTTTATTATACATAGGACACACATCTGACTGGTAAAATCCCGGTTGGGAGAACATGCCTCTCGTATACGTTCCTTGACTTTCAGGGCACCAATTGTGGAACATTGTGTGGTGGCGGGCCATACTTTCTGGGACCTAAAATGGTGTGTCATTGACAGTGTCCCTGTGGACCCCCAGGGAGGCAATCAACAGGCTCGCTTGCAGTGGCTAGAACAAAAATGGATTTTTGATCTTCACACTGTATCACCTCAGGGTATGAACTTAGAACTGGAATGGTGGAGCCTTTTATGAATAGACTGCATCCATTCACTGATTTTTTTATGATCTGTTTTTCTGATCTGTTTCAATTTTTTCTGATCTGTTTTTCTGATCTGTTTCAATTTGTTTTGACCAACATGAAGATTTGATGTTTGTCTGGGCCTGGGAAATACCCTGGATATGATTTGATGGTTCCCGAGTGGTGTTCATTTGCTTTTGGGTGGTTCCAATTGGATCGGATTGACGTCAATTTTGCAACCAATAGATGTCCAACATGGCCATATAAAGAGTCGTTTGTTTTAGCAGTTGGATTTCCAGCATTTACTACTCCATGTTTGTTACAACGGCAGAACACTTTATACAGGGTCCTTCGGGGCCTGAAACATGCATGTGAGAAGATGTCTAGTGGTAACCAGCCTCAATGCAGCTAAATCTGGCCCTACTATGAAGATGGAATAAATGTGGAGTTGCCTTCTACAAAAAACAAAGGGAATGGATCTTTAAATGTAAGAACTGCCATACAAGATCAAATCAAGGTCTATTGAGCCCGCAATCCTTTTTCCAACAGTGGCCAAACCAGGCAGCAAATACATAAAAAGATATCAAAAAGTAGATTTCATATTGCTTATGTCCAGGAATACATTGTTAATAATGGTTTATGGATGTTGCTTCCATAAACTTGTCCACACTTTTTAAACCTACTGCTTTTACTACATCCTCTGGCAATGAATTCCAGAGCTTAGCCATGCATTGAGTGAAAAAATATTTTCCAAAACTTTTCTTAAATGTGCTATTTAACTTCATGCCATGTCTCCTAGTTTATGTTCTTATTGAAATGGTAAACAACAGTCACATTTACCCACTCATGATTTTATAGACCTCTATCATATCCCCCATCTTTTGTCTAAGCTGAGGAGCCTTAACCTCTTTAGCCTTCCATCATAAGAGAGCCATTCCATTCCCTTTATCATTTTGCTTACTCTTCTACAAACCATTTCTAAGCTGTCTTTTGTCTAAGCAGACTGGCTTACCTACTGAAGAGGGCTTTAAACTAGATTCATTGGGGATGGGTAAAAAAAAAGCCTCCAGGTAAGTGAAAGGCCTCAGGTAAGTAAAACATTGAATACCTCTGAAATGGGTAAAAAAGGCAACATCTGGAAAGTAATGTGCATAAATACCCATAGTATGGGAAATAAGATCCCATATGTTGAGACTTGAATGGAAGAGGCTTACTTGGATTTAGTGGTGGTTTTGGAGACATGGTTCATGGACAACCATGACTGGGATGTAAATAAACAAGACTATACTTTATTCAGGAAGGACAGGGTAGGAAGAAGGGAAGGAGGAGTGGCACTATATGTTAAAAGATAATATTAAATCTATAGAATTACAGGACTTATAAGGAAGCAAGGAGGCATTGTTGGTTAAACTAGAAAGAGGGGCTGGGAATTCCATTTGCATTGGTGTGACATACAGATCTCCTTCACAGGGAAAAGTGGACAGAAATTTAATAGAAAACATATCTAGTATTGCCATGAGAGGTAAAGTGCTACTGATAGGTGATTTCAATATGCTGGATGTTGATTGATACATCCCTTCTGCGGTGTCATCTAGAAGTAAGGAGATCCTAGATTCTTTCCAGAGAGAAATATTCCAGCATCTGGTAACAGAACTCACATGTGAAAGGGCCATACTTGACTTGGTGCTTACCAATGGGGAAAGTGTTTCTGATGTTATAGTGGAAGATCATCTCGCATTCAGTGATCACCAGACAGGGTGGTTCAGTATTAGGACCAGGGTTGATAAAATACAGTCAAAAGCAAGGGTTTAAGATTTTAGGAAAACTAACTTTGAAGAGATGGAACAAGATCTCAAAAATCATTAGTGGTATAGGAACAACTGGGTGATGTAGAAAAGCAATGGGCAAAACTGAAAAGGGATATTTTAAGGGCAATGAATCTTTTTGTTAGAAAGATAATAAATGTAAAAGGCTGCTATGGTTCTTGAAATAAGTAGCTGAAAAGGTGAAGAAAAAGAGGGTGGCCTTCATAAAATACAAGAGATCACAGAGCGAGGAAGACATGCATCACTATTTAGAAAAACTTAGAGAAGCTAGGAAAGCAGTCAGGAAAGCAAAGATACAAAAAGAACAAGAAATAACCAATGCAATAAAATGGGGGGGATGGAGACAAGACATTTTTCAGATATGTTAGTGAGAGGAGAAAGTGCAAATGTGGTATTGTTAGACTTGAGTAGGAAGGGAAGGAATATGTAGAAGCTAATGAGGATAAAGCAGAATTGCTTAACAAATATTTTTGTTCTGTGTTCACAGATGGAAGGCCAGGAGCTAGACCTCAAACCCTTAAAAATAGGAGCAGAAGGGAAGGGATGTTTGTGAGGAATTAACAAAATTAAAGTAGACAAAGCGATAGGGCTGGATGGGATACATCTGAGAATATTGAAGGCATTTGGGGTGTTCTAGCAGCTCCACTGACTGACCTTTTCAATGTTTTTTTAGAGTAGGGAGTGGTCCCAGAGGACTGGAGATAGGCACATGTTATCCTTTTACACAAAAACGAAGGTAAGAATGAGGTAGAGAACTACAGGCTGATTAGTCTGATTTCTATAGTGAGAAAATTAATGAAAATACTATTAAAATAGAGGATAGTGAGGTTTCTGGAATCCAATGGATTGCAGGATCCAAGGCAGCATGAGTTTACCAGAGGCTAGGCTTGTCAGACAAATCTGATTGAATTCTTTGACTGGGTGACCAGAGAGAGAGCCCTAGATGTGATGTACTTGGATTTCAGTAAAGTCTTTAACATCTTTCCACACAGGTGACTTCTTAATAAACTGAGCACCCTAGAGATAGACCATAAAGTGACTAACTGGGAAGAAATTGGTTGACTGGGAGGTTAACAAAGTATAAAGGTAAATGGAGCTGACTCTCAGGAGATGGAAGTTACCAGTGATGTGATGCAGCTATGTGTCCTTGGTCAGATTCTTTTTAACATCTTTGTTAGTGATATTGCAGAAGGGTTGTCGGGTAAGGTTTGCCTCTTTCTGGATGATACCAAAATATGCAATAGACTCCCAGGAAGAAGTAGATAACATGAAGAGGGATCTAGCTAGGCTTGAAGAATGGTCAGGAATTTGGCAGCTGCAATTTAATTGTAAAAATTGCAGGGTAATGCATTTAAACATAGAAACATGTCGTCAGAAAAGGACCACATAGCCTGTCTAGTCTGCTCTTCCATATCAACCACTACAACAGTCCCCTTTTTTCCTTTGGAGATCCTCTGTGTTTGTCCCATGCCTTTTTGAATTCAGACACTGTCCTCATCTCTACAACCTCCACTGCGAGATTATTCCATGGATCTACCACTCTTTCCGTAAAAAAACATATTTCTGCATATTACTCCTGAGTCTATCCCCTTTCACCCTGATTTAGGCTGCATAAATTCAAGGAAGCAGTACAGTGTAGGGGACAAAGTACTTCTGTTCAAAAAAGGAGGGTGGGACCTGGGTGTGATTATTTCTGATTACCTTAAAATGGTTAAACAGGTAGAAAAGGTGACAGCAAAAGCTAGAAGGATGCTTGGGTGCATAGGGAGAAGAATGACTAGCAGAAAAAGGAGGTAATAGTGTTCCTGTTTAAGTCTCTGATGCAACCTCATTTGGAGTATTGTGTGCAATTCTGAGGACTACACCTTCAAAAGGATATAAACACTATGAAGTCAGTGCAGAGAGTGGCTACTAAAATAGTTAGTGGTCTTCATTATAAACCCTATGGGGACAGACTTAAAGATCTCAATATGTATAGGTTAGAGGAAAAGCAGGATAGAGAAGATATGATAGAGGCATTTAAATATCTCAATGGCATAAATGCACAAGAGAAATGGCTCTTTCCATTGAAAGTAAGCTCTGCAATGAGGGGGATAGGATGAGGGTGAAAGGGGATAGACTCAGAAGTAATATGCGGAAATATTTCTTTATGGAAAGAGTGGTAGTTGCGTGGAATAGTCTCCCAGTGGAGGTAGTAGGGATGAGGACAGTATCTGAATTCAAGAAAGCATGGGACAAACACAGAGGCTCTCTAAAGGAAAAAAGAGGAGTCTTGTAGTGGTTGATATGGAAGGGCAAACTAGATAGACCATGTGGTCTTTTTTCTGCTGCTATGTTTCTTTGAAAGCTGAGGAGCCTTAACCTACATTTTAGTTCCACTGTATCTTTTCTGAGATTTGATGACCATAATTGCACACAATACTGAAGGTATAGTCACCCCATTATGAAATTCTCTATTCCTTTCTTAGTACTGTAATTCTATTCTCCATTCCTTTTGTAGTACATTCAGCGTGCTTTTTTGGCACACAGAACAGAAAATTTCATCATATTGTCTGCAATGACTCCTAGAATCCTAGAAGCTCTTAATGTGGAACTAAGGGGTATGTTTACTAAACCGCGGTAATCGTGAATAACGCGAGTAATGTACGATTACCGATCGTTCGCACGTCACAACGTGCGTTCGGACGTGCGAACGATCGCTAAGCATACATTACGCGCGTTAACCGCATTAAACGATCGTAAACCCCCACGGCGCGTTAAAACAGCGCAGAAGGCGGAGAGTGGGCGGAGAGAAGGGGGTCAATGGGCGGAGAGTGGGTGGGGAGAGGCTCCCCCCATACTAACATGCTGAGTCTCAGAGCTCAATCCCAACGCGAATGAAAACCTGCCGTTAAAGGCATATTAAAGGGAAGAGAAACCATTTCCGTCAGCAATGTACAGCAAAACCAGTGAAACCTAAAAAAACGTGAGCAGTGTGATATATGTGCACAGAACAAAATAGCAAAGAGAAATGTAAAAACAACATAACAAAAGCAAAAAGAAAGTATAAACCAGCTGGGCAACAGATATATTAGTGGTCACACGAAACAAACAATTCCTTGAAAGCTACAAAAAACGAAATAGGATGTATGTAAGGGTCAACGGAGCATAGACCCATCCACAAATCATTCCCCAGTCAGCCCTGCCCTGAGCTCACCTGGGAGTGTCTGCAATGGTTGCACATTACTATCACCATTGGCCAGTCTGGTGAGGGTCTATCCCTTTTTCCCAAGGTCAATTGTGGGGTCGATGTGCACGTGTATTGCCATAGAAGGTGAATGAGCCGACAGTAAAAATGTGCAGAGCAGGGTGTCTGACTCACTCTGCCAGGTTACCTATCTCCAGGAACCTCACTGTCTCTGTGGCTACAGTGTGGTGAAGCAGACACAGCCAGTACCTATAAGATCAGAGGGTCATGGGTTAAAATCCCAGCTGGGGCACCCACCAACCCTGTCCCCATATTTTACTCACCACACAACAGAGATAGTACAGACACCCCTTCACCCCAGAGAACATGGGACAAAGAACTATATTTTACCCCCCCCCCCCCCCCAACAATGGTCAGTTCCCACAGCCGAGTTCCACAAATGCATTCCCGTAGTGCGACACCCTAGTAGCTCATAGGCATTTGGCAAGATAACGACATGTCATCATGTCGGGGGAAGGGTACAGGTGTTGGAGGGGCCAGTGGCATTTAGCCACAGCAGACAGTTGCCCAGCCATGTGTAGGCTGGCACGCCCACCGCAAAACACAGGCCCTGTCGGATGTACAGTCATGGACTCCCTAGGGGGTGCAGCCTATCTGTGGCAACACCGTGGTGCAGTGCACACAGACAGGGTGTGCACAAACAGAAGGTCACAGGTTTAAAGCCGAGCTGGGGCTACTGCCAATCCAGTACCCATATTTTCCTCACAATTAAACCGTGCTAGTAAGGAAAACAATTTATTGCTGATAAGATATGCATGGTTAATACGCCAATTTTTAACCACACCGAGTACAGACACCAAAAACAGGCGCAGAACCTAGAGCAGAGTCCCCAAAATGCAGTCCTGGAGGGCAACACAACAGTCAGGTCCAATGCTGACACAAATAATGCATAATGAGGAGCAAGGCACCATGGGTATAGCCCTGACAGGGTGGCCTGGACAGGCTGCATCTGCACAGCGCATAGGCCACTGACTGTGACAGAGCAGTGCCTGGCCACCACCTACACAGACAGGGCGACCGCCGTATGTCCTGCATGAAGATCAATCTCACCCTGACTGTGCAGTGACCACGGCATGGCTAGGCATCCCCATAGTGCCATATAGTATCTTCATTATGTGATATGTATGTGTCTCCTTGTGGGGGCCAGTCACTGACTGATCTGCATCTTGTGTCTGCTGCCATCCCATGTCTGGGTGCACGCAAGTCCAACAGGAACATGCAGTAATGCAGTGGTCCCCAACCCAGTTCTATGGGGCCCACCAGCCAGTCAGGTTTTTGGGATATCCCTAATGCCTATGCATGAGATATATATGCATTACAGATATCCTGCCAACCTGACTGGTTTGTGGCCCTCCAGGGCTGGATTTGGAGACCCCTGCCTTACACCTCTGTCATTTAAGATTGTGAGTGGGCAAGGTGCAGATGTCCAAGACATCAAAAAGGTTAGATAGAATTTGTCACAGTTCTCCTCACTTCTCACCACCACCAAAAAATTGTCTATTAGACAACTTTTTGGTGGTGGTGAGAATCGAGGAGGAATGTGACACATTCTATATACCCTTTCGATGTCTAGGACATCTGTACCTTGCCCACTCACAATCTTAAATGACAGAGGTGTAAGGCAGGGGTCTCCAAATCCAGCCCTGGAGGGCCACAAACCAGTCAGGTTGGCAGGATATCTCTAATGCATATATATCTCATGCATAGTCATTAGGGATATCCCGAAAACCTGACTGGCCGGTGGGCCCCATAGGACTGGGTTGGGGACCACTGCAGTAATGGACCAACTAGCAGCCGTTATGCAGCTGGTATGTGTCTCGATGGAGCGCATAGCAGGGTGCACCTGCTATAGGAAAATGCCAGATATGTAGAGCGCTGCAGTGATTGCACTGTAGGGTGTGATATCCACAGTAGAACTGAGGTTGATGAACCCCCCTACTGCCCCCATTGCAGGGAGGCAGAATGTGGATCTGCTGCTCGGAGAAACGGTCTACCACCAAAATCCCCCTAGGTGTCCGTAGGGATGACACCTGACAGAGACAGGCAGATATATCCAAGGTGTTTGGGCAGTCACCACCTATCTCACACATTATCACTGCTGTGGACCTCCAGCATGGCCTATGTTTGCCATGGATGGTTCAGTGGACGTCATGCTGTGCGCCTCACTGCACCCTCAGGGTGAACACAGCAACCACACAATGTGACGTCGTGTATCCACTGTGTGGCAGTAAAACACACTGTCAGTGCCCCCTAGCAGGCTGAGATGCTGTGGGGGTGCACATGGTCAGTTACCCCCACCAGGCCGAGCTGCTGTAGGGTTGCATTTCACATCTTGTGTCAATCATTGGACAGCTGATTTGCATGTGTAGTGCATCATGGTTGTGTCTGCTCCAGTAAAACACTGTGAATCACAGCAGATGGACTGTGCGGTGAACTGTAGTCGCTCTGTAGCCAGCTGGGCATGTAGAAGGAGCTACAGAGGCTTACTCCACTGGCAAATGCACTGGTTGTGCAGTCAGAACCTATGGGTATGAGGCCTCTGTGGAGATACATGGCAGGACTGCCAGGTGCAGCTGCATTTGGAGTAGTGGTGTGTGTAACCCAACAATATCAGAGGTCAGGTACAGACTGCAAGCCGTCCTTTGACAGCAAAGAGCAAGAAATGACAGAGAGAAAGGGTGTAAGGTCATGCATGAGAAGGCTACAAATAATGATATATACATATCAAAATACACAGATAAACAGATGCTCTACAGTGGCCCAGATGCCACCTCCACAGTATGCCAATCAGGGACACTCACTGTGCCCTGGTCCCCATCCCCCCCCCCCAACCCATGTAAACAAAAGGGACATTACAAATGTCATAGACATCTCTTTATCAAGGTCAGCCCTCTACAAAGCAATGTGAAATATCCATAATGTGAGATGTCAGAGGCAGGAGGTATCAGAACACATGCTGCTGACCCTGCAAGAAATAGCAGTAGGCCAACAATGTGGGGGATGTAAAAGCCAGCCCATGCCCACAGGCTAGGATAAGCCATAGGCCAACACATGTATAGATGGTAGTGTTAATGTAAGTTGCAGTACACCATGAGGCTATAAAATCAAACATGCCAAAATGCCAACCCACGAGGCAACGCACGAGGCAACGCCCATGTGCCGATATCAACGAACATTGGTACGCGCCGTGTCATGGCCTCTGAACGCTGTCGCAACGCACACAGCCACGCCTCCATGAACGCACATAGCGACGCCCATATGAACGCACGTGGCTACGCCTCCATGAACGCACGTGGGTACGCACTTATAAATGCACGTGGCTACGCAGCTAAAATACATTCTGAGCAGATGGCAGCCATGTCACGAAAGCCTGCATTCACACAAGCAGACCTGTACCTGCTGACAGAGCTCTTCTGTCTCCGCCAACAACGCCTCTTCCCTGGCTCCTCCAGGAGGCAGAACCTAGCAAGGGTGAAGAGGGCCTGGGACCGCCTCACAAATAGATACAACAGGAGCTCTGACTACCCACGTGAGGTAAGTGTCTGGGGACAGGCACCCCAAATGAGGACGTGGTGAAGAACAGCCTGTAACCAAAGCACCATTTGAATCTGCACTGCTGGAGAATGTCTGGTGTTACCGTGGGCTGCTTGTAGCTGGGTCATCAACACACCCAATAGCAGAACCCACAAGCCCACAGGGGTTAGAAACAACCATGGCAGAGATGAACAAATGACCACATTGGTATGCTACGGGGTACAGGTGCATCCTCAGTGATGGGGGCAATCAACAGAAAACCACAGGGCCAAAACGAAGGCAAAGATACACACAGGGGTCTGACATATGCTGCTGTCAGCTATCACACAACACAAAGACATTTTGGAATTCTGCAGGCCCCTAAAGGGTGTCCATCCCCTGTCCCTGTGCTATGGATACAGTCCTTGTTAGTGCTCCCAAGGATCAGGCCATAGCCCCAGGATGCGGAGGGTCCCATATGAGGAGCCCATCCCCTGTCCCTGTGCTATGGATACAGGCCTTGTTAGTGCTCCCAAGGATCAGGCCATAGCCCCAGGATGCGGGGGGTCCCATATGAGGAGCCCATCCCCTGTCCCTGTGCTATGGATACAGGCCTTGTTAGTGCTACCAAGGATCAGGCCATAGCCCCAGGATGCGGAGGGTCCCATATGAGAAGCCCATCCCCTGTCCCTGTGCTATGGATACAGGCCTTGTTAGTGCTCCCAAGGATCAGGCCATAGCCCCAGGATGCGGGGGGTCCCATATGAGGAGCCCATCCCCTGTCCCTGTGCTATGGATACAGGCCTTGTTAGTGCTCCCAAGGATCAGGCCATATCCCCTGGATTCGGGTGGTCCCATATGAGGAGCCCATCCCCTGTCCCTGTGCTATGGATACAGGCCTTGTTAGTGCTCCCAAGGATCACGCCATAGCCCCAGGATGCGGGGGGTCCCATATGAGGAGCCCATCCCCTGTCCCTGTGCTATGGATATAGGCCTTGTTAGTGCTCCCAAGGATCAGGCCATAGCCCCAGGATGCGGGAGGTCCCATATGAGGAGCCCATCCCCAGTCCCTGTGCTATGGATACAGGCCTTGTTAGTGCTACCAAGGATCAGGCCATAGCCCCAGGATGCGGAGGGTCCCATATGAGGAGCCCATCCCCTGTCCCTGTGCTATGGATACAGGCCTTGTTAGTGCTACCAAGGATCAGGCCATAGCCCCAGGATGCGGAGGGTCCCATATGAGGAGCCCATCCCCTGTCCCTGTGCTATGGATACAGGCCTTGTTAGTGCTACCATGGATCAGGCCATAGCCCCAGGATGCGGAGGGTCCCATATGAGGAGCCCATCCCCTGTCCCTGTGCTATGGATACAGGCCTTGTTAGTGCTACCAAGGATCAGGCCATAGCCCCAGGATGCGGAGGGTCCCATATGAGGAGTCCATCCCCTGTCCCTGTGCTATGGATACAGGCCTTGTTAGTGCTCCCAAGGATCAGACCATAGCCCCAGGATGCGGGGGGTCCCATATGAGGAGCCCATCCCCTGTCCCTGTGCTATGGATACAGGCCTTGTTAGTGTTCCCAAGGATCAGGCCATAGCCCAGGATGCGGGGGGTCCCATATGAGGAGCCCATCCCCTGTCCCTGTGCTATGGATACAGGCCTTGTTAGTGCTCCCAAGGATCAGGCCATAGCCCCAGGATGCGGGAGGTCCCATATGAGGAGCCCATCCCCTGTCCCTGTGCTATGGTAGCTGGGCCTGGCTGTGACTACAGTAACAACACACATCCCCAGGATGCAGGAGGCCTCACCTCAGAGCCCTACCCCTCATCCTGGTGGTGTGGGGAATGCCCCAGACAGTCAACACAGGAGGCAAACCACATCCCCAGGATGCAGTAGGCCTCACCTCAGAGCCCTACCCCTCATCCTGGTGGTGTGGGGAATGCCCCAGACAGTCAACACAGGAGGCAAACCAGATCCCCAGGATGCAGTAAGCCTCACCTCAGAGCCCTACCCCTCATCCTGGTGGTGTGGGGAATGCCCCAGATAGTCAACACAGGAGGCAAACCAGATCCCCAGAATGCAGTAGGCCTCATCTCAGAGCCCTACCCCTCATCCTGGTGGTGTGGGGAATGCCCCAGACAGTCAACACAGGAGGCGAACCACATCCCCAGGATGCAGTAGGCCTCACCTCAGAGCCCTACCCCTCATCCTGGTGGTGTGGGGAATGCCCCAGACAGTCAACACAGGAGGCGAGCCACATCCCCAGGATGCAGTAGGCCTCACCTCAGAGCCCTACCCCTCATCCTGGTGGTGTGGGGAATGCCCCAGACAGTCAACACAGGAGGCGAACCACATCCCCAGGATGCAGTAGGCCTCACCTCAGAGCCCTACCCCTCATCCTGGTGGTGTGGGGAATGCCCCAGACAGTCAACACAGGAGGCAAACCACATCCCCAGGATGCAGTAGGCCTCACCTCAGAGCCCTACCCCTCATCCTGGTGGTGTGGGGAATGCCCCAGACAGTCAACACAGGAGGCAAACCACATCCCCAGGATGCAGTAGGCCTCACCTCAGAGCCCTACCCCTCATCCTGGTGGTGTGGGGAATGCCCCAGACAGTCAACACAGGAGGCAAACCACATCCACAGGATGCAGTAGGCCTCACCTCAGAGCCCTACCCCTCATCCTGGTGTTCTGGGAAATGCACAGGTTCGTGCCCCATCGTGTCAAACCATATTGCACAGTGATAATTGTAGATGTGTAGCGGCAGAGGCCACTAAAGGGTTTCTGACAACTAATTTCAATATGTGTTTCCACCCCAATAGGTGGAGGATCTCCGGAAGAAGGCTCGGGAGCTGCGGGCAAGATATCCACGTTTTGTGCGCCGGGTTCAGAGGGAGCGGCTGGCCCAACAGGACGGTGAGTGATGTGACATAGCCCTGTGGACCAGTGGCTGACATGACCACAGGATGTATGTTACTGCTGTGGCACATGTGTGAACATGGAAATGATACATGTCCCCCTCTCCCACAGTGGATGTACGCGCTGCGGAGGAGCAGGTGATGCAGGATGCCAGGCCCGGTGAACTGGCCGGAGCCAAAGAGCTGGATGTGCTGCCTGACCCAGCAGAAATGGTGTTGGAGCACCACACACCACCTCATGGGCCTGAGGAACCCTCCGCGCAGAGGGGGAGGAGTCGGATGTGGGGCAGGGTGGGGGTCCGGCTGAGGAGCACAGGCAGCTACCCCGTGCGCATACGGTGGGGGAGGAGGCAGGGGAGGGGGTGAGGACAGAGGTGCTGGCGGGGCAGGGGGAGGAGGGGCATGCGCAGGTGGGTCGGGCGGGTACGGGCCCTGCTGTGGTGGGACAGGGGCATGAAGGGGGTGACCTGCCCAACGTGGCGCTGGTGGGGGATGGGTTGGGTGGGGATATGGGGGGCATGTGTGATGGGTGGCCAGCTACATGGGCTGTCACAGGACTACGGGGGCGCCAGCGACCTGCAACATGGTGATGGCAACGCACACCCCCTGGACGTGGGCATGGCACACATAGCCGAGGACATGCGCACCGTGGATGCAGCCACACAGACACAGGGAGACCTGTGTCTGTGTGGCTGCATGTGCGGTCTGTGAGTGGCCGCGGCTGTGCATGCGCATGCTCACGCCCAGAGGCAGAACGCCCTTATCATGGGGCAGGTCCTGGCGACCCTGACCCTGGTGGCTAACCGCCTACGCTTGTTGGAGGAGCGCGTAGCTTGGGGCGTGGTAGAGCAGCCACCATGTGACAGGGGTCCCCGGGGTGTGTAGTGCGTGGATACGCAATACACACCTGCCCTGTGACAGCCCATGCTATGGCCTACCCCACACATGGAGGGCAGCAGAGCTGTTTGACAGCGAGGTTCGCATGTGGGTCAATGAACACCCCCACCCACAGTTTGTTATGTAAATAAAGTTTTACATTATTACCGTTTAACTGTGCTGTCCAGATATCACTCTGTGCTTTGTGTCAGTGTTGTGTGAGAGACACATGAGGACACACACATGTGTGTCGGTGTGAGCTACAACGGGTGCGTGCAGGGCACTCTACATGTGTAATGCGTCCAGCCATACTACGGCCATTACATGGGCTGGTGCCACACATGTAGCAATGCACACACATGTGACTGTGCCCAGGGGTCAGCTGTGGTTGCACCTGCAAGGCTATGTGCAGCATCTGTGATGGGTGCAGAATAGGGCGGTGGATGGCATGGACACAGTAGGTGGCCTAATGGACACTGCCCATGGGAAACTCATTGCAAACCCGCTGTATCCTACCAGCAATAACAGGACTCACTACCCACCATACTCTACAAAACAAAAGGTAACACTGCAAATACTGAACCAACACATTTCTCACGCCCAAAATATCTGACCCACGGGGGAGAGAGAACATGTGGCAATGCCACATTGGAAACTTTTAAACAGAACTCATCCGGCCACATACACATGCAGAACATAGACCCTCAACAAACAGGTAAGCACTAATTCGAAACAGGAAACAACCATTAGACTGGGATTCACAGCAGACTAACGTGGAATGTACATCTCTGTAATGATATAAATATACAGTGGGTTGCTCCTGTATTAAACAAAGCGCAGACGTTAACGATCCACATGTACCAGAGCTGACCTATGCCCGATAGAAAATGCAATGGAAAGGGATATGCGTCTACCTATTGTGCACTTTCGTCAGCTGCAAGTGTCCCAGCCAGTTTCTCCTGGCTTCCTCGTGTCCTCTTCTAACTCTCCAGGGACTGCTGTCCATGTGTCCTCCCCTCCATCCTGTCGTTGATTAGCATTCTCTCGCAACATCTGCTGTAGCATACTAATCCCTCTCATTATTCCACTTCCGCATTCCTAGTCCATACACTCACCTCTTACCCCTCCATCCCCAATCCCCAGGTATTCACCCAATACCCGACCAATTGGAGATGTTGGACAACACCCACCCTAATAACTTCCACCTCTCCATTGTACACCCCCAGCCCCATCCCATTCTGATCCACCCCCACCATCAGCTCCCTCCTAGTTCCAGCCCACACTGCATCCATTTCCCTGTAGTCCCAGCAGCAGCACATATCCATTCCTAGCCACCCATCAGCCCAGTTCCAGTCCTAGCAACCCCCAAACCGCATACCAGTCCTAGCCCCCCCCCATGAACCCACTCACTGTCCTAACCCCCATCACCTCAATTCCAGTCCCAATCACATCAACACATTACCAGGCAGCCCCCCATAGGCCATTGCCAGGCCTAACCCCCCCCCCCCAACAGCCCCCAGCCCATTACCGTTCCCCCCCATCACCCACAGCCCACCTCATGTCATGCCCTTCCCCCCCTAGCCAAGGACCCGATGTCCTCCCCCCCTGCACACAGGGATGGGATGCGGGGAACAGATGTTGGGGTCAAATTCTGGGTAGTCTTTGCCTGCTGGTGTGCGCCCAGGAGCAAATGGGGCATCCCATGCTGGGCACAGCAGTGTCGGTGTCTACACCATCTGGCATAATAGTTCCCATTGGGCACGCCCCAGGGTCATGCACGTGTGGGCTGTGTGTACCACTGTCCCCTCAAGCAACACAGGAGACATGACATGTGCGTCATCCGCATATTATGCGTTTTATTTTGCACACCCCCTGCCCCTACCATGCCTTGCGCGGCCCCTCCCACCCTGTGATGTTGGTGGCCATGCTGCTGCCATTGCTGCCGCTGCATCCACTGCTGGTGGTGGAGGAGGAGGTGGTGGTGGTGGCGGTGGTGATGGCGTCACCCCCATGTGCGCAGCGATGATCTGCATGCTCTCTGCAATGCTCTCAGTGGCTACAACGAGCCTAGGGACCCCCAGCATTACCCTGGACATCATGCGGTTGTGCCTGCATTGCGCATGCCTCTGCCGCCACAGGTCACGCAGACATGCACGCAGTAAATGCCGTATACCTGTGGAGACAGCAGGTAGTGCATTTGTGTTCTGAAACTAATTGTCCACCTTTGCTCACGCTTGTTCAACATCACACAGTGTGGTACTCACCCTCCGCATCCCTGTGTGCCTCAGCAGTGTGCACCTGCATCTGTTCGATCACGCTCTCCACTGCAGACAGCGCTGCAGCACTGTTGTGCTGCCCAGCCTCAGCGAACTCATTCCCGGTGGCACCATCCGTGTGCGGGTCCCCTGCACAGGCTGCCTGATGGATGGTCCCACCGTCCTCACTGGGGGGGGGGGGTTGGTGGAGCTCCTGCCTGCACGCTCGACACCTCCGGTAGTGTGTCCCTGGGGGTCCACGGCCAGGGGTGGCTGTCCCCATGCGCTTCCTCAGCTGCATCTATGGCAGTTATGTTGCCTGTGGGACACAAGATCATATAGGTCAGATGCGGCAGGGCTGCCTGTCTGCACCCATCCCAATCCCCTGACAGCACATGTGCGTGGGTGAGCCACATGTGTCTTGGTGGGGGCCCCTCGCCCCCACCCCCCCACCCCCCCTCACCTATTCCCCATTGGCGAGAGGGGCCATTGCCCTGCGACATCAGGTGACCGCCCCCCCGGGCATGCTACCACGCCCCTCATGAAGCGCCGGCACCGCTGCCAGCCCTGCATACACAGTCCTTGTTCAACCCAGGTGCATAGTGCTATCCTATTGTCCCTGTCAACACCTGTGTGTCCGTGTTGCCCCACCAGCCCTACACCCTACCCACTGCTACACGTTGACAGCCCCTGCTGATACTATTGTACCTTTCCCCTTGTCACAGCACACATCCACTATTCCATTCTTTCCACTCCCTGACCATCATGGACATCAGTCCCCGAATGGGCCACGTCCCAGGGGCTGGTTGTATGCCTGTGCTGCCCCCTGTGTCTTCATATTGCACAATCATGCCACCCACACCCCTGTCCACCCTTGGTCACCCCACACATGTGCGCTTGCAGGCTCACACTGGTACCGATCACTCATAAACCTACCTGCACCTTGGTGTGCTGTGTCCAACTCTGGGGGGAGGCCATGAATATACATTGGGCCAAGGCGCTCCGCCAAGCGCCGCTCTAGGGGAGTCAGGTTGGCAACATGTGCTGGGCCCCCTCCTGTGCCTTGTGCCCCTCTCCGCTCTCATCCAGACTCGGTCCCTGATGTTTTCTCTTTATGTAGCAATAACGTTTGCGTAGCTCTCCACCTCCCTGTGTGGGCCATTAGCGGTTGCGACCTCTGCTTGTACCTCCGCCCATGCACGAGCACGTGTTGCACCAGTAGTGGTCGAGCTAAGCTGACCAAACAGGAGGTCATAGCGTTCCAGGATGGCAGAGAGGAGTAGCTCATTCTCCTCCTGGCTGAACCTTGTTGCTCTTTTGCGGAGCTCGTCAGGGAGGGTGGGCCTGCGCCTCTTCTGGCCCATTGTGGCAGTGCCCTGTGCACATGCTGTTCCCTGTGCACCTGATGGGCATGGCCTCTCACCATCGTCATTGGGGGGTGCCATTGATGGTGCCTGTCCTGCCCCGGCACTGTTAGACATCTGGCTTTCCATAGTCCTCGAGAATGCGTGCTGAGGTGAGTGCCATTTTGTCCTCCCCAGCTTTATATAGGTCCCGTGTGGGTGTGGCTCTGTGCGCGTTACGTGGGCGCGTTGCGTAAGCGCGTCATAACGCGCTCTCCCCTTCCGCACGCACGGACGTAAGGCGAATATGTGCCCTATGTGACGCACTGTGCATGGTTCTCACCTGTTCTGCAGTTATTCGTCCCTCTATGTACTCATTACACGTGTTCTCTCCCTACAATTCATGTGGTGATGGTAGGTATGACCTATGTTTTTACCTGGGTTACCCGTGTATATTTGTTCTGCGCGTAACCACGCGCGTTGGCTGGTGATCACGTATAGCGCATTATGAGGTACGCAGGTATGAATGCGTTGGGCGTGTCTGTCTCATCTTAGCGTTTTCCTTATTTGGCAGGGTATATAGCTCGCAGTACCTTTACACTATGCTGCGTCACACACAGTTGGTTATTATCGCAATGGCTCCTCTCGGGCTCACTGTGGGGGTACGCGCCCTCCCACGCGCACTCCTTCGTGTGCTACATCGCCGACTACAGCATTGTGCTGGTTCCATGGTTGTGGGTGTGGTTTGATGTTCTTGGTTCACCAGGTGTGTATTGTTTGTGTGATTTGTGTTCCCACCCTGTACCCTATTTCACAGCCACCTGTCCCACATCCTGTGTCTATCATGGCTCAGACTGTGAATGCAGGTGGTGCAGTCATTGCATTGCTGGAGCAAGCTGGTCTGCGTTTTCCGGCTGAGGGAGATGATGGTCCTGGGGATGAGGCCCTGGGCATGGGTCCTCACCCGCTGCAACACAGGCCTGCAGCTGTGGAGGGTCCACAGGCGGGTGTGGTGGACCTACGGCGCCGTAGGCATCCAGAGGGGCGGCCACGCCTGCAACGCCTCTACAGGCCCAGGGCCATGCTGCAGAACATCAGGGAAGACCAGGTGATCTCCCTCTACCGGCTGGACACAGGGGCTATTAGGGAGCTCTATGAGGATCTACGACCTGACCTCGAGCCCCTGACTGCCTCGGTCACATGCTATACCGGGAATGGCCAAGCTCCTTGCTGCCCTACATTTCTTTGCCTCTGGCTGTTTCCAAACCTCGGTGGCCGCAGTGGGTGGGATGAGTCGGCCAACGTTCTCTCGCTGCCTCCACCAGGTACTGCGGGCCATGGTCAGCCGGGTTGGGAATTACATTGCCATTCCCAACAGGAGGCAACATTGGGTGGCCCTGGGACGTGCATTCCATCAGATTGCAGGGATACCACATGTGCTGGGTGCAATAGATTGCACACATGTTGCCCTCATCCCGCCACGCGACAGGGAGGTTGTGTACCACAACCGCAAACACTTCCATTCCCTCAATGTGCAGGTTGTCAGTGATGCAGGTATGCGTATCCTGAATGTGGTCCCAGCGGTTCCCAGGGTCAGCCCATGACTCCTATATCCTGCAGAACTCAGCACTGTTTTGGCCTGTTTGAGGCCGGGCAATATGAGGACTATATCCTGCTGTTTAGGTATTCACCGCATCATGTGTGTCACGCACATATGTGTTTCACGGGGGCACCATTGTCAACTGTGTCCTCTGCATCCATGACATGGTGCTGTTGTGTACTTGTGCTGACCTATTCTGGGATTGTGCCCACAGCACGCCCTGTTACCTGGACTGTGCTCACGTACCTCTGTGTGGCAACACACATACCCTTGCCTACCATGTGCCTATTCTTGCTCATCTGTGTCACGCCGCACACCATGTGATGTCGTCTCTAACCTGCCTTAGCTGCTTACTTGCTATCATCCATTTTTCACGGTCCATTCGGGGCATGCATGGTGCAACGGTTTTCACATATGTCGGCCTGTGTGTGTTGTGTCCATCACATGCCCAATGTGCCACGGGATTGTGCATGTGCCAGCAGGGGTGGGGGGGGGTGGGCTGGCTTTGGGAAACTCTGTGAACAGGAACATAGCCCAGCTGTACATGTGTATGTGGCCTACTCATCCCGCCATGTAGGTGTTGGCACGTGTCAGGGTGTATGTGCGGACATGCTATCACACATGCCTGCTGGCATGACAAGTTTTGCCTTTGCCTGTCTGCGCTGACAACCCCCGCCTTGCCCACCTGGGTTGTGGTACACTGACATATCCCCTGTGTGCCATATCACACCATGTCCCAGCGATCTGCCCACCTGACCATCTTTTTACCTGCCAGTGTTATTTTTGATCTCCCAGATGCAGACTCTGGTGTACCACAAATGTGTGCAATGCTGTGCCGTCATATGTGTGTGACCATGTTTCCCTGCTGTCCATTTGTGCATTTCTACATCATGGTTTTCCATAGGTTCTTCTTCGCACATGTGCCTTACTTCCATTTCTGTTTGCAGGTGATGCAGGATATGGGTGTCGTGCCTGGCTGCTGACCCCTGTGCGTCTCCCTCTGACAGGTGCAGAGATGCGGTACAATGAGGCCCATGCCTCCAGCCGCTCAGTCATTGAGCGAACCTTTGGCGTTCTCAAAAGTCGCTTCAGGTGTCTGGATAGAACTGGTGGCAAAGATCATAATAGCCTGTTGGCATCCTGCACAACATTGCTCTCAGGCACAATCTTCCAGTCGATATTAATGAGGATCTTGGGGTGGATCCTGTGTGCCCTCCTGCACCTGGCCATGTTGAACACACGTGCTGGGATGGCGGCCAGGCAACATCTGATCGGGGAGCTCTTCTCCTGTAAGTTCTGCTTCTGCTGGTGACGTTTATCTGGGTTGCCCATGTATGGCTGGTGTATGGATTGTGCAGCAGTACCGTCTCATGTGTCAACATGTTTGATGTCTTTTTGCCTCCCCAGGATGTGCTTCTGCTTTCCAGGCCCCCAGGACTTTGCAGATCATACTGGCCGATGCTGCGCTACATGTGGTGTTGGTGTGTAAACACCTACAACAGGCAGGTGACTCAGGTGAGTTGCAATCTATTGCGGTTTGGCATTGCTGTCGCCATGGTCGGACCCATATATGTTGCTTACTCTCCGCTGCTCCTATGGTGGGTGCACTGCTCTCTGGCCCACTACCCCCCATTACCCTTGGCTTCGTTTTGTCACACATGTGGTGGGGCATGTGACAGGGCTGCCTGTTTACTGGGGGCGCTGCTGCCATTTGGTCCGGCCGCCATCACTCACTGTTTGGTCAAGCACATGCTCCTCTTACGGTTGCTTGTCCCTGACCACAGCCCATCCACATGGCTCTCTATTTGCCCTGACCCCTCTGTCCCTTACTTGTCGCTCCCATGATATATTGTATTTGTTTGCACTGCATGATATTTCGTGGGTCGTGTATGGAACCGTTCATATGTACCTCCCATCCCACCTGTGGACTGTGATGTTGGCTATGGACCCCTGCTCTGAATGTGTGGTGCATCTTGTTTGGTCTTTGGGGTGCCCTCACCTTGCACACAGCTGTGGTTATGTATGGGGACATGCTGTGGTCCTGTCTGCATCCATTTCTGTATGCCTACTGGTGTTACGGTAGTTGTTCCTTTCCTGAAGCGCCCTCCATCCTAGTGTTCATGGCTTTTCGCTCTCTCTGTTCCCCTGTTTTTATGTCTTTCCCTCACTGGTACCTGTAGTCACTGTAACAGTCATCTCTTTACTTTTAGGTCCTGCCCGCTCTTATCATCCTCATCACCGTTTGGTATCATCCTTTGGTACATCTGTCTGCATCAGTGTGATGTGACATGTCCTGTATGTTGCTGTGCACTGTCACCCCCTATCCTATGCTGCTAACCCTTGTCTGCATTGCATCTCTGTGTTCTTGGCAGACCTGTGCCTGCTCTGCGTGGCAGGGCCACTCCTCTGGCCACCTCCGCCTACACAGGTTGACACATTTTCCCCTCAGCTGCCACACACGTTTTGTTCTAGTACTCTAGGTTGCCAACACCCTTTGTTGTATTGCTTTTGGCAGCAACATGTTTTGTCTGCGCTGCTTCCTGACACATGAACTGTCCACAGGAATGTGGGTCCAGTAACTCCCTACTGTCCCTCGGTCAGTCACCTATCCATTGTCTTCAACGTGGGTTCTGTGTGGTGTTAGTACTACATCTGTCTCTGTTGCACGCTGGTTCCGCAGGACCTGCAGACACCACTGGTAGTCCCTAGGGCACACTGACGTTGTCCCACATAACCCTTTTTGGGGCACCATGCCACATGGTTCTGTGAGCCAGGGTTTCCATCTGACCTCTCCTATCCGTGTGTACCTCATATGTCACTTTGCATGAGGTACCCTTCTCAGGACTATGATGGTCATCTTTCTCATACTTCTTCTTGGGAACACTGTTGGGCTACTGTCTTTTCCTGTTCTATTGCAGTGACGCACACATTCATTTGCCCATTCATGGGACGGCGCTGTGTGGGTGCCTACCCCCTCATATGTTCCTCTAGAGACTGCTGATGTCCATGTGCAGTGCACCATGAATGTTTTTTTGCTTACAACCATATCATTACCCCCCAGCTGTCACTTTGGGTGGTGACATGGCTGCACTTTCTTTGCACAGTCTAGAGGTTGTTGGTTTTGGTGGTATAGCTATCTGCATATTCTTTCTGCACATATTCATAGTATTTTCGTGTTGGCTTTTCATTTCACCAGTGGCTTTCAGGTAATGAAACAGGTCTGTGATGTTAATGGGCCCTTCATATTTGGTAATGATCTTGACCTTGGTCTGGGTTGTGTTTGCCATATGCCCTTGTTTGCTGAGACCTTGTTTTGTTCCATTGACAGGCTTTCTTTGTATGTGCATCGGGCAATTACTGGGGGTCTGCTGTGGTGATATGTAGCATTTCCACAGTTCTGCTCCATGAGCTGGCCACCTCATTCTTGTGACGTTGTATTTTTCACAGACATTATGGGCGTATAGCTGTTTCATTACCTGTGGGGGCCCCTATGTCATGGATCTCAGACCACATATGGAGGATTAGGTGACCCTTTGGGGGTCATCTTGTAGTTTTACATGACATTGGTGCTGACAGCACCACCACCCTCACAGTGCAGACTCCTCAGGGTGCCTCCTCGGAACCCCTATGGCATGACCTGTGGTGCTTACATAGTAACATAGTAACATAGTAGTTGACGGCAGATAAAGACCAGCATGGTCCATCCAGTCTGCCCAGCGAGATGGCAAGAGTAGGTGCACCTGTCGCTCCGCGCAGGCCACCCCTCTCCATATCCTTGTTCAGGGGTAAAACCACCACTCCATATAGGACACCCCTATTTGTTGAGACGTTATATGGTTCGGAAGTTAGATGGGTTTGGAAGTTAGATGGTACCGTTTATTTTGTTTTTTTTTTCCTATTTCTGTAAAGGGATCCTCTGTGTTTGTCCCATGCCTTTTTGAATTCCGTCACCGTGTTCGCCCCTACCACTTCCATCGGAAGGGCATTCCAAGCATCCACCACCCTTTCAGTGAAAAAAAATATTTCCTGACATTGCCTTTCAATTTACCCACTTGAATTTTCATGTTATGCCCTCTATTTTTACAGGTTCCCCGACTATGTAAGAGGATTGATTGTTCATCATAACTCTTTAAGTATTTAAAGGTCAGAATCATATCACCCCTGTGCCTCCATTCCACCAAAGAATACATATTTAGGTCTTCAAGTCCTCTTCTCATAAGGCTTCTGACGCAGGCTCCAAATCATTTGGTCGCCTTCCTCTGAACAGTCTCCATCTTTTTACATCCTTTGCAAGATATGGTCCTCCAAAACTGAACGCAGTATTCCAAGTGAGGCCTCACCAGTGACCTATACAGTGGCATAAGTACCTCTTCTTTTCTGCTGGTAATCCCCTCTTTGTATGCAGCCCAACATCCTCCTGGCTTTTGCCACCGCCTTGTCGCACTGTTTTGCCACCTTGAGATCAGCAGAGATAATCACACCAAGGTCTTTTTTTCCCTGAACTGTGCATACCAACCTTTCCTCCCCCCTATCTTGTACATTTCTCTTGGATTTCGGCTACCCAAGTGCATGACACTGCACTTTTTTGCATTAATTCGTAGTTGCCAAGCTTTAGACCATCTTCCAGCTTTTGTAGATCTTTCTTCATGTTAAACCACTCCCTCAGGGGAGTCCACTTCTGTTGCAAATTTTTTGTGTCGTCTGCAAAAAGACAGACTTTTCCATTCAGCTCCTTCAGCAATATCACTCACAAATACATGTGAACAGTGCCGGGCCCGGACCGAACCCTGGGGCAACCCCCGCTAATCACCTTCCTCTCATCCAGTGAGCTTCCATGTACAATCACCTTCTGTCGTCTGTCAGTCAGCCAATTTCTAATCCATTTTACCATCTTGGGACCCATCCCCAAGCGACTGAGTTTGTTGATAAGCCTCCTATGAGGAACAGTATCAAAGGCTGTGGCTGAAATCCAGGTAGATGACATCCATGGCATGCCCCTGATCTAGTTCCCTCGTCACGCAGTCAAAGAACTCGATCAGATTTGCCTGGCAAGATCGTCCTTCGGGTAAAACCATGTTGCCTCGGGTCTTGCAAGCTGTTGGTTTTTCAGAAAGTTCACTATTCGCGCTCTTTCAGGAGCGCCTCCATTACTTTTCCTGCCACCGAGGTAAGGCTCACGGGTCTGTAGTTTTGACACTTCTTCCCTGTCACCACTTTTGTTAAGGGTACGACATCAGCCATTCTCCAGTCCCTGAGGAACCTCTCCTGTTTCCAAGGATCTGTTGAAGACATCCTTTAACGGTCCTGCAAGAACCTCTCTGAGCTCTTTCAGTATCCTGGGATGTATCCCATCCTGGTCCCATGGCTTTGTCCACTTTCATTGTAGCAAGTTGTTCTAACACCTCTTCTGCTGTGAATGGTGTGTGTAGTCTACTTCATTCCTATTTTTATATTTGGGAGTCACAGCTGGTCCATCCCCAGGATCTTCTGTAGTAAACACAGAGCAGAAGTAATTGTTTAGCAATTTTGGCTTTTTCAGTGTCCACTTTCCTCCCGAGTCCCTTTTCCCAGCACTTCTGAGTCCTGCAATTCCAACTCTGATCTTTTTCCTTTCCCGAATATACCTGAAGAAATTTTTGTTGCCACCCTTAACATCTTTAGCCATCTTTTCCTCTGCCTTTGATTTTGCTATCCTTATTTCTCGTTTTGGTCTCTTTGAGTTGATCCTGTATTCATTTCTGTGTTCTTCGGTCTGCAAGCTTTTGAATTTTGCAAAAGTTGTGTTTTTTGCCTTTATATGAGCAGCCACCTCTTTGGAAAACCAAATAGGTTTCCTTCTCCTCTTGCTTTTATTTACTTTTCTTACATATTTATCTGTTGCTCCTTTCAATGCCCTCCTTTAGTTTAGCCCATTGCAATTCCACTTCCTTTATCTCTTCCCACCCCGTCATCTCCTCCTTTACATACTCTGCCATTTGATTGAAGTTAGTGTATTTGAAGTTTAGGCCTCTGACTTGCTATGATTGGCCTGTGCCATGGCTTTTATTTCAAACCACACCGTGTGATGGTCGCTGGTTGCTCACAAGGGGCACTCACGCAGACATTTGACACACTATCACCGTTGGTGAGCACTACATCCAGCGTTGAGCTTTCCCTGGTTGGTTCCATCACCTTTGTCTAAATAATGCATCTTGGAGAGCATCCACAATTCTTTTGCTTCTTTCCAGATGTGCAGATGTGCTCTATGTGACACGCCCTATAGCAGGGGTGGGGAACCATGGTCCTGGAGAGCCGCAGACCAGTCTGCTTACCGGAATATCCCTAATGAGTATGCATGAGATATAGATGCATTATGGATATCCTGCCAACCTGACTGTTTTGGTTCGCCCTCCAGGTCTGGATTTGGGCGACCCCTGCCTTAACACCTCTGTCATTTAAGATTGTGATTGGGCACGGTGCAGATATTCTAGACATCGAAAGGGTATATGGAAGGTGTCACATTCTCCTCGATTCTCACCACCACCACAAAGGTTGTCTAATTGACAATATTTTGGGTGGTTGGTGGGACGGTGAGGAGGAATGTGACACATTCTCTCTACACCATTTGATGTCTTGGACATCTGCACCTTGCCCACTCACAATCTTAAATGTCAGAGGAGTAAGGCAGTGGTCTCCGAGTCCAGCCATGGAGGGCCCCAACCAGTCCAGGTTGGCAGGATGTCGCCTAATGCATATATATCTCATGCATATTCATTAGGGATATCCTGGAAATATGACTGGTCTTCTGCTCTCCAGGACCAGGTTCCCCCAGCCGACCCTATAGGGGGCACGGGCAGGGACAGTGCACATTTACCTTTACCACAGGGGGGCTGGTGTTTGAACTTTTTGGGTGCCATATACAGCAGCCCCCGCAAGGGGTATAGCTCTGTGACTGTGTGCTTGCCACCTGAGTCTGTTAGACGTCAGCAGCACAAGCTGCTTCTTGCCATCACTAATATTTGGCTATGGTGGCGTGATAGTTCGCTGAGTGCCCGTCCAACAGATCCACCCCTTCCTGTTCAGGTACACAGTTCCACAGTTATTCTATTTATATTTATTTATTTAGTGTTTCTACTTATATCCTAAACGCTACTTCCACGCGATCAGCAGCGGTATTCCACCACAGAAAAAGGTAGTGGCTGTACTGGCCATATTAATTTATAAATTTTATCCATACCAGGATGATTAGTGGGAAAGAGGTTACAGTTTCACAGCACAACAGTAATGACTTAGAGGGCATAGATGAACTAAGTTTGCCAACGAGCGACACAGGTGGCGATAAGGTTTTAGCCGCACACGTCTAAGAAAGGGAACACTATTTACACCACCTTACTATTTACAAAAAGAATTTACAATTTTACATAAGCAGATACACCGAATACTTCACACAACATTTGAGTCCTATTGGTGGCGATCTCATTGCTGACATGGAATTCATACAATTTGCTTTGTGGATTGAGATTACATTAGTGTTGAAGTGTGACTTGGCAATAGGCTACGTCTTGAGTTGTTTTCTGAAGACCATTTAAGTCACTGACCGCTCTTAGATCTATGGTAGCTTGTTCCCGAGTTTGCAGGTGCTATGAACGAGCAAGCAATGCTCAGGTTGGCTGGTCTGGACCATTGATCTGCCTACATGACGGCCGGGGACCAGTAGGGTGTTGAGGCTCGTGGGGAAACGGTCTGCTCCTGTTATTTGTTTGGGCTGACACAAGTGAGCCGAGTCAGTAAAGACGGCGCGCGATAGGATTATGGAGGAGCTTAAATGTGGTGGGGACTATGATTTTGTACTGTATATCTTCGGGCACTGATTGGGAGCCAATGCAGGAGACAATTAAAGTAGGTGGTGATTGTGGATCCTTTAGTCTTGTTCTCGTTATGGATTCTAGCTGCCACATTCTGCGCCAACGTGGAGGATACTGATGGTCTTTTTAGGGAGCTCCCGTTGAAGTATGGCGTTGCAAATAGTCCTATTTGAAGGACTGATGAGGGCTTGCGCTACGGTTCGGAAGTCCGCATGATCTAAGATAGAGCGGAGAGGTTTGTTAAGAATTCTTAACTTATGAAAAATGACTCCGATTTTGTAATTCTAAGATGCTTCTCCATCTTTGAATGTTGCAGTCCAGCTTCACTCAAGGTATTTAATCTTTCTTTTTTTTGTTGGCGCTCGGTATACATTGCCGTTCATGGTTTAATTGTTGTGTGGTGGTTTTGAAGTCCGTTTTTCCCTGGATATGCAGCATCAATTCATTTTTTTTGGTGATTTATGGACATATTGTTGTGTCGCAACCAGGTTTGTATCTACGTCAAGGCACTTTCTCGAGCTGGCTGCTGTTTGGGGTGCTCTACATCCACTTGGGTATAGAGCATAATGTCATCAGCATATATTGGTAACTGATGTCGTTGTTCTTGAAGATTTCACAGGCTGGTCTCCAGATAACGTTGTGCACAGGAGCGAAGATAGTGCTGACAGCCCTGCGGAGATCCTTGAGTTTGTGGGAATGGGCGTCGCTGTCTGCATCGCCAAAGTGAACTTGCTGCATTCGGTCTGTTAATGTATGCGGCGAACCAGTCAGGGGGATTCCTCTAATGCCTCCATGCATCGAGCCTTTTTAAGAGAGTGGGATGATGGCACTGTGTCGAAAGGGCAGCAGATATATTCTATGAATAATGAGACCATGAACATTTTGGTTCTGTATCTCAAGACCTATTCGAAGATTGTCCATCAGCTGCTAATAGGAGGGTTTCGACACCATGATGTTGTCCGAAAACCAATCATTGGTGTGATGTCCAATGTGTTTGGTGTCAATCCGAGTTGGTCTTGAAGTTGTTGCTGCACTGCCTTTTTCAGTGATCTATGGTCAAGGAATGATATCGCTTGATACACGGGCGGTAAGAATGTTGGATCAGTCTTGTTGAGTTATTTGTTTGGTTTTTCACTATGGGTCATGATGACTGCATTTTGTTTGAGGTGTGTTTGGCATTACAGTCCCTTGTTGTAAAGAATTGTTGCACTATGATGGTGATGATTTTTTTAGCAAGATCCTGCTTTGCAGCTCCTTGACCCAATGCCGCTGGGCAGGCGGTCCAGTGGGGATGTAGTGGTCCTTAAATGCCGATGATTACGCCTAGAAATTTGCTTTTCTATCTAGTTTTAGTGACTGCAGCCCACTCGTGGTAGTAGTGTAGGGCTCCCAGTGGGGTGAGTTGTTGTTGTAGCATGGTGGCCCCGTATTTAGATCGGTGATGGATCTTTCAGGAGTCAGTATGTTTATGCTTTTGTGTTTTGAGGGTTGCGTTTTACTTGGCATAATGGTCTGCCAGGATTTTTGTGCGAGACATCTCCCCAAAAGTATTAGTATTTCTTGCGTAAGATTCTTGTGTATTCCCTCTTGAGGTGATTTGAACCAGCGCAAAGTAGTTCCCTTGGTCTCGCTTGAGAGGCTTTATTAAGCGTGTTTGTTGTGGTGAGTTTCTTTTTCGCAAGAATTGATTGCGGGAGTGTCGTTGTATCTGCAGCCAGTCAGGGTTTGTTGTTGTAATGCAATCGGTGTTAGGGGTCCTCGGCATTGCATGGCGTCATCCCACTTCCTTTCTTGTTCCTTCCCCCGTAAGTAATTTCTTGATCTCGAGTAGCGCGTGGGGAGAACCCATGGTTCGCTCTTGTTTTCTGGTGGGTTTTCTTGGGTGACGTCTGGTGTTGGCGACAGATACTGCTTTCAATGGCTTCATTCCATTGGGCTCATTCAAGTCCTGATACAGAGCCCAGAGTTTGGCAATACATATGCATGGCGTGGTGGGTGTCCCTACAGTTGTACGGTGGGACACGTGACCCTTTTGTTAGTCGGTCGTGTCTTACCTGCCTTATTTTCCAGCACTGTTTGTGGGTTTGCTTCTCCCTTCATTATCCATGGTTTTGTGGCGATATTTGACTAGTGTACATATCTCAAAAACTTTTCTGGTTACATCATGCACACTACCTTTGGTGCATCCTTGTGATGGCTAAGGCTCCTCTGGATTATCGTGGCGCCCCCCCCTACAGTATGAAGGGGGCGGGCACTTGTCCTCTCGCCCCACCTCTCCGGTTGTTTGCCGGCGACCAAAACCGGGTGGATATGTAATGGCTTCAGACGAGTACTGGGACTGTTTGATCCCACGTCACTAACTATGTGTTTGCAGAGGGTACTTGGTTGCAGGCAGCTCTTTTCCTTGGGACCCATGGGTTGGTTTGGAACTCACTAACCCTTAGCACACCATCATGCTTGTGTCCTTCACTCATTGTTGCGACCGGTCCACGCTACCTTTAGGACCCACCTTTTCTAGATTCCTTAGTGGGGCGTGCCTGTTGGGCTACTGTCTGTTGCTACTGTTGTGACAGTGACACCCACATCATTTCGGGCCGTCCTGCCGTCCCAGGGCGCTCTGTGTAGGTACATACCCCTTGTTGGTGTTTCATCTCATGGGCCACTTGAGCGTCCTGTGCCTTGCACCATGGGTATGTTTTTTCTTTGGGACAGAATCCTAGACGATCGACACGCTGGGGCCATTTGGGTGGTGCCCTGCTGCCACTTGCAGAGTGAAAAAAAAAAAAAAACGAGCCAGGGGGTTGTTTGCAGCTATGGGGCTGCTGCCCGGTGTTTTCCGTCGACAGCCTGTGGGGGCCAGTGGTCATGGAACTCATCCACAGTGGTCTTTTTTGTTATCGGCCTGAAACTGCAGCAATTTCTAGTTTTGGATGCCCATTTGGTCCCTGCCATCAAGACACCATCAGCATAATGTTCCCACCTTACAGTGCCTCATTTGGGGCGCTCTCCCAATGTGGCACCAACTGCCTGGCAACGCCCTTACGTTTGCCTGGCTTATGGGGTTCTGAAGGTGACCAAGTTTGGTGTGCTCTCCTGTGGACATTGCACTTTCTACGGTGGCCTTGTGTGGTAGCATTATGGGAGTGCCATCTGCCTAGCACCGTTTTGGTTGCACCACTGTGATGTTGTGTTTTTGCTGGCAGCACTGACTGTTGGTAAAATATAAACCCTCTGCCCTCCTCAGCTCCCTCACATTGGGTACTGGCGCTGCTTGGCTGGGAAACCTCCTTGCTGCATTTGTGCCACACTTGGTGAACCCAGGGTATTCTCGAAACCCATGCTTCCTGTGACATGCGGTCAGTGAGCTCACCCATTGGTGCTACATCTCGGTTTCCTGTGATTTATGTATCTCTGTACGCTTTCTTGGGGTTGAACGGCGCTGTTAACGCACGGGTACGCGCCAGCCTCACCCTGTTTACGCCTCCGTTATTTTTTTTGGGACGCTCGTTGCGTCGTAAACGATGTACCGCCCAGGTCCCTTATTTGGGCGTTTCTGTCCTCTAGACTAGAACCCAAAACCCGCGGCAACCTAAACGCGAATCGCACTAACAGCACTTTAGTTTAAAACATATCCCCTACGATTCATGTATAAATAGTAATGGAATTCTTTCCTTATAGTCATCATCATTTTGCCACATTGTCCACAATCAAAATTCCATCTTCTGACAATCTGCATGCCACCAGCCTCTGAGTCTATCAAGGTCCCTCTTTACCTTGCCTTTTTGATCAAATAGCTTTGCATAATTTTATGACTAACCGTGCATTTTTGTAACGTTCTATTTATTGAATGATTAAATTAAAAACCAGTGGCAGCCACTTGTTACAGATAACAACAGCCAAATTATAACAACATGGTGAAATCAGCCCCTTACCAAAACACAAATCAAATTTATTATCCATAATCCATAAGGGCCCAACACAAAAAAGTCCAATCTTAAATAAAAGGGAAAAAGAATCAAAGCACCAACAATTCTTTCCATAAGAGCCCCCCGCCCCACCCCCGCGTAAATCCCTAAAAGCCAGTCTATCCTTTCCTCTAGTACCCGCATCTATTTGATCTTATCCTAAAGTGCCGCCCTGACTTTTTAGCTTTCAATAAAATATTTTCATATTGATTCGTTTTTAGGGATATGTATAATTACATTTTTCCTATTTAAATAAGCAAACATTAATAGGGAGAAAACAAAATACAGGTTCCACTAAGCCCACAGCTTCTTGATATAGGGTTAAAGCTCTTTCCCCTCCTCGAGTCTGAGCCTCTCTCTGATGACAACAAAGCAGGCAAGAAACAAAGTAGTGGGCGGTTATTGAAATTTATTTAAGGAATAGAACTTATATTTAGTAGGATACGCTAAAACCCTATCCTGATAGGAAGTAGTGCACAAGAGAAGACAGTTTACACCTGAAAACATAACACAATACACGCATACACCAACGAGGTGTACATACTGAAACAGGTCCGCAAGTAAGTTAAGATTGGAAGTAAAGCAATTCAACAGGAAAAAAAATTAACAATTGGGTTTGCCCAGAGGAACATGGCTAGTGTAATAGGCATGAGTCTGTTAGTTAGTAGTGAGGGTGGGGGTTTGTTGAATGTAGACTTGATCTGTGAGCAATCTCCTCACTTTTACTCTCTCACATCTTAAGTATATGCCCATCATACTGTTTGGAGATAAATAAGTCCTTGAGGGTCTTACAAAAGCTTAAGCATGTCTGTGTTGACGTCGGATTGGGGTTCGGGCAGAGAGTTCCAAAGGGGTTGGAGCAAAGAGCGAAAATGCCGAGTTACATGAGGGTTTTGGTTACGTTTTTGTCCTTATTCCTGATGGGGATGAGGCTGTTTTCATATACCTGCTTTTTGTCCTGCTATTTTCAAGCATCAGTTTGTTGTTAAGGGGATGAGGAGATTGTCAGATTGTTTGTGCAGTATCTTGAAATAATGAGTATGGCTTTTGTACCTCTATTGGCTTGTGAGTTTGGTAACGTACTACTACTACTGTGTCATTGCTTAGCGCACTGCCAGTCAAACGCAGTGCTGTCAGGACATATTAATAAAGAGAGAATACAGTCCCTAACCTCAATCAGAGCTTACAAACTAGTAAGACAACACCGAAATATATAAGGAGGGTACAATAGGTTAAGGAAAGGGTCCATAGTGGGGAGGGAGGGAGATTAGGAGGAGCCAAGAGCCAAAAGCAGAAGCGAAGAGGTAAGCTTTCAAACTGGAATTTGCAGGAGGTTCAGAGAGGGCTGCCTGGCATATACAGATGAGAGGGAGTTTTTGTTCCATGTGTACAGAGCGCAAGCAAGGTGAGAAGAGCGAAATCTTTGAGTTGGCAGTACGAGAGGGTGTCCTTAACAGTAGAAGCTGTTTGACTACATAGAGCGGAGTTTCCCGAGATGTTTGTAAGGAGAGATCAGGGAGGAAAGGTACTGAGGAGCCGCAGAGTGAATGCATTTGATAAGTTTCAGACAGAGAAGTTTGAAACTGGATGTGGGAATGGATAGGGAGCCAGTGGAGTGACTTTGATAGCGGGGGTAATATGGGCATGATGAGGCTGGAGGAAGATTAGTCTTTCAGCGGAATATTGAACAGAATTTAAGGGGCGAGAGAATGACTCCTAGGGAGACCATCATGAGTAGGTTACAGTAGTCAAGAACCGGGAGGTGATCAGGGAGTTGACAAGCATTT